>OY757942.1:4987481-5077481 GCA_963585895.1 Sepioteuthis lessoniana
GTGGCACAAGGCCATATGAAAGGGGCACCCAATGAGACTCGAACTCACTCGTGTAGGTTTGCTAGTCGAGCTTGCTAACCATTACACCACCAGAGACGCAGTGTGTGTGTGTGTGTGTGTGTGTGTGTGTGTGTATAAAAAGTGCAGAAGCAAAATATGAAATAATTTTTTAAAATGTTTTTATTTAGTCTGATTTTTCCAGTTTGGGAAAAAATGCGATGAATTTAAATTTTAATTATTAACTTAATTATTCAATTACTTCTGCATTAAAATTTAGCCCAATATAAGTGAGTAAGAAAAGAAACGACAATACATCTATGATTTGCATAACGCCGAAACCTAGCTAAAAAAATTCCGAAATAATCAGGGTTTCTTTATGGCCTCCATCAATCCCTTGATTAAACTATACGGGGTGTTTCAGAAAGCAAAACAAATGCAACTTCCCATCCAAATATTGGTTCGCTTAAGATTGCTATTGAGGAGGAATGGAATAAAATGTCTGAAGAATTTATTTTGAAAACATGCAAATCGTTTTGAAGGCGTGTTGAAACAATAATTAATAAAACAAAATGGTGGCCATATTGAGTAAATTTATTGTTGTATTACTGTCTATCTTATTTTCCTGTTTATTTCTTAAAACTAAATTTAATCTATGGGGTAGTTTATTATTACATTAGAATATTCATCAACCGAAAAGGACATCGAAACGAGGTTAACGAAAGCATGGACAGCTATCAATAGGCTATCGATTATATGGAAATCAGACCTAACCGATAAAATGAAACGCAGTTTCTTCCAGGCAGCGGTCACATCGATACTGCTATATGGATGCACTACATGGACGCTAACAAAACGGCTGGAGAAGAAACTAGATGGCAATTACACAAGAATGCTGCGTGCAATCCTCAACAAGTCCTGGCAGCAACACCCCACAAGACACCAACTGTACGGCCACCTGCCCCCTATCACGAAAACTATTCAAGTTAGGCGAACCAGACATGCAGGACATTGCTGGAGAAGCAGAGATGAACTCATAAGAGATGTACTCTTATGGATCCCCACACACGGCCGCGCAAAAGCAGGACGACCAGCACGAACGTACATTCAACAGCTATGTGAGGATACAGGTTGTTGTCCTGAAGACCTACCTAGGGCGATGAACGATAGGGAGGAGTGGCGAGAGAGGGTCAGGGATATCCGTGCTGCCAGCACGATATGATGATGATGATGATATATATGTATATATATATATATATATATGATTTTTTTCTTTATCCTTAACATTAATATGAAAATGATCTGTCATTTCTACATATTCAAACCAGCACCAAGGGATTACGAGTTCAAACATGACGTCAATTGCACATGACGAAGGTTAAAACATCACAGAAAACATCTTTAACTCTATAACATCGTAGAATCTTCGTCTTTTATGATGACCAATTGTGGACTGTTCTTTGAGCTACTTCATCGCTGCAGTTTTCACTTTCTCGTCACTGGCATAATGTTTGCCGCTTAAACCCTCCATCATGGAGCCAAAGAGAGGATAAATATTTTGCCAGTGATGACGAAGTGAACAGCCAATAGAATTTTACGAGGCAGCGATACAATTTCTCATTCGAAGGTGGAACATTGCTATTGAGAGAAACGGTGACTATGTTAAGAAGTAGGGATGTGATCCACAGAGGACCAGCTTCATTTTGATGCATGATATATGTTCCTGCGTCGCTGTTTATTTCTGGACTCAAGAAATTGGCCGAGTGGGTAGAGTGTTTTCCAATGACCCGGAAGACCGGTGTTCAATCCCAAATGGAGTCATACGAAAGACTCAAAAATGGTACTGGGTGCCGCCCTACTTAACACTCAGCATTATAAGGTACGTATCAAGGGTAAAGTGGAGCAATGCAGGGAAAGGAGTGGCATCCTCCCTTACACTTTGGTTTTATAGCTAATGAAAAGGGAACCTTCGGGTTGCCCCCGACTACGGTCGCCAACTTTACTTATATATATATATATAAATCTTAAGCTTCATCCAAATTTTTGATTTGTTCCATACATCTTAACTTTGTATGGGTCTCTCTTGCAAATAAAGCAAGCTAGAAATTTGAATTAGTTTTTCAATTTTTCAAAAAATTCGCTGGGTCTTGCCAAAGCAAAAATGTTCAGCTATGGCTTCTATTTCTGGGTCAGGCTTAGAACCTTTTGAACACCCCTCGTGTGTGTCTCTGTGTGTGTGTGTGTGTGTGTGTGTATGTGTGTGTGTGTGTGTATGTGTGCGCAATGTATATATATATATATATATATATATAGAGAGAGAGAGAGTGTGTTTAATAATGGCCTGGGAAACCTGGGTTCAATCCCAGGTCGAATCATACCAAAGACTTAAAAAATGGAATTTGATACCTCCTTGCTTAACACTCAGCATTATAAGGTAAGGATCAAGGGTAAAGTGGAACATTCCAAAGAAAGGAGTTGCGCCTTCCCCTATATATTGGTGTAGTAGCTATCGAAAAGGGAGCGTTCGGGTCACCCTTGGGTCACCCTCGACTATGGTCACCAACTTTAAATATATATATATATATATATATATATATATATATATATATATATATATATATATATATATATATATATAATATTGATTTTTCTGAAAAACCCTGCACAATTCAAACTTCTTTTATTTTCATTAAATAATGATTTATTTTATTAAATAATTTATTTTGTAATTCTATTTTCTTTTTTATTCTTTGTATTACTTTTCTCTTTTAAATCATTCATCTTAACGAAGTAAAATCGAATACAACTCATTTCAATAGTTAATAAGCATTAAAAAATAAATATTACAATACGACCTTTTTGGAAAGACATTCAGTGTACTTCATGCGACTACAATTGTTACGTTTGTTATTTATGAAATGTTGAAAGGGCCTTATTTGAAAGCGTGAAGAAAGAAAGAAAGAAATAGAAAAAGGACTTGACATTTTATTTGCATCGAGAAGATTGTCAGATAAAGATGGTAGTCGGGAAATGTCATTCAAATTCAACTAAGTCAATTTCTTTTTATGGAAATAGGAATTCACATTTAAACTAAGAACACAGACACAGAAACACATAACATCCATCATACACTTTCTCAACACACACACACACACACACACACACACACACATATATATATATATATATATAATATTTTGAATGTGAAAATAGGAATCACGCTACAATTGAAGAAAAAAAATCATAACATCTTTTCCTCATCTGGAAGTCTTTCTCGCGAGGCAACAATCAAAAACACGTTATTTGCAACCCAAAGGAAGTAACAATCTTATTACTGTAAAATCACATCTGGAGTTATTTTATACTTCGAGGTTTGGTAATCATGTTTATTGTAAATCTTTATTTACATTTTTTGTGTGCTTGTTCCTTAACAGATTTTTTTTCATTGGAAGATGGATTGATTTTAACGGCGTGTCAACCCGTTTAGGGGTATATTATGCATAGAGGTTTGGTAATAGTGTTCATTGTAAATCTTTATTTACATTTTTTGTGTGCTTGTTCCTTAACAGATTTTTTTTCATTGGAAGATAGATTGATTTTAACGGCGTGTCAACCCGTTTAGGGGTATATTATGCATAGAGGTTTGGTAATAGTGTTCATTGTAAATCTTTATTTACATTTTTTGTGTGCTTGTTCCTTAACAGTTATTTTTTCATTGGAAGATAGATTGATTTTAACGGCGTGTCAACCCTTTTAGGGGTATATTGTGCATTGAGGTCTGGTAATCGCATTCATTGTGCATCCATATTTATATTTTTGTGCAATTTTTTTTTTGTACTCCGTCCTATAGAATGCAAATAATTTTTAAACAGATCTATTTGACTCATAGATGGAACCCTATCAGGTCTGGGTCAGAGTGGACCAGGAAGTAATGCCACATTCACTAGATCTCCAGAACAGAAGCCTCACCATCAGAGCATTTGAATGTTATAGCCAGGACACTTTCCAGGGGATACAGATCGTATTCTAAGCTTCATCAACTGATGAAGTCGACATTTGGGTGGGGGTCTTACTCCTCTGCAGAGGATATAGTCTGTGTATTCTAAGCTTCACTGACAGAATGAGTCTATTTTTGGGTAGGGGTCTTACCTCTCTGCAGGGGAAACAATGTTGCAGCGGAATAAAGTATACTTGTTTACCTAATTTTGCTAGGAATTGTTACATCTGTTTTTTTTGGGGGGGGCACAAATCGCCCCAAAATATGACAATATTTGTTCTCTGATTTTGTTGCTCAGTCGGCTTAGGCTGTAGAATACACTGACTGCTTCTCTGCAGAGGGGTAAAACTTCCCACCAAGGAGCACCCCCCGCATATGACACTAAACCGTCTGATGGTGAGGTTCCAGTAATGCTGGAGCTTTGGGGGACGCAGAGTGCCTAGTCATTGCCATTGCTCCCAGATCTAGTAGTTCGGAGTGGTAGCCCGTGATAGGGTCCTGTTTATAGGTCAAATAGAACTAAACTGCGTATTTTAGCTAACCTGAATTGCTTGAAATAGAAGTGTTTTGACATGCAAACTGCGTACTATTGCTAAACTGAATTGCTCGAAATAGAATTGTTTTCACATCTAAATTGCGTAAACTGAGTTAACTGAAATAAAACTGTTTTTATATTTAATTCTGTGTATTGCCCAGTCGACTACACCTTTGCAGAGGGCTAAGTCCCTCCACCCCAGCCACCAACGAGTGTCCTGGATATGACACTTAAAAATCTGATGGTGAGGTTCCAGTAATGTTAGAGATTTGGGGAATGCCGTACACCCTTTCATTGCCATTGCTCCCACTTATGCTAAACTAAATTAATTGAAATTGAATAGTTTCGACATTGAAACCGTACTACGCTAAATTGAATAATTTGAAAGAGAACTGTTTTGACATTTAACTGTGTGTAACAAAAAATAAAACAAACAATACTTATATTAAACTAAACTGAATGAAATAGAACTGTTCGACTAAACTGAATAGCTTGAAATAGAAATGTTTTTGACAATTAAACTGTGCACTTATGCTACACTGAATTGTTTGAAATAGAACTGTTTTTGTATAAAATACAATCGGCCTTAAATAACCTACAAGGGTTTATATGCCATGGACCCAAACAAACAAAAAAAATCTCTAATTTTGAACAGTACATTTTTTGCATTGGTTTGGCTTCTTTCTTCAATGGCATATCAACCTTTGTGGGTTATTTAATGCCAAAAGCCATTCTTGTAGAATATCGGTCGTGAGACAACCTAATATCAATACCGTTATTCCTTTCTTATGAGTATTAGTTAAAAAAAAAAGAACGTAATACCGCTACAAGTGTTCGAACTCGGAGTCCAGCATGTCAGCTACAAACCTACAAGGGGTGTGTGTGACTCCTGCAGCTTAGCTGCGTGCAGGTGTCTTTGTGTGTGTTCACACACGCGAGAATACCGCCTTAAAGACCATCTGATGCGGTCATTAAGATCGGATCGAATTAGAAGCTCAACGAGATTAGAACTTGCAAAAACATACACATCCGGGACAAGTTTTTAAGTTTTAATATGATCATTGCCCTAATGAGTAGAGTGTTGGCCAATGGTCTGGGAGACCGGGGTTCAATCCCTGGTCGAGTCATACCAAAAACTCAAAAAATAGTATATGATGCCGCCTTGCTTAGCACTCAGCACTATAAGGTGAGGATCATTCTGGAAATGGAGTAGCACCCTTCCCTACACCACGATGTAGTAGCTATTGAAAAGGGAGCCTTCGGGTCACCCTCGACTAAGGGAGACAACTTTACTTTACTTATATTGAATTAATGAGACAATAGAAGAATGCTTCGAAAAAGACTACACTTATTTTTATTCTATTAAAAAGGATATCTCAATGTTTTGTTGTCTCTCCACTGGATCAACTCACAATTACAACAAAAGAACTTTCACCTTAACGACACCTTAATGTTGTATTTTGACCTTTTGACCCGGCCAAAAATGTCATTCCAAGGTGGTGCACCGGAAGGAGGTGACACATTCTAATGGTAGTTATGAGAGGAGATCGCGTGGGCGGATTAAGGCTGATAATATGGGACAAGGTGAAGGTCCCACTCTGCCACTACAGAGTGATGCACTGGAAGAGAGTGACCTCTGAACTGCATGGCAGTTATTTCCGCTTGATGACGATTAAACATTCGATTTCAAAGATCGAGTGGTCGTCGAACGATTATATAACTCAGTTTAGTTCGACGAGCCAGTTGAGTTGAAGATCGGACGGAGTTGGAGGAGAGATGTGGTAAGGAAAGCCACACCCGGCCGAAGGGGCCCTCGGGAAGCCCTGATGAATTGGGGTCCAGAGAAGATGCTGATAAGATGCAATAAAGAAAGATAGCACCCAGCAGAGTGGACCCCAGGGTTCTGATTGAGCATCAGAAGAACGAGAAAGACACAACGTTGACGGCCATAAGTTTGGGGGGTCAAAATATTGCAGTTATGTTCGATCTCCAGCTCGCTCTCACACGCAAACCTTGAGTAACCCTTTTCGAACCCTTGCAATAAAAGGAGAGGTAAATATTTTATTAAAGAAGTCTTCACCCGTCGTTTATTATTGCGTCAGACACATTGAATGAAGTTTATACAAAGCATTTATCGTTTTCGTTTTTTGATACAAATATTTCAGACTCGAAAAGGCGAACAGAAATCATCGTAAAAAGTTCCTTCGACTTATTTTATGCTCAACACATGTCTTTTTTACAATCATTTTTAATCCGTTTGGCATTTGGGTTAAAAGACGGTAATTATTACTACTAACAACTATTTAAATTTTAATTTAATAAAACATATTGATATAAAAGATTAGTTTGTTGGCATATCAACCTTTTTGGGTTATTCACTGTCAAATTGATCCTTCTGGATAGACAGTAGTAGTACTCTTAAACTCATAGCTGGGGGGATAAGGGGGTTCATGCCTTTCCCAAGGGTACTTGTCCAAAAGAAAATATTAAAGCGAGACTGGAGTTCGAACTCTCTTAATACGATTCCAGCCTTTTAACCATTACACCACGGGCACATAGAGAATACTTAAGTAGAAGAAGAAGAAGAAGAAGAAGAAGAAGAAAAAAAAAAACTAAATAAAAAGACATTAAAAAATTACATTTATTTCATTCAATTTTGTTTGTTTGTTTGCTTGTTTCGGTTTTATGTCATATCAACCTTTATAGGTCATTTAATGCCAAATCCCTTTTGATACAAGAAACAGTTCTATTTCAAACAATTCAGTTTAGTATAAATACACAGTTTAATTATCAGAAACATTTCTATTTGAATCTATTCAGTTTAGGCAAACAATTCTAATTCAAACAATTCATTTAAGTATGAAGTAGAGTTTTTATTTACACACAGTTAAATGTCAAAACAGTTCTGTCTCAAACAATAGAGTTTAACGTAAGTACAGTTTCAATGTCAAAAACAGTTTCATTTCAAACAATTCAGTTTAGCATACAAAAACAGTTCTATTTCTAACGATTTTCTTTAGCATAAGGAAATAGTTTAAATGTCGAAACAATTCTATTTCAAGCAATTCAGTTTAGCAAAAGTATACAGTTTAGTTCTATTTGACCCATAGATAGGACCCGATCAGATGCTACCATTCCGAGCTAGTGGGAACGACGGCAATGACGAGGTACTCTGCGTTCCCTAAGGCTCAGCATTACTGGAACCTCACAATCAGATTGTTTAGTGTCATATGCGGGACACTCTGTGGTGGGGGGTCTTACCCTTCTGCAGAGAAGCAGTCGGTGTATTCTACAGCCCCAGCCGACTGGGCAAGCAATTTTATTTAATTTCTTCATAAAAGTTTACATTTTATAATGTTGCAGTTGGGCTTGTTAGCCACTACGACAGAGGAACTCTCCTAAATTAAACATAGGATTGTTTTTTTTAATAAGTTTGGTTCGGATTATTTTGTTTTAATGGCCTATCAGCCTACGTGGGTTATTTTATGCCAAATCTATCCCCAAAGAAAAAAGATGATAGTACTATTATTTCACCAAAAGGAGGATGAGGGTTCATATCGTTCCAAAGGGTTCAAACCCGAAATTAAAGTTAACCGCGCGACTGGAGCACGAACTGACTTGCTAAGATGTCAGAGGACAGTACGTAAGCCACTACGCCACGATGGTCTCCTTAATACTTTTGATAACAAAACAATAATATTGGAATTAAATAGCATCAAGTAATTATTTATCAAATTCGGATTTTCTAAAACAACTAAACCAATCATCAGTACTATACACTCTGTAAACTTTTGATTTTGAATGCAATCATCCCAAGGGCTTTTTTCTCCCCCCACATCTTAGTTCTTCAGGGGGCGTCTACCATTCGTGCCAGATGGGTGAGATTAATGACACGCATAGATTCACATTGAACTTGGCCTTTGAGTCAACGAATCTATGACCAGCAAGGTCACCTAGCTTCGTGCCAGGAGACTTAGCAAAGGCTCGCATAGATTCACATTGCACTTGGCCTTCCGGTCTTGTGAATCTATGACGTGGAAAGGCTAGTATAGTTCACATTGCACCTAGTGATCCTATGACTAGCAGCGAACGTATCTCGGCTCGTGCCCGACCTCCCCCTCCCCTAAATCCCCACTATAAAAAAGTCATTGTGTCAAATACAGCCCGGTGAGAGGTACGGATAAATATCTTGCCTTTGCCATCGGTTTTCCGGCGACCTGACTGGCATTCGTGTCGACTGGCTGGAATCAATGACAAGCAAAGATTCGCATTGTACTTGACCTTTTGGCCTGGTGAATCGGTGAAAAGCAATGTTTCTCTTAGTGCCAGACTTTCTGGTCTGGTGAGGACCTGGGACCCGCGCCCCACCAAGCAATAAATACTATGCAGGGTTAAGTTTATCGCTTGGAGCCTGAGGGTCCAACCATTTTTTGCACTAGCTGTGCATGAATCTCGAACCGTACGCGGCCTCCATATTAAAAAATAGCAAATTAACAGACATCTGGCATTGATGGCATACATTTCTGGTTTTAAAAATTCACTTCTACCCACACCACATTGGCTCTGTAGCTGGTAAATGCTTTGTAAAAGCAAGCATATCCAAATGGATGACGAAGGAAAAACAACCCTGATTCAGATGGACCCCCCCCCCAAAGGAACTGTCCAAGCAACCAGAGACCGATAACGTGTTTACTTATCATGTAAAAATAACTTACCACACAGATAAGAGAAGAAAGCTTTTACTCGCTTGAATGCCGCGGACTTTTCGGGGAGAACAAAAAAGACCCTCAAGGAACAAGAGGAATAAATAACCTTATATAGAACAGAACATCCTCAAATTGGCCAAACCGAAGGGGAAAAATGGACTGATTAAAAAAGCTCAATGATATGGTCTCATAAACCTGGATAATAGAATGTTGGAAAAACTACAAAGTATCTAACAAAGTCATAAACTTCATCATGAAATCCATGGAAAAATGGGAAGTAGAATTGGCAGCTAGAGGGCAAACCCCTGAAGAGGTGAAAATCAAAATAAGCATCTTCTAAGGAGACTCCCTCTTGCCATAACTGTTTGTTTTAGCAATGATGTCTCTCAATTACGTACTTACGAAGTGAAATGGGGGCTACAAATCTACAAAATCGCAAGAAAAGATCAATCACCTAATGTACATGGATGATATGAAAATACTTTGAAAAAATAAAAAAGAACTTGAGACTGATACAGACAATAAGAATATACAGTAAGGATATAGGAATGGAATCTGGCATTTTAAAATGTGTCATTCTCGTATTGAAAAGTGGGAAAAAGAAACAGTGGGCGGGGGAATAGAATTGTCAAAAAAAGAAAGCATCAAGTTGATGTTAAATTACTTGTTAGACCATTATCAAAAGAAACAACACAGATGGATCTAAACAAATTGTCAAATTGGGGAGATATTTGGAAATTGAGATTTAATATAGAAAAATATAAAGTATTACATATTGGATCTCAAAACATTAAAGTTGAATATTAGATTAAGCAAAAAGCTTGCCTAGTCGTCTGTGGGGGTGGGGAGACTGTAAAATACACCGACTACTTCTCTGCAGAGGGATAATACCCCCGCTAACGGTTATCTTGGATATGACACAAAACAATCTGATGGTGAGATTCCAGTGATGCTGGAGCTTTGGGGAATGCGAAGTACCCTTTCATTGTCGTCGCTCCCAGGTCCACTCTGGCCAAAAGATGTAGCACTTGATAGGGTCCTATCTATAGGAGGTACCCGTGGTGTAATGGTTATCGTCGTAGGAAATGGACACGGTGACACGAGTTAAAATCCTGGACCAGGCTAATTGTATTTCACATAGCACTAATACCCTTGGGAAAGGTATGATTTCAATCATTCTCCCTCCAGCTACAGGTAAATAGTAGGACAGACTGGGTTCCTCAGCCTTGGTGAGGCAACTAGTCCATGAGAAGGAAAACTCTGGATTCAAACCTGTTAAACTCCGCTTAAAATTGACCTTGTGTCATATCCTGTCCGAGCGGAGGGGTTGAATAAATATAGATTGAGTTCGATCTATGGGTGAAAGGGATCTAAACTGAGGACTTATACTAAAATGACTTATTTGAAATGGAAGTGTTTTTTGACATTGAAACTGTGTACTTATGCTAAATTTATTTGTTTAAAATAGAATAATTTTGACATTTAAACCAGGTACTTTTGCTCAACTGAATTATTTTAAACAGAACTGTTTTGACATTTAACTGTACTTATACTAAACTGAATTGTTTGAAATAGAACTGTTAATATGTATAAAAATGGATTTGGCATTGAATAACCTACAATAGTTGATGTACCATAAAACCAAACCAAAACAAACTAAAACTAAATAACAAGGAAAGCACAAATGAGGAACTCATTCTTGAATTAAGCTTTAATGATAGATTTAATTATATTTTGTCCACAATAACATGGACAAATGGAATGGTAAGCCGGGTAGTTAGAGATTTTATTTCATCATCATCATCATGTCGTGCTGGTAGCACGGATATCCCTGACCCTCTCTCGCCACTATTCCCTATCGTTCATCGCCTCTGGCAGGTCTTCTGGACAACATCCCGTATCCTCACATAGTTGCTGAATGTATGTTCGTGCTGGTCGTCCTGCTTTTGCACGGCCATGTGTGGGGGTCCATAAGAGTACATCTCTTATGAGTTCGTCCCTGCTTCTCCAGCAGTATCCTGCATGTCTGGTTCGTCTAACTTGAATAGTTTTCGTGATAGGAGGCAGGTGGCCGTACAGTTTGTGTCTTGTGGAGTGTTACCGCCAGGACTTGTTCAAGATTGCTCGCAGCATTCTTGTGTAATTGCCGTCTAGCTTCTTTTCCAGCCGTTTTGTTAGAGTCCATGTAGTGCATCCATATAGCAGTATCGATGCGACCGCTGCCTGGAAGAAACTGCGTTTCATTTTATCGGTTAGGTCTGATTTCCATATAATCGATAGCCTATCGATAGCTGTCCATGCTTGTTAATTCATAAATATATAAAACCCAAATAAGATATCACATTGAATACTGTACTCTGACCTGGGCCTCCGAGTCGAGACAGTGAAATTGGAGTGTAATATTGAGATTGGTGGGGGTATATAAAGAAGAGTGACATAACAAATAAAAAGTGTGAATAATTACAGTTACAGGGAGAGATTGTAGAAATTAGGTTTATTAGAAAGAAGAATGAGAGACGATCTAATTGAAACTTTCTTAATAATTAATGGAATTTCTAATTACGGCTGACATTTTTAATATTTCTCCTCGAAGTGGAAATTTATTGTCAAGACAAATTTTAAAACTTAAGTCTATCAATCAATTGGATTTTTTTGCTGATGTTTTTGAAACAAATTGTCTAAAGAGGATCGAATCAGATGATTTTAGAAAAAAAATGGTTAAGAAAGAGAATTTAAGGAGGGTATTTTAGGGAATCATGGCATAAATTACTTAGCAGAATTTGACCAATATTTTTCTGTTTTAAGAAGAGGAATTATATAGGGAATTGAATTACCATGACGTGAAAATTTGACGAACACTTACGCACGACATAGGGAAACACTGGACAGCAGTTTCGACTTTATTAGGTCTCATCAGCAGTGTATACCGTGATCTCCACCACAGCTGATCGAACCAGCGACCACAGAGAGCGAAACTCTACAACTGAGCCAACAGTGCATATCACACACAAGTGACACCAAATTAACTAGTTATAGTAATTGCGCAGCTAATTAACCTGCAATCTGTGGTCTCCAGTGGTGGAGATCACGGTATACACTGCTGATGTAACCTAATAAGATCGAAACAGCTGTCCAGTGTTTCCGTATGTTGTGCGTAAGTGTTCGTCGGATTTTCTCGTCATAGTAATTTAATTCACAGAATTTGATCCGTATATATAATATCAATATTATAGAATTAACTTAAATCGCGAGTCGAAAATCTTCTACTAAAGTTTCACTTTAACAGATCATCAGGAAGCCTAATTTCGGATCATCAGGAAGTCGAAATTAGGCTTCCTGATGATCCGTTAAGGTGAAACTTTAGTAGAAGATTTTCGACTCGCGATTTAAGTTAATTTTATAATTGGCTCCATTGTTTTATGTTGAGCACTTTAGTAATTGTAGCATTGCAGCATTCGCGGAGGGTTTTTTGGTTTTCTTTTGACCACTGACTGCGTATCCCTTGATTTTTTTCAAGGAGTCGGACGAGGTTGGTCTTTTCTTTCTTTTTGACCCCAAAATTTTTTCTTTTTCCCCTGGGCGGTGATTCGAGATACTTTTATCTCTTGTTCCTGACCAGGGTTTTTTTTGTTTTTTCCGATACCGTGAATACTGGTAGATATTAGATTAGTTAATATCAATATTATATATTTTCAACGCAAAGATTCTTTTTTTTGAGGTTGATGCGAGAAGAAAGTAAAAAGGGGGAAATGCCCCAAAAGGAATTTTACCGTAACGCAGAAAATGGCATATGGCAGCGAGATCTTTGTCAGCTCAACACTGCTAAAACGCTAAAATCTAGAGAATAAATTTCGAATCGATTTTGAAACTTTTAAAAAATACGGGGCAATGTTTATTCGCGCTCTCTGCGATCATCATAATTTCTCAAGGTAGGTAATTATTGAATACAAATTTAGAGTATTTCTCTTTATTTATTGATTAATGTATTTATATACAGTGAATTATAATATAAATCCGCTAAATAGGAAGTAACTCTGCAAATAGATTATTGACCTCCAAAGGTGTCTTTTAAGTAGGTTTCTTTTAAAAGAAGATCTTACTGGATAAATTTAAATCGAAAATATTTAATCAAAAATATATATTTAAGATAGATATCAGATTCTTGTACAGTAAGAGAGAGAGGGAGAGAGAGAGCAGAGAGAGAGAGAGAGAGAGCATAAATATTAGAATATTGCACAGTAAGAGAGAGAGAGACAGCGACAGAGACAGAGAAAGACAGAGAGAGGAAGCAAAGATTCTGATATTCAGAATCTTGTCAGTAAGTGAGAGCCAGCGAGCGAGCGAGCGAGAGAGAGAGAGAGAGAGAGAGAGAGAGAGAGAGAGAGAGAGAGAGAGAGAGGACAAATATCAGAATATTGTACAGTAAAAGAGGAAGAGAGATATATCAGCATCTTTTACAGTGTGTGTGTGTGTGTGAGAGAGAGAGAGAGAGAGGGAGATCGAGAGCGAGAGACAGAGACAGAGAAAGACAGAGAGAGGAAGCAAAGATTCTGATATTCAGAATATTGTCAGTGAGAGAGAGAGAGAGAGAGAGAGAGAGAGAGATTGATATTAGAATCTTGTACAGTAAGAGTGAGAGAGAGAGAGAGAGAGAGAGAGAGAGAGAGAGGGGGGAAGCGAGAGAGGATAAATGTCAGAATCTTGTACAGTAAAACAGGGAGGGAGATATGTTAGAATCATTTACAGTGAGTAAGAGAGAGAGAGAGAGAGAGAGAGAGAGAGAGTAAAATGGCACTGAACGATTAGGAATTTTGTATTCAAAAATGATGTTTTGTTAGCACTGGTTGTTTTAGAATTAAACTTGTCACCAATAAATTCATTCATATCGCATAACCTCCAACCATGAAAAGTAAATGGCTTCAACTCAGCCTCAACCACATGACATTTGTATGTTAATAGTTGTTTCAAATCAAATTCTGTTAGTGTCACTTTCTGCCAAGAGGACTTTTCGATAATAAGGCTAAAATGATACCCTCAGCAAATTGAACTACACGAGAATTTGGATGATTAAAATATGATATTTTGGGGGAGTCAAAAGTTTTGCAAGATTTTGGTAGAACGTGAGGTACAACTTGGGTGAGTCAAAAGTTTTGCAATATTTCTGTAGTACGTGACGAACACAGAGTGAAGCAATGCACAACTTGTCGGTGCACTAACTACCGCGATACTACCAATTACAGTGGGTACTTCTTTTGGCTTGAACTGCTTCGGTCAGGTGATATATCATACCAATTGCAAAACTTTTTACTCCTATTATTTAGTGTAACCTCCCCCACCCCGCAAAAAATCATTCATTTGCAAATTGGACCGCAAATTGCCTTATTCTCAAAGTTAGAGCATTTTGTATGTATCGGTCTCGTTATGATTACACACACACACACACGCACACAAGGGTAATTTTAGTAATATATTTATTCGTGAATACCCCTCAAGACCCCCCCCCAAAGCAAAAACGGACACTTTAGAGAAAAAATATTTCCGATCAGAATATATGGATTACAAAAGAAGCGTTCTAACTATAATGATTTGATTTTTGTAACTGTAACACGTAAAAAATACCACATCGTAGCGACGTATTTGTTAACGCAACAATTTAGAGAATAAAGCATTTTTCAGCTCAATTTGTAACTTAATAACGATTGTGTAGGTACAGCGTTTGTGTTCTTAGTGCAATGGTTATCGTTATAGGAATTGGAATCCGAAACCCGAGTTCAAATCTTGAACGAGGCTACTTGTGTTTCACTTTTTCGTTAATGCTCTTAGGAAAAGCCTGAATTCATCTCTCCTTCTGACAGCTATGGGTAAATAGTTGGTCAGACTTGGTTCGGCAACTGGTCAAAGAAAAGGAAAACTCTAAATTCAAACTAGCTGTATTCCCTTTAAAAATTGACTTTGGGTCCCATCTTACCCGAGGCGGAAGATTTGTTTTCCTTCTTTGTTTAATGGCATCTCAACTATCGTGGGTTATTTCATTCCAAAGTCATCGTTGTTTAAGGACAGTAGTGGTAATTTACTAAGCTTTTTGCTTAGATGTAGCACAAGGCCATATGAAAGGGGCACCCAATGAGACTGAAACTCACTCGTGTAGGCTTGCTAGTCCAGCTTGTTAACCATTACACCACCAGAGGTGCCCTGTTTAAGGACAGTAGTGGGTGCTATTTAATCCGTTGCTGATGGTGGGTGGTTAAGGTAAATCATATTTCTCCTATGGGCATTAGTCCAGAAGAGAACGTAATTGCATGAGTGAAGTTTGGACTCTCTCAATATGATGTCACAGTCCAGAACGGTAAATAGTAGGTCAGACTTGGTTCGGCAACTGGCCAAAGAAAAGGAAAACTTTAAATTCAAACTAGCTATACCCCCTTTAAAAATTGACTTTAGGTCCCATCCTACTCGAGGCGGAAGATTTGTTTTCCTTTTTTGTTTAATGACATCTCAACCATCGTGGGTTATTTCATTCCAAAGTCATCGTTGTTTAAGGACAGTAGTGGGTGCTATTTAATCCATTGCTAGTGGTGGGTGGTTCAGGTAATTCCTATTTCTCCTATGGGCATTAGTCCAAAAGAGAACGTAATTGCATGAGTGAAGTTTGAACTCTCTCAATATGATGTCACAGTCCAGAACGTAAACCACAACACTACACGGACCCTCAATATCATCTGTTGTTACAATAAAAAGACTGGTATTTTCAGCTAGCATTATTAGTGCAAGAAATGACGATGTTCATGATAGCAATAATCATAATAACCATCTTAAGAATAATAGGAAATGAACACGGCGATACGAGTTCAAACCCTGGACGATACTGATTAACATTTCACATAGCACTAATACCCTTGGGAAAGGTATGAATCCAATTATTCTCCCTCCAGCTATGGGTAAATAGTAGGACAGACTAGGTTCTTCAGCCTTGGTAAGGCAACTAGTCTAGGAGAAGGAAAACTCTGAATTCAAACCTGTTAAACTCCGCTTAAAAATTGACCTTGTGTCATATCCTGCCCGAGCGGAGGGGTTGGGTAAATAGTATCTTAAGAATAATAATTCTAATGACAACAGCTATAATAATCGTAAATATAATGACACTGATACAAAGAAATACATTAAAGGGACAGATAATGGCATTAATTGAACATGTATAATAGCGGAACCTATCAAATTGACGTGCAAACGATCGTTGCTGTCTCGTGGGTTGAGTTTGAAAAATGTCACCCACAGGCACGACTGTTTCAGATTGATTTCTGACACTGCGTTTAGACATATTTTGGTCAGCGTTGAGGGTCGGGAGAAGAGGAGAAAGGGTATAAAAAGATGATCTACGCTAGACAAAGAAATGATGCTGACTCGCAACAAAAGCGATGGGCTGTGCGGTGTGGTGAGAAGTGTGAGGAAACTCTTAAAAACAGATTTAATTATATCCTTCCTTATCATGTCTGAATTGATCAGTTATGTAGGAACAACGTATGTTTCCATAAATCTAATTCTATGCCAAAGTCTCTCGACTTCCGAAGACGATTGAATCTACAATAGGAAACAAGTGACAGCTAACACAATGATTGTCCTGGAATAATTATTGTTGATATTTATAGACTTCGTCGAGTGTCACTTAAGTGAAAAAAATATACATTCAGAAGGTCTCGCCTCGATTTTAAAATTGTTTCTTTTTTAGTTTTAGTCTGGTTTCTTTGTTTTGTGGCATATCAACCTTTGTGGGTTGCATAAAGCAAAAGCCATCCTGGTAGAAGAACAATCATCATCATCATCATGACGTGCGGCTAGCACGGATGTCCCTGACCCTCTCTCCCCACGTCTCCCTATCATTCATCGCCTTCGGCAGGTCTTCGGGGTTACATCCCGTATCATCACATAGCTGCTGTATGAATGTTCGAGCTGGTCGTCCTGCTTTTGATTGGCCATATGCGGGGGTCCACAAGAGCACATCACTTACGATCTCGTCTTTGCTTCTCCAGCAGTGTCCGGCATGTCTGGTTCGTCTGGCTTCTATAGTTTTCGTGATAGGTGGTAGGTGGCCGTACAACTGGCGCTTTGTGGGGTGTTGCTGCCAGGACCTGTTTAATATTGCTCGCAACATTCTTGTATAATTGCCGTCGAGCTTCTTCTCCAACCGATTTTACCAAGGCCTTTGATTCCATTCACAGAGGGAAGATGGAACAAATACTACTAGCATACGGCCTGCCAGAAGAAACCGTAGCAGCAATAATGATTCTCAACAGAAACACCAAAGTAAAAGTGCGTTCACCGGATGGAGACACAGATTACTTCGACATTGTAGCAGGAGTACTACAAGGAGACACGCTTGTCCCATACCTCTTTATCATCTGTCTAGACTACGTACTTAGGACATCGATCGATAACATTAGGGAAAACGGCTTTGAGCTGACAAAGAAAAGATGCAGAAGGTACCCCGCAAAAACAATTACCGACGCCGACTACGCCGATGACATAGCGCTACTGGCCGATACACCCAACCAAGCCGAAAAACTACTGCATAGTTTGGAACGAGCCGCTGCAGGCATTGGACTTCCTGTCAATGCACAGAAAACTGAATTTATGTGCGTTAATCAGAAAGGCGACATCTCCACACTAGACGGAACCTCCCTGAAACTGGTTGACAAATTCACCTACCTAGGAAGCAGTGTCTCATCAACCGAAAAAGACATCGACACACGGCTAACGAAGGCATGGACAGCTATCGATAGGCTTTCGATCATATGGAAATCAAACCTGACCGATAAAATGAAACGCAGTTTCTTCCAGGCTGCGGTCGTGTCGGTGCTGCTGTATGGATGCACTACTTGGACGCTGACTAAACGGTTGGAGAAGAAGCTCGACGGCAAGAAGAACAATAATAGTACTATTTAACCCATTGTTGGTGTGTGTGTGGGGGGGATAAGGAGATTCATATCTTTCCTAAGGGTATTAGTCTGAATGTGAACGTAATGGAACAGCTGGAGTTCGAGCTTTGCTTCAGATGATGTCATAGTCAATTACATTAGCTTATACACCATGGGAACTGCCCAGATAGATAGATAGGAACGAAATGAGATAGATAGATAGGAACAAAACGAAATAGATAGATAGATTGATAGATAGATAGATAGATTGATAGATAGGAACAAAACGAAATAGATAGATAGATAGGAACAAAATGAGATAGATAGATTGATAGATAGGAACAAAACGAAATAGATAGATTGATAGATAGATAGATAGATAGGAACAAATTGAGATAGATAGATAGATAGATAGGAACAAAATGAGATAGACAGACAGATAGATAGATAGAAACAAAACAAGATAGAGAGATAGAAAGAAAGAAACTGAGATAGATATTTTAAGTTTGGTTTGGTTTCTTTGTTTAATGGCATGTCAACTTTCCTGGGTCATTCAAGGTCAAAACCATCTTTGACTTAACCCATATTTGGGAAGATAAGTGAGTTCATGCCTTTCCCGAGGGTATTGGTCCAAAAGTGAACGTAATAACTCGACTGGAGTTCGAACTTGCTTACTACGATGTCGTAGCCCAGTACGTTAGCCACTACGCTATGGTGATTCCACTTTGTTTTAATTCAACTCATCTGCGACTTATAATTCTAACGATCTTCTCACTCCTGAAATATCTGAGTAAATTCTAATATTCCCAATTAACATGGCGCCCATCGATTTACTTCCAGTGATTGAATGCTTTTAATGGGATTTCAATCTGTCTGGGGTTATTTTGTGCCAACTGGTTAGGGAATCGTGTTCATTGTAAGCTCATATTTACACTTTTTTTATTTGGTATTCCTTTTTAATAGCATGCCAAGGTCATCTTTGTACATAGGTTCGGTTCGGTTTTTTTGTTTAATGGCATATCAATCTTTGCCGGTTATTTAATGCCAAAGCCATCTTTCTAGAAGAACAGTAGTGGTACTATTTAACCCATAGTTGGGAGGATACGGGGGTTCATGCCTTTCCCGAGGTGTTTGTCTGCAAGTGAACATAATAGCGCGACTGGAGTTCGAACTCGCTTATAACGATTCCGCAGTCCGTCGCTTTAACTATTACATCACGAAGTCACCCACTATCTTTGTCGAAGAAGATTTAACCCCTACCTGGGGTGGGGATAAGGGGTTAATCCCTTTTTCCAGCAGAATTTGTCCGAAAGTGAACGTAAGAGCACCGCTGGAGTTCGAACTCGCTGCAGTCTAGCACTTTAGCCATTACCCCACGGGGACGCCCCTAGGTAATACATGTTGGGATCCGATTTATGGGTCAAATAGGTTTTAGAATTATACGTTTTATACCCAGGACACCATTTTTTATTTGGCGGAAGGGGGTACTGTCAGTTTATTGTAAGCCCCACTGACAGGCCGTTATATTGAGTTAAGGTAGATAAGATTTAAACGAGTATCCCTTCATACCTTTTATCCCAACGAAAGACAGAAAGAAAGAAAGAAGGAAGGAAAGACAGACACATTTTCGGTGGAATTCTAAGCAAAAGATTCAACGTCTCTCCGTTCGCTTGCACTTGATATTCTTTCTGATCTGCTCCAGCTTCGAGAAATTCTTGAAAATAGTTTAAAGAGTAAGGGGTTTAGAGGAAGATAAAATGAGATACCTATGCGGGCACGTGTTACAGAAATAGATAGATAGATAGATATATGGAGGGGAAAGAAAGAATTAAGGTGAAAACCTGATGACTTGCACACGTGCCAACTTGAACACTGGAAAAGGGTTTAGGTGTTAAGGTGTTTAGGTGTTTAGGATGATGGAGGGGATCAGCTAGAGGGCCGAGCTGCAGAGGCCAGGCAACAGTAAAAAGAGAGAGTTCAGTTAAGATCTCGCGCGTTGTTGGTAAATTGAGCTGGTCTGCGGGAATTGAAAAAGCAAAAAAACAAAAAAAAAAAAAAACAAAAAAAAACAAAAAAAAAACAAAAACAAACAAATAAAATAAAATAAAATAAAATAAATAAATAAATAAATGAAATGATAATAATGATAAATAAATAAAAAATAAAAAAAAACAAACAAAATAAATAAAAAGATTATAAGAAAGTGGGATAAAAAAGATAGAAAGAAAGAAATAATAATGAAAAAGGGAAGAAGAAATAAAGAATAAAAAAAAGATAGAAAAAAGGAAGAAAGTAAAAAAAAAGGAGTAATAATAAGAAGAAGGATGGGAAAAAGTAAGAAAAAAGAAAGGAATAATAATAATAATAATAGGAGGAAGAAGAAGAAGAAGAAGAAATGGAAGAAAGAGAGAAAGAAAGAAAGATATAATAAGATAAAAGTAAGAAAAAAGGAAGAAAGAAAAAAGAAATAATAAGATGAAAGTGAAAGAGAGAAAAAAGAAAGAGATGAAAAGGGAAAAGAAAGAAGAAATAAATTAAGAAAGAAAGAAAGAAAGAAAGAATAATAAAAAAGGAAAAAAAATGAAAGAAAGCAAAAAAAAAATAACAGGAAGAATGAGAAAAAAGACAGAAAGAAAAGGAATAATAATAAGAAAAAGGGTAAAAAGGAAGAAAAATAAAAGAAAAGGAAGAAAAAAGAAAGAATAATAAGAAAGGAAGAAAAAAGAAAGAAAGAAAGACAGAAAGAAAGAAGAATATAAAAAAGACAGAAAGAAAGGAATATTATGAAGAAAGCAAAAAAAAAAAAAAAAGAAAAAAAATAGAAAGAAAGATAGGATGGATGATAATAAGAAACTGTTGAAGAATGAAAGAAAGAGAATAAGAAGAAGAATATGAAAAAAGAAAGAAAGAAAAGAAGGAAAGAAAGAAAGAATAACAAGAAAGGGAAAAAGAATAAAAGAAAGAAAAAAATTATAAAAAGAAAGTGAAAAAGAAAGAAGAAATGAATAATAATAAGAAGAAAAAGAATAAAGACAGAAAAAAAGAAATACTAATGAGAAAGAAAGAAAGAAAGAAAGAAAGAAAGGGAGGAAGAAATAACTAAATAAAGACAGAAAGAAAGTGAGAAAGAAATAAATAAAGAAAAGGAGAAAATGAAAGAAAACAATTATAATAAGAAAGGTAATTAAAGAAGGAAAGAAATAACAAAAGGAAGAAGAAAGTGAAAAAGAAAGAAATAAACAAATAAGAATGAGAAAATAAAAAATGAACTAATAAATAACAAAAAAAGAAAGAAATAAAGAAAAAAAAAGAAAAGATAAGGTGACCGAACAAAAAAAAAAAAAGAAAGTGGGATAAAAAGATAGAAAGAAAGAAATGATAATGAAGAAAGGGAAGAAGAAATAAAGAATAAAAAAAAGAAAGAAAAAAGGAAGAAAGTAAAAAAAAGGAGTAATAATAAGAAGAATGGGAAAAAGTTAGAAAAATGAAATGAAATAATGATAATAATAATAGGAGGAGGAAGAAGAAGAAGAAAGTGAAGAAAGAGAGAAAGAAAGAAAGATAACAAAAAAAAGAAAAAGAAAAAAGGGTGCTATCTTTTTAAGGGAAATAAAAAGAAAGAAGAAAAAGGATGAAGAAATTTGTGGGCCAGATGGTTCCTTGTTATGACAGCAGTCTCTGATTATATTATTAATATAATCAGAGACTTCTAAGAGGGCCACTTAAAAAGTTCTAAGACTCACTAAGATTTTAGATTTGTCGTACACCTTTGTATGGCTCTCGATTGCACAGAAATTAAGACAGAAATCTGAATAACATTTCTCGTTTCATAAGAAGTGGTAATATATTGCAACAAAGAATATTCAGTTCGTCTCTCTGGGTAAAGCTTAGAACTTTTTGAACGACTATCAAATTTAGGAAGAAATGAAAGATTATAATTAGCGTTTTATAGTTAACAACGGTCCCTGATGATATTGATACTTCTATTAAGGAAGGAGTAAAGAATTCAACATCCCGCTAAAGAGTGGATTGCTATTGACAAATTATCGATTATTTAGAAATCTGATCTCTGATAAAATAAAACGGGATTTCCTCTCAGTTGAGCCTGTGTCAGTACTATTGTATGGATGCACCAACTGGAGGCTAAGGAAATGCAGGAAGAAAAGACCTAGATAGGAACGATACAAGAATGCTATGCGCTGTTTTGAACAAATCCTAGAAGTAACACACCGCAAAACAGCTGCTGTGTGGTAATTTACTAAGCTTTTTGCTTAGATGTGGCACAAGGCCATATGAAAGGGGCACCCAATGAGACTCGAACTCACTCGTGTAGGTTTGCTAGTCGAGCTTGCTAACCATTACACCACCAGAGGTGCTGTGTGGCCACATAACTCCCATCTAAAATCATTCAAATAGGATGACCATGCATGTGCAGCACTGCTGGAGAAGTAAGGATGAACTCATAATCAGCGTTCTCTAATGGAATTCTACAAACGGACACACCAGTGTTGGTTGAACACCAAGACCTGCCAGGAGCGATTGCCGAAAAGGATGGATAGTGAGTGTCGGTGAACTCTGTGTTTTCATGTCGACTTGATGATGATGATGATGATGATGAAACGATTCTATTTAGGATTTTATTGTTAACAGCGATCCGTGATGATATGGTGCTTCTATTTAGAAAGGAGTGAAAAAATCCTATCAGTTGATAATTAATCTCCGTTCGGACATTGGCATGATGGTTAGAGTGTTCGCCAATGGCTAAAGAGGCCTGGGTTCAATCTCAGGTCGAGTCATACCAAAGACTCAAAAAATGGTACTTGATGTCTCCTTGCTTAACACTCAGCATTATAAGGTAGGGATCAAGAGTTAAGAGGGTCAATCCTGGGAAAGGAGTAGCGCCCTCATGTACACCTTGGTGTAGTAGCTATCGAAAAGGGAGCCTTTAGGTCATCCTCGGCTATGGTTGACGACTATGTTGATAATCTGGATGGTTAGAAATTTCCGTTCACATTGGACGATAATCACATAAAATTCTTAATGAGTTGCAGTTGGACAGGAAATTGCTTTATTCTCTGGTTTATATCCTTTTAAGTGCATTACTCTAATAAAACCTTTTTCTGGTGTTCCATTTTTATTGGGTTACGCATACTTACAAATATAAATATAGTGTTGGACTGAATAATTTTAACGTCATATCAATTCACCTAGGGTTATTTTATACACTGAGGTTAGGGAATCGCGTTCATTGTTCGTTCACATTTACATTTTTGTGAAGCTGTTTCTTAAGAGTATTTTTTTGACACAGTCTAATCAAATACTAATAATTTTTGAACAGATCTGCTTGATCCATAGATGGGACACTGACGCCTGGAGAGAGTGGACTTGGGATAATGGAAATGAAAGATTACTTCATAATCCCCAGGTTTCCAGAGCTGGAGCCTCTCCATTAGAAGTAGTTAAGTATCATATTCAGGATACCCCTATTCGTTTCACTTCACACTAATGCCCTTGGGAAAAGCAGGAATCTATCTCTTCTCGTCCTTGCTAAAGGTAAATACTAGAACACGTTATTTTTCAGTCTTGGTTAGTCAACAAATTATGGAGAAGGAAAATTTTAAATTCTAAACAGCAGAACTTCGATAAAAAAATGATTTTGTGTCTCAATCTGCCCATGACTGAAAGATTAGGTAAATGGTCATCCCTTTTTTTTTTTTTTTGTAGTGGTGGGGTTCTTACCCCTCGGCAGAAAATGCAGTCAGCGTATTCAAAGTCTCACCAACCGGGAAGTGAAAGTTTTAGTAATATGTCGGAGGGTCGGCAGAAAATTTTACAGGTTAACAAAGGTATTCTGATGGAATGTGACCGAATGAGCTTTATACGAAGGTTGGCTGAAAAGTTCATAGCCAGACTAAGTTACTCACTTTGAATGTGAGTAAATGAGGTTTATTTTTCAACAAAGTCCCCCTTGCGGTTCACACACTTCTTCCTTCAGTGTTGCAGTGCTTGGATCCCATTGGTAAAAGAGAACTTTAACAGCAGATACAACGTCATCATATGATAAAACATTAGAAAAATTAAGAAGACAAAAAATATAAGAAGGATGTAAAAATAAGATGTGAAGATTGATATTTATCAATGTATAAAAAAACAATAAAAAACAATAATGATAAAAATAGGAAAGAAGAAGAAGAAGAAGAAGAAGAAGAAGAAGAAGAAGAAGAAGAAGAGGAGAAGAAGAAGAAGAGGAGAAGAAGAAAAAGAAGAAGAGGAGAAGAAGAAGAAGAGAAAAAGAAAAAGAAGAAGAAGAAGAAGAAGAAGAAGAAGAAGAAGAAGAAAAAGAAGAAGAGGAGAAGAAGAAAAAGAAGAAGAGGAGAAGAAGAAGAAGAAGAAGAGAAAAAGAAGAAGAAGAAGAAGAAGAAGAAAAAGAAGAAGAGGAGAAGAAGAAAAAGAAGAAGAGGAGAAGAAGAAGAAGAAGAAGAGAAAAAGAAAAAGAAGAAGAAGAAGAAGAAGAAGAAAAAGAAGAAGAGGAGAAGAAGAAAAAGAAGAAGAGAAGAAGAAGAAGAAGAAGAAGAAGAGAAAAAGAAAAAGAAGAATAAGAGGAGAAGAAGAAGAAGAAGAAGAGAAGAAGAAGAAGAAGAAGAGGAGAAGAAGAAGAAGAAGAGAAAAAGAAAAAGAAGAAGAAGAAGAAGAAGAAGAAGAAGAAGAAGAAAAAGAAGAAGAGGAGAAGAAGAAAAAGAAGAAGAGGAGAAGAAGAAGAAGAAGAGAAAAAGAAAAAGAAGAAGAAGAGGAGAAGAAGAAGAAGAAGAAGAAGAAGAAGGAAAAATAATTGAAGAAAAATAAGTAGAAATTGAAAAGAAATAAGTAAAAGACATTTATCATTTTGGATGAATAAACACAGTGAAAAAAAAACAGAAGAAAAAAAAATGAAAATGTCTGGACATACGGAAAAAATATCTTAGAAAGAAACAGAATAGAAAAAAGCCCCCCCCCAATAAGGAAAGAAACAATAAAACATTAGAACAGACAATAGAACGATCCACATGGCTGTTGAGGCGAATATAAAAAAGAATGTATGAAAAGTTTTTCAAGTAGGAATCTGAAAGAATGAGGCAAAAGTTTTAGTGTAAAAGAAGAAGAAGAAAAAGAAGAAGAAGAAGAAGAAGAAGAAAAGTGAAAAAGGGAAGGGAGATAAGAGGAAGAAGTAGAAAAAAGGGAAGAAGAAGAAGAAGAAAGTGAAAAAGGGAAGGGAGAGAAGAAGAAGAAGAAAGTGAAGAAGAAGAAGTGAAAAAGGGAAGGGGGAGAAGAGGAAGAAGTAGAAAAAAGGGAAGAAGAAGAAAACAGGAAGGGAGATAAGAGGAAGAAGAATTAAGAAAAGAGAAAAAGAAAAAAAGAAGAAGAAGAAGAAGAAGAAAAAGAAAGTGAAGAAGAAGAAGAAGAAGAAAGTGAAAAAAGGAAGGGAGAGAAGAAGAAGAAGAAGAAGAAGAAGAAGAAGAAGAAGAAGAAGAAGAAGAAAGAGAAAAAGGGGAAGGAAATAAGAGGAAGAACAATTAAAAAAGGGAAGAAGAAGAAGAAGGTGAAAAAGGGAAGGGAGAGAAGAAGAAGAAGAAGAAGAAGAAGAAGAAGAAGAAGAAGAAGAAGAAGAAGAAGAGAAAACGGGAAGAAGAAGAAGGTGAAAAAGGGAAGGGAGAGAAGAAGAAAAAGAAGAAGAGAAAACGGGAAGAAGAAGAAGAAGAAGGTGAAAAAGGGAAGGGAGAGAAGAAGAAGAAGAAGAAGAAGAAGAAGAAGAAGAAGAAGAAGAAGAAGAAGAAGAAGAGAAAACGGGAAGAAGAAGAAGGTGAAAAAGGGAAGGGAGAGAAGAAGAAGGAGAAGAAGAAGAGAAAACGGGAAGAAGAAGGTGAAAAAGGGAAGGGAGAGAAGAAGAAGGAGAAGAAGAAGAGAAAACGGGAAGAAGAAGAAGAAGGTGAAAAAGGGAAGGGAGAGAAGAAGAAGGTGAAAAAGGGAAGGGAGAGAAGAAGAAGAAGAGAAAAAGAAGAAGAAGAAACGGGAAGAAGAAGAAGAAGAAGAAGAAGAAGAAGAAGAAGAAGAAGAAGAAGGAAAGGTCGGATGTAGAGAACGAAGAAGGTGTTAAGTTATTTTAAATAAAGAAACATTTTGTGCCTTTTTCTGCGAGAGACGATACAATTGGAAAGGAGTGATGATCCGCTGAAGGGAAAAAAACAGTCACCAACCTCGATGAAGCCAACGTAAAAGTAAAGACAAGAAAAATCCTGTGATGCTCAGTTGGCTTGGCGTAAAAATAAACATATGGAAGTCCTTAAAAAGGAAAAGGGATTTGAGCCTTAAGACTAAAATCATATTCTACGACGTGATTACACTATATACAGTATAATGAATCATATATTTTGCTTCAGTTAGATCAGTCTACGGGGCTTAGAATACGCTGACTAGGCAGAGGGGTAAAGAACCCTTTCCCACGAAAAAAAGGAGACATTAAATCCCACCTAAAAACGCAGTTTTTTTGTCTAGCAGCGGTCGTGTCGATACTGCTGTATGGATGCACTACATAGACGCTAACTAAACGTATGGAGAAAAAGCTTGACAGCAACTACACAAGAATGCTGCGAGCAATATTGAACAAGTCCTGGAGATAACACCCCACGATACAGAAGCTGCAAGGCCACTTACCACCCATCACGAAAACTATACAAATTAGACGAATCAGACATGCGGGACACTGCTGGAGAAGTAGGGACGAACTCATAAGTGACGAAATTGACAGAAATTCTTTTAAAATGTAGCCGCATCAGTGCTACTGTATGGTTGCACAGCTAGATATTTAATGAAACGCACGGAAGAAAATTTAAATAGAGACTAGAGAAGACTGTGCAGCCACGTACTTCCCATTTTGCAAACCATTTCAGTTCGACTTACTGGGCACTGCTGGTGAAATGGAGACGAACTCAAAAGTTCGCTTAGGGACTCCAACATATGGACATACCAGTGTCGGTCGACTAGCAAAAACTTACATTCATAAGCTCTGTGCGAACACTGGGTACCGTTTAGAGAACTTACACAGAGCGATGACTCATAGGGACATATAGTGCGAGAAAGAGGGAGAGAGTCAAGGGAATCAGTCGTGTCAGTATATCTTGATGATAAACATGGCTTAGCATAAGGCCAGAAATATAGGGGCCCTCACTAATCCTCAAATTTAATAACAATGGCCGGTTAGTCTAGCTCGTTAACGAATGTACCACAAAGGTCAAGGCGTGGCTACTAAAACTGTTGCAAAACATTGACAAGAAATCGATTTTATTTTTATTTATTTTTTAAAATTCTATTCCTCGGGGAGAGGCCAGCACTCTTCAAATCGGGTCAGTAACATTTCCAACAGGACAATGCACCAGTCCACAACTCCATCCTTGTCACAGATTATTTCACCAAGATGGGCATCAAGACAGTTCCTCACCCTCCCTACAGTCCAGACGTTGCTCCCTGTGACTTTTGGTTATTCCCTAAGCTCACAGGCTGTCGTCGTTATGAGACAATTGAGGAGATGAAAGAGGCTGTGACGAAGGTCATTGACACGCTCACACAAGAGGACTTCCATGGGGCGTTCCAGAAGTTGTAGGAACGGTACAAGTGCATTGCAGCCAGAGGAGATTACTTCGAAGGGGACTAGAGTTTCATGAGTGTACTATCAATAAAAGTGCCCATACAAAAAAAGCTGGAAACTTATTTAATGAGGCTCGTATATATATATATATATATATATATATATACCTTAGGGTATTAACACCATCTGAGTATATATATATATATATATACTCAGATGGTGTTAATACCCTAAGGAAAGGAAAGTTATGAATTAAATCATTCACCGTCCAGCAATGGGTAAATAGTAGGGTAGACCTCTTTAACCTTGGTATAGAAAACAATATAAGAGAGGGAAAACTCGGAATTCAGACCAGTTAAACTCTGTTTAAAGAATTGATTTTTGTCGCATCCTGATCGTTCAGAGGAGTTGAGTATATATATATATATATATATATACATGAGTGTTGTTCTAAATGTCCGAAACGTAATCCAGATTTTAGATTTGTCGCATACGTCTCATTTTTGTATGGGACATGACAACACAGAAATTAAGACGGAAATCAGGATCAGATTTTGCTAGTTTTAAAAGAAATGATATGTTGCCACCATAAAAATGTTCCCTTATAGCTTCTCTTTCTGGGTGGATTTTTAGAACTTTTTGAATGACCTTCGTATATATATATATATATATATATATATATATACACAAATTTCATTAAACATAATAGACATTTTATATCTACATATTTTCTTCTGGATCCGTTCGAATTCCCGTATTACTTTTATCGTATTCGGGTGGAATTGATTTATGTATTGTCCATAGTTGTATGTATCCCTAGTACTTTCTACCCGACTTTGGGCCATCATCAGGGGAGGATCTATTACAAAGGGATGTAACTTTTGTTTTTGCATATTACTACTGTGTAAGGACGTCTTTGCCGTTGAAGATTATGGCGTTTGCTTTTAAATATGATTCTGTAAATAGTGCCAGTAGCTAAAGACATTTAAGTACATTAGCACTGGTTTGAAAATTAATTCTATGAAGTGTCGGCTGCATGTTTCTAATATGTAGTGCTTCGAGAATCTGTAGTTTTTGTTTATTATTTGGATGTCCTAATATTGTTGTGTTGTCGGTGAGAATTTTCCGTAATGAATGTTTTTTTAGATGCTGAGCTATTGAAATTGTAACAGAAAGGTGCATTGTAAGTCTCCTCGACTGGGTAGTTGAGGTTACTATATATATATATATATATATATATATATATATGCGCCAGACATTTGCACATCCGAAATTGTTTCACTTCTAACATATCCATACGTCCGAATCTTCAGAACTGTAGCCTCACTATCCGATACAGTTTAGTGTCATACACTGAGACCCACCTATTATGCCGGGTAGTTCTTATTCTTCAGGGAGTACAGTCAGCGTATTCAAGGAAAAATGCTATATTTCAAGACTAAAGCTCTAATTGCAGTAAGGAAAAATAAATAGATAAAAAAATAAATAGGAATTAAGAAGATAAAAAAAATGATAAAAGAACTGCTTTTAGTATTAATCGGTAAGCTGAAAAAAAAACCCAACACACTTTTTGGCCCTAACTTTCTGAACTCTAACAATATATATATATATATATATATATATATATATATATATATATGCCAACCACACGCACATCTGTAGTTATTTCTGTACTGACATATCGCTGAATGTCTTTTGTGTCACTCAAAGAATGCAAAGAGTACGTTCCTATTTTGTTTTATTCACTCACAAACACGTGCGAACATACCATTTTTTTTTCACCCGACCCGATTACTCGCAAGTTCATTAAACTTTCTTTTTCTTTTACATTACAGCAATACTTACCTTCTTTCATTTCATTCACAAAAATGCTTATTGTTATCGTAGTCATTCCTACACGTTCATCAGATTCAAATAATTTTCCTGCCATTACACTACTGATACACATAGAATAAAACAAGATTTCTTCCAACCTGTAGCTGTGTCCATATTACTATATGGATGCACCACAAAGCTTGATGGGAATTTAACAGAAATGCTGCGTACTGTCTGGAACAAATCCTGGAAGCACCATCTCACAAATCATTCCAGTAAGACGAACAAGATATGCGGGACACTTTTGGAGAAACAAGGACGAATTCATAAGCGATGTTTTCGTATGGACTTTTCGCACAAGGAGGTGCCAGTGTTGGCCGACCTGCAAAGACTTACATCAGCTCTGTATGGAGGTGCCCGTGGTGTAAGGGTTATCGTCGTAGGAAATGGACACGGTGACACGAGTTCAAATCCTAGACGAGGTTGATTGCATTTCCCATTGCATTAATACCCTTGCGAAAGGTATGAATCCAATTATTCTCCCTCCAGCTATGAGTAAATAGTAGGACAGACTGGGTTCTTAAGCCTTGGTGAGGCAACTAGTCTAGGAGAAAGAAAACTCTGAATTAAAACCTGTTAAACTCTGCTTAAAAAATTGACCTTGTGTCATATCCTGCCCGAGCGGAGGGGTTGGATAAATATGATCAGCTCTGTATGGACACAAGATACAGCCTGGAAGACCTGCTAGTCGTGATGGATGATTGGGATTGATGGAGAGAGAGAGAGAGAGAGAGAGAGAGAGAGACCATCGTTCTGTCAGTGACTTGACGATGATAATGATGATGATAATGATTATAGGTTAAGTAAAGGTTATCGTCGTAGGAAATCAACTTGAAGAATTGAGTTCAAATCCTACACGATGCTGTCTGTGTTTCATTTAGAGATGATGTCTTAAGGAAAGGCATGAACCCATCACTTCTCCAGTTATGTGTATTCATTCATATGAATATATTTATTCAAAGACACACATGAAGCGAAGACAAACTTATAAGTGACGTTCTTCTATGGACATGCAGGTGCCCAGCCCTATCGGCTGGGGCTGTAGAATACACTGACTTAGGGGTAAGACTCACATCGCACACAAGTGATGCCAAATCAACTCGTCTGGGTAATTGACAATTACCATGACTAGTCTGTGGTCGCTGGTTCAATCTCCAGTGGGGGAGATCACAGTATACACTGCTGATGAGACCTCATAAGGTCGAAACAGCTGTCCAGTGTTTCCGTATTTTGCGCGTAAGTATTCACCAGAGTTTTTGGTCGTGGTAATCCAATTCACAATATAATTCCTCTACTTAGAAAAAAGAAAATGCACATCTCTTTATACATATATATCAGATTCGACATTAAATAACCTACAATGGTTGATATGCTATAAAACCAAAGTAAACATGGATATGCCAGTGTTGGCGGACCAGCAAAAGTTTACTTACATCGGCTCCGTGCGGACACAAAATACAGGCTAGAAGACCAGATGGGAGTAATGGGTGATAAGGATGGATAGTGAGGAAGAGAGAGTCTCTAAACCCAAAGAAACGCAAACAATGTCCTGGGTATGATATTAAACAACATCGAATGGTGAGGCTACAGTTCTTAAGATCTAGAAAGTGTGAAATTATCCATTCATTGCCATTACTCCGAGACCCACTTTTGACTTGGAAAGACACAGGGTGAAACGATAAAATTGTCGCCCTAGAAAAGACGACATGATTCCATTTCCGTTTAATGAAAACCGGTTTTCTTTTTTTTAGTTTGTTGCAGACCATCTCCTATTTGGCCAGTTGTGTACAAATCCCAAGAGCGATAGGAGCCTTCTATCATGTGTGAAAAGTGACACAATGTTCAACGAGCGAGATCGGAGATGCGCCGCTGTACAACTCATGCTCTCTACCGATCCAAGTTATGACAAAAAGAACCATTGCCAGCAGCCTCAAAATGCTAATCCGGACGGTTCAACGCCTGAGGGCACAGCTCAACGTATCGGACGACCCTTTAGAGGTGGTGGAGCGGAAGGCCACATCATTCCACCTCACATCTTCGAAGTCGGCTTGAAAGTCAACACCAAAGTGTACCTGGATGTGCTGAAGAGTGTGGTGATTCCCTTGTGCAATTAGGTGGCCGGTGGCAGACCCTGGCTGTGGCAGCAGGACTCGGCGCCGGCCCACAAGTCCAAAGAGACCCAGGCTTGGCTTCAGAAGGGGTGCTACGACTTTGCACCCTTCTTTCACTGGTTCCCCTCCTCCCCCGACCTGAACCCACGGGACTACTTCGTTTGGTCATACGTCGAGAACATCACCAACATAACCTCCCACAACACCAAAGCCAGCCTGATCGTCGCCATCTGCCGAGGATTCGCCGAGCTCCCGCCGGCGCTTGTGGAAAAGGCATGCTCCCAGTTCCGGATCCGTATCGAGGCGGTGATTGAGGCTTAAGGCGGCTACATTGAATAGATGTCAGCTCTACTACATAATTAAGTTATCTGAATTGATTTTTTCAATGAAAGTTTTAAAATAAAGCTATAGTATTGTTTTCTTTAGGACAACAATTTTATCGTTCCACCCGGTAGTACCTGTTAGGAACCTATGTTTGGGTCAAATAGCTCTGTTTAAAAATTATTTGCATTCGATCGAAAACAGTGTGTAAAAAACCTTTAAGAAACAAGAACACAAAGAAATAGATATAAATAGATAATTCTATAACATCCTGGCATAAAATAACCCTAGACAGGTTGATACGCCGTTAAAATCAATAAATCAATCTGGTTGAAAATGTTTCTCACTTGTAGATACGAAGGAATTACCTTTTAAATTCTCATTCGTTTTATGTACGTGCACATAGGTAGCAGATTATTAACACCTTATCTACTTTGTGGACATCAAATTCAACCAGAGCGACTGGCTGATTATTTGCGCATAAGATATATTATTTTGATACGGATTTTCTAGCTCAAAAGTTAGAGCTACGAATTATATATGAGAACTATATAAGTAACTTTTTTTCCGGCCACATGCCTCACTATATTTGGGACGATGTGGCCAAAAATAAGTTATACCAATGGTCCAAACTTATGTATTACAGAGAAATATCCTCTGGAATGTGTGTTTGTTTATAATTTTGTTTCTCTTGATGTGAACTTTTTTTTTGCTGCAAGCTTGTTGCATTTTAGCGCGAACGTGTTCGTGTGTTTGCTCTCAAGACGATAAATTTTGTCTTTTAAGACATATATAAAATTACATTTTTAAGACATATATAGAAATTGTAATATAATGGCTGAGGGATTTCGTTTTATATATCTTGCCTTTCGGTTTAGTTAGGTTGAGAAACCTTTCGCTTAGCGCACGGGTTAGTTAGGTGCAACATGAGCGCAGGTGTTCATGCACGCGCGGGGAGGATGTGTCATTCAGAGATGTCAAAATAAAAATCCCAGAAGAAAATGTGACCAGGGGGATATGAATGACGTCATGCACCGGAAGCGAGCGCGGAGGATTTTGTGGATTTGAGAAAAGTCAGAGAGTTGAGTTCCTGCCTCGGAAGAAGACGGTTGACTTTCGGGGCTCGCCGGGGCCTTGCGGCGGGTGCTGCACGTGATTTGCGGCAGATGGAAAAGTCAGCATAGGAAGATTGTGTATCACCCTCCTTATTTCGAAAAACCTTTAAACACAAAGGTAATAAAAAAGTTTCGTACCTGAACTAAGAATCGTAAGTGTTTTTTGTGTTTCGGGATTCCTATGTTATCTTTATGTGCGTTATGGACATTATGAACGTTTTGCATACCGGTATGAATATGTCTATTTCACGTATTCATATCTGGCTATGTAATAAAATTACATTTTTTAAGACATATATAAAATTACATGTATAAATTCTTATTTTTACTTAGTACAAATCAATAAAAAGTTTAAGAAATACTAAATTTTAGTCAAATTTAGTTGCTACAAATTCCAAAAAGTCAATGCCTAATTATACACAAGCATTTTTTTTCTGAAGGTTTTAATCAAAAGTTAGAGACGCGTGTTGTATAAAAATAATTACAGCACTTACTACTTGATGGTGCTTAAGACTTAAAACGCGCTAACTAAATATCAACTTTTTTTAAGGCAACGTTCGTCTCTATATTTGGGACAGAATGACTAAAATTATGTTTAATGTATTGTCCAAACTAATGTGTCTTATAATGTTTCAGAGAAATATCCACATGAATGTGTTTATGACTTTTTTCTCCTAATGTCAACTTATTTTCATCGTTCGGTTGTTACATCTTTGTGGCTACATGTCCATGTATTTGTTCTAAATACAGTGTAAATTTTGTGTTTTAACACATTCTATAAACTATATAAATTCTTATTTTAGTCAGGACAAACCGATAAAACATTGAACAAAAGTAAAAAAAATTAGGTTAAATTTTGCAGCTACAAATTTCAAAACATCAGCACATACGAGGATCATTGAATAAGTTTCCCGACCTTTTTTTCATATGGGCACTTTTATTGATAGTAGACAAATGAAACTCTAGTCCCTTCCGAAGTAAACTCCTCCGGCTGCAATGCACTTGTATCATTCCAAAAATTTCTGGAAGGACCCATTGAAGTCCTCTTGTGTGAGCGTGTCAATGACCTTCGCACAGCCTCTTTCATCTCAATTGTCTCATACCGACAGCCTGTGAGCTTAGGGAATAACCAAAAGTCACAGGGACCAACGTCTGGATTATAGGGAGGCTGAGGAACTGTCTTGGTGCCCATCTTGGTCAAATAGTCTGTGACAACGATGGAATTGTGGACTGGTGTATTGTCCTGGTGGAAATGCCACTGACCCTATTTGAAGAGTGCTGGCCTCTTCCGATGGAATCTCTTCCCTGAACTCCCTTAAAACCTCAACATAGTAACCATAACCCTAACCGTCTGGCCAATCAACTCTGGTGTATTGACTTCATTACTCCTCTCACACCTCTCATCATCCTTCACAGACTCCCTGCCTTCCTTGAATCTCTTATGCCACTCAAAAACTGATGCTCGATTCATGCAAGATGGTTGGAAAGCAGTCTGATGTATTTCATACATTTCAGGGGCAATTTTTCTAAGTTTAAAACACAATTTTATTGCATATCGTTCTTCTAAAGTGTCAGATTTCATTTTTTGAAATTCACCAGCTGTGATAATCAGGTTTTAGTAGGGTGTATTCTAATTGCCGCTGTAGCTGTTCATTTGAATGTGAAATCCTAAAAATTGGTCAGTCATATCATATGATGTATAGCAATAACATAGTGAATTTTCAAGAGTCTACGACAATTTTACATGCCTGTACAAAAAAGTCTGGAAACTTATTGAAGTCACTACGTATCATAAACTAGAATTTTTTTCCCCAGTATTTCGTTGTCCAAAGTTTGGGGTGCGTGTTATGCATGGGTGTGTATTATACATAAATCATTACAGTAATGCATAAAAGCGAGTATAGGTCGGTTAGAGGTCAAGAAAGTGAAGGAAACTGTATCTTGTGAATATTTCTCCATATCGACACTTCCAGACTTCGTCAAGGAAAATGACTCCTCTTCGTTTTTTTTTCTTTCTCTTTTGGTATTTTACTGGCGTACAGAACATTGCCGAGAAAATTGTACAAATTTGTTTATCTACGGAGAAGATAATAAAGATTTATCTTGAAAGTCGTTGTTCTGGTATCCGAGTAAAAATCTGTGACAACTATCTCACGCGTGTGTCGACATTACGGTACGTGCCAGCCCGAGAGGGCACTTGTGAGAACTCAAATATCCGAAGAATTCGTTTATCGCTTGGCAATTTCGACTTGATTCGCCTCCAACAAAAGAGGAATGAACCAAAAATAGAAAATACAACCGGAAGTGATTTCATTATTTCTTTCATGTATCTGTGGTGAAGTCAAGCATAGTTGCCTCTCTCTCGATCAGCCACCTATATTCTGAAATATAACACAGTTGTGGTATATTTCAATAAAGCTTCAAATCAAGTATATTACCTCGTTTCTTTTTTTCATTATAGTATTTTGTTATCTGTCATAAATTTTTATACCATTTACAATGGAGCAGGAAGTCCGAAAATTACTGTGTCTGTGATCCTTTTTTCTTTGGTTATTCTTCTTTGGTTATTTCTTCGTTCATTATTTCTTCTTTGATCATTTCTTCTTTGGTTATTTCTTCCTTCATTATTTTTTCTTTGTTTTTTCTTTGATTATTTCTTCTTTGATTATTTTTTCTTTGATTATTTCTCCTTTGATTATTTTTTCGTTGTTTTTTTTTTCTTTGATTATTTCTTCTTTGATTATTTCTTCTTTGATTATTTGTTCCTATATTCTTTTGCAATTTTTCTCTTTTTCCTCTCAATTTTTCCTTCCTTCTTTCCTTCCATCTTTCGTTTTTTACACCTTTCTCTTCCCCCCACCCATCTATTTGTTTTTATTTCTTTATTTCTTTCTTTTTTTTCTTCAACTATTTTTCTATCTTTTGTTTCAATTTTTTCTTTTGTATTTTTCTCTTCTTTCTTTCCTTTCATCTTTCGCTCAATTTTCGTTCTTTTCCTTTCTTTTCACATATATATCTTTCTTTCTTTCTTTCTTTCTTTCTTTCTTTCTTTCTTTCTTCATTCTATAGTTCTTTCTTTCTTTCTTTCTTTCTTTCTTTCTTTATTTCTTTCTTTCTTTCTTTCTTTCTTTCTTTCTTTACTCGTTCTATAGTTGTTTGTTTGCTTGTTTGTTTGTTTGTTTGTTTATTTCTTATTTTACTCATTTTATAGTTCTCTTTCTTTCTTTCTTTCTTTCTTTCTTTCTTTTCTAAAGTTATTTTACAATTTTTGCCACCGATGAAAAAGAATACATAAAACGGTTACAGAAGGAATTCTACAATGCCTTATTCCACTTGAATTCCCCGCCTATCGATATATTTTTGATACGAAAGATAAAATCATATAAAAGAAAGAAAAATTCATAAATCATATTTTTATATAAACTTGACGAAGAAAAAAAGCTGAAGGTACCCCGCAAAAACAATTACCGACGCCGACTGCGCTGATGACATAGCGATACTGGCAAATACACCCGACCAAGCCGAAAAACTACTGCATACTTTGGAACGAGCAGCCGCAGGCATAGGCCTTTATGTTAATGCACACAAAACGTAATATATGTGCTATAATCAAACGGGGGACATCTCCACTCTAGAAGGAACCACTCTTAAACTAGTAGACAAATTCACTTACCTAGGAAGCAGCGTCGCATCAACCGAAAAGGACATCGACACGAGGTTAACGAAAGCATGGACAGCTATCAATAGGCTATCGATTATATGGAAATCAGACCTAACCGATAAAATGAAACGCAGTTTCTTCCAGGCAGCGGTCACATCGATACTGCTATACGGGTGCACTACATGGACGCTAACAAAACGGCTGGAGAAGAAGCTAGACGGCAATTACACAAGAATGCTACGTGCAATCTTGAACAAGTCCTGGCGGCAACACCCCACAAGACACCAACTGTACGGCCACCTGCCTCCTATCACGAAAACTATTCAAGTTAGACGAACCAGACATGCAGGACACTGCTGGAGAAGCAGGGACGAACTCATAAGAGATGTACTCTTATGGACCCCCACACGTGGCCGTGCAAAAGCAGGACAACCAGCACGAACATACATTCAGCAGCTATGTGAGGATACGGGATGTTGTCCTGAAGACCTACCTAGGGCGATGAACGATAGGGAGGAGTGGCGAGAGAGGGTCAGGAATATCCGTGCTACCAGCGCGACATGATGATGATGATGATGATGAATATTTTGTTCTGTGAAGTGTATCACAGTTCAGTAGAACAATATTTGAAACATAAGTAAATAGCACTTCAGAGATTTATCGAATTAAACATTTTTATTTTTCTTCCGGATAGTTAGTCCTAACTAATCTATAATGATATGCTCTTATTTTACGTCTCCCATTTAAACAGGCCACCGACTGCATCTCTGTAGAGTGGTAAGACTCCCCACCACCAACGTGTGTCTTGAATATGACATTAAAAAATCTGATGGTGAGGCTCTAGTAATGCTGGAACTTTGAATTGCTTGAAATAAAACTGTTTGATCAGTAAACTGTGTGAAAACAAATGACTGGTGTTTAATTGAATTGTTACTGTTAAATAACAATATTTGGAACCGTTTAACTTTGTTGATTTATGCTAAACTGAAGTGTTAGAAATAGAACTGTTTGATCATTTAACTGTGTGTAAACAAATGGCTGATGTTAAATTTAATTGTTAGTCATACATAGCAATACTTGGAACCATTTAATTTGAACTCATGCTAAAGTGAATAATTAGAAATAGAACTGTTTGATCATTTAACTGAATATATCTACAATGTGTGTTTACAAATCATATATTTATTACATATGTAAAAACAGGATTTGGTATTGAATAACCAATAATAATTGATATGCTATAAAATCAAACCAAACCATATCTCGTTTAAATAATTACCGATAATCTTATTGGGGATTGTCTTCGTGGTGAAATGGTTAAAGCGATGGACTGCGGACTCGTAGTACGTGAGTTCGAGCTCTAGTTCGCGCTATTACGTTCACTTTCGGAAAATTACCCCTGGGAAAGGTATGAAACCCCTTACCCTCTCAGCTATGGGTTAAATAGCATCACTGCTGTTCTTCTAGGAGAATAGCTTTGGCATTAGATAACCTATAAAGGTTGATATGCCATTAAATAAAGAAACCAAACCAACCCTATAACATGTAAGTACTTATTTTAATATGATGTTTATTTTTTAAGTCTAGGAACTTAAATTCTGTTTAATAATGGTACGTCTTGGAGAATATAGCCTCTCGATGATTATGACTTCATCGTGTTGGCAGGGAGTAGAATACACTGACTGTATCCTTCCAGTTGAAGGGGTAAGACTCTTGTCGAAAAAAGATGTCCCGGGTATGACGCTAAACTGTATCTGATGGTGAGGCTCCAGTTCTGGAGTACTCCTTCATTTTCATTACTTCACTTTGACTCGGAATGGTAGTCCTCATTAAAGTTCCAAGTGTAGGTCAAATAGATCTGTTTAAAAAAAAAATTGAATCGCGATAAGACCGTGTACAGAAAAAAAGAGAAAAACTCTTAAGAAGTCAAAATATGAACCTTCAGTGAACACGATTCTTTAACCTCTGAGCTGTTGGTTTGGGTTGGTTTTATAGCATTGTAGATTATTTAATGCCAAATCCTCTTTATATACATACATATATTAAAAATATTTGGTTTGGTTGGGTTTTATGGCATATCAACTATTGTAGGTTATTTAATGCCAAATCCTCTTTATACATATATATTAAATATATATGATTTGTTTTGGTTGGGTTTTAAGGTCTATCAACCAATGTGGGTTATTTAATGCCAAATCCTCTTTATACATATGTATTAAATACATATGATTTGGTTTGGTTGGGTTTTATGGCATATCAACCATTGTTGGTTATTTAATGCCAAATCCTCTTTATACATATATATTAAATATATATGATTTGGTTTGGGTTGCTTTTATGGCATATCAACCATTGTAGGTTATTTAATGCCAAATCCTCTTTATACATATGTATTAAATATATATGATTTGGTTTGGTTTGGTTTTATGGCATATCAACCTTTGTTAGTTATTCAATGCCAAATCCTGTTTATTCATATATATTTGTAAACATAAGTCAACAAAGTTAAATAGTTTCAAATATTGCTATGAATCATTAACATCAGTTATTTGTTTATATACAGTTCAATGATCAAACAGTTCTACTTCAAACAATTCAATTTAGCATACTTTAAAGTTAAATGCTTCCAAATATTGCTCAAATAAAGCCAGTTCGAACCCCAGTTACGCTATTACGTTTCCTTTTCGGAGATTCTTCCAAGATGTAGCCATGTTAGTACTATTATATGGTTGCATTACTTGGACTTTAAGAAAACACCTACGAAAAAGCTTAATGGGTGCTGAGAGCTGTTTTGAATAAATCCTGGATGCAGTACCCTAAAAAAAAACAGCAGCTGTATGGCCATTTACCTCTCATCTTGCAAACCTTTCAAGAAAGATGAGTAAAACACGCTATGATATCGAACTTAAACAGCAATGAGCATACTTATATCATTGCCCACTTAAGAATTGTGGGTATTATAAACAAGAGTATATGTGCCAAATTTTACAAAACTTGTAAAATCTTAAGCAGTATATCCAGTGAATAGGATTTTAGGTTTACTTAAATGCAGGCTTCTATGACTTATTTGCTTTAATTGATTGATTTAAACGGCATTCCAACCCGTCTTGTGGTATTTTATGTCCACTTGTCAGGAATAGCGTTTCTTTCACTTTCACTTTCACAATTTTTCGTTTTTATTTTGTTCTCTTTGGCACACGGTCCAATCGAATACCAATAATTTTTGAACAGTTCTTTTTGGCAATTTACTAAGCTTTTTGCTTAGATGTAGCACAAGGCCGCATGAATTGGGCACCTAATGAGAATCGAACTCACTCGTGTAGGTTTGCTAGTCTACCTTGCTAACCATTACACCACCCGAGGTGCCCAGAACAGTTCTTTTCGATCAGTCGAAGAAACCCTACATCTGTTTCTTTCTTTGATTTTCTTTTTTTTTTTTTAAATGGCATATCAATCTTCGAGGGTTATTAAATGTTAAATCTCTCTTTGTTGAAGAACAGTAGTGGTACTATTCAATCCATAGCTGGGAGGATAAAAGAGTTAATACATTTTCCAAGGGCATTAGTCCAAAAGTGATTGTAATAGCTCGACTAGAGGTCGAACTTGCTTACTACAATGACACAGTCCAGCTCGTTAGCCATTACATAGTAGAGACTCCCCCTTTTATTCCAGGACAGTGGACTTAGAAATAATGTCATCGAAGGAGTACTTCATATTATCTCCATCAATAGAACGGGAGTTTTACCATCAGATTAAATTTAAAGTCCCAAGACCCTTTTAATTTTTTGCGATGAAGGAGTCCTACTGCTCTGCGCCGACAGAGTGAGTTTATTTTTGGGTGGGGGTCTTACCTCTCTGTTGGGGATACAGTCAGCCTATTTTAAGTCTCATCGACAGAGGGTGTCTATTTTTTGGTGGGGGTCTTACCCCACTGCAGGGGATACAGTCAGCCTATTCTAAGTCTCGTCGACAGAGTGAGTCTATATTTGGGTGGGGGTCTTACCCCTCTTCAAGGGATACAGTGAGCATATTCTAAGCCTCATCGACAGAGTGAGTCTATTTTTGGGTCTACAATATTTGATTCTCGAACTAAAATTATGTTTAACTTTACTATATGACAATACGTTCAACTAAAAAAAATTACTTAAGAATTTGATGTTTGGTTTCTTTGTTTAATGGCACATCATCCTTCAAGGGTTATTCAATGACAAAACCATCCTAGCTAGGATGGTAATGAGGTTCATTTCTTTCTTAAAGGGACATGGTGCCTTCAATAAGTTTCCAGACTTTTTTGTACAAGCATTTAAAATTGTTGTAGACTCTTGAAAATTCACTATGTTATTGCTATACATCTTATAAGATGTCTGACCAATTTTTATGATTTCAGGTTCAAATGAACAGCTACAGCAGCAATTGGAATACACCCTACTGGTGAATTTCAAAAATGCAATCTGGACGTGAGGACACATTAGAAGAACGATATGCAATAAAATTGTGTTTTAAACTTGGAAAAAATGCCACAGAAACGTATGGAATGATTCAGACTGCTTTTCGATCATCTTGTATGAATCGAGCATCAGTTTTTGAGTGGCATAAGAGATTCAAGGAAGGCAGGGAGTCTGTGAGGGATGATGAGAGGTGTGAGAGGAGTAAGGAAGTCAATACACCACAGTTGATTGGCCAAAGGGTTAGGGTTAGGGTTACTATGTTGAGGTTTTAAGGGAGTTCAGGGAAGAGATTCCTAGAGAAAAGGCCAGCATTCTTTAAATCGAGTCAGTGGCATTTCCACCAGGACAATGCACCAGTCAACAACTCCATCCTTGTCACAGACTACTTGACCAAGATAGGCATCAAGACAGTTCCTCAGCCTCCCTATAGTCCAGACGTTGGTCCCTGTGAATTTTGGTTACTCCCTAAGCTCACAGGCTGTCGTTATGAGACAATTGAGGAGATAAAAGAGGCTGTGACGAAGGTCATTGACACGCTCACACAAGAGGACTTCCATGGGTCCTCCCAGAAGTTATTGGAATGGTACAAGTGCATTGCAGCTGGAGGAGAATACTTGGAAGGGGAGTAGAGTTTCATGTGTGTACTATCAATAAAAGTGTCCATACGAAAAAAGTCTGGAAACTTATTTAATGATCCTCGTATTAATCAAAATGTGAATGCCATAGCCGAACTGGAGTTCGAACTCACTAACTCCAATTCTTCAGTTTAATACATTAGCCACGGGAACTCCCCGTCGAGAATTTGATTACTCAACGTTTATTTAATTAGCAATAATTGCATTCAACAATTGTTTCAGTGCAATAAATGAAAACGTTGTGAAACAATAAGTGCATTCGGTTCAACTTCAGCAAATATTTGAATCCATTTTTTTTCTTTTTACACTACGAAGCAATTTCCAGATGAATAATAAAAAAAGATTCCCAGAACAAATCCTCTTGCAGATGTCTTAAATAATCAATCAAATGAATTAATTGATTAAATACACATGAATTATAGTAGTTCGATGATTTTTGATCATTAGTGTGTTGCGTAGATAATTCGTTGCGATCGAATTTTTAATATTCTGAATGGAAAGATATTAGATAACCTGATGTATGGGTTCGGGCACTCGTGTGTGTGTGTGTGTGTGTGTGTGTGTGTGTGTGTACGTGTGTGTGTGTGTGTGTGTGTACGTGAGTGTGTGTGTGTGTACGTGTGTGTGTGTGCGTGCGTATGTGTGTGTGTGTGTACGTGTGCGTGTGTGTGTGTGTGTACGTACGTGTGTGTGTGTGTACGTACGTGTGTGTGTGTGTGTACGTGTGTGTGTGTGTGTGTGTGTGTACGTGTGTGTACGTGTGTGTGTGTGTGTACGTGTGTGTGTATGTATTCGTGCACGTGCGCGAATTTGTGCAATTAATACCATTTTTTCTATGCTTTACAAACATCAAGATCTCAATCACAAACATAAACAATTAATTAAAAAAACAAAAACAAAACAAACAACAAATTTAATGTACTTATTTGTTATTTGTTTTGCTATCGATTTTGAAAAATCGATAAGATAAAAGTTTGTATTTAAACCATCATAAATTTCTTTCTACTTTCTTAATTGGGATATAAAAAAAACAGATAAGCAAGTAAGTAAAGTTGTCTCCCTTAGTCGAGGGTGTCCCGAAGGCTCCCTTTTCGATAGCTACTTCACCAAGGTGTAGGGTAGGGTACTACTTCTCTCCCTGGACTGCACCACTTTACTCTTGACGGGTGGGTCCTCGTGGTGTAATGGTCAAAGCGATGGACTGCGGAATCGTAGTAAGCGAGTTCGTACTCCAGTCGCGCTATTACGTTCACTTTCGGGCAAATACCCTTCGGAAAGGCATGAACCTCCTTATCCTCCCAGCTATGGGTTATATAGTACCGCTACTTTTCTTTTAGGAGAATGGCATCGGCATTAAATAACCTACAAAGGTTGATATGCCATTAAACAAAGAAACCAAACCATGAGGATATTTTTACCCTTGATCCGTGCCTTATAATGCTGAGTTTTAAGCAAGGTAGCATCAAGTACCATTTTTTGAGTCTTGAAATGACTCGACCTGGGATTGAACCCATGTCTCCCGGGCTATAACCGTTACTGTCCGATCTATGGATGTTTCATCCAATGACGTAAAGAGAAAGTAAATTTACTCTAATACAATCAAAAGCTATTCATTATATAAGATAATTAAGTTCTTACCTAACTATGTTGACTATCTCTATTTGACTATCTATATTTGTACATTTTATGTGAACATGTGTTAGGAATATTAAATAATTAAAAAAATACAAAACTTTCTCATCTTAACGAATAACTTTTGTTCAAGTAATCATATTTACCAATCCACACGAGTTCAAATCTTGGACAACGCTGTTTGTATCTTACACAGAACGAATACCATGTGGAAATATATACCTCTTTCTAGTCCCCTTCCAGCTATGTGTAGGGCAGATTGGGCTCTTTAACCTTAGTACGGCAACCGGTCTAGGAGAAGGAAAATTCTGATTTCAAACCAGTTAAATTCCATCAACGAAGTTGGTCTTATGTCACATCCTACTCGTGTGACGGTGTGCGTGTGTGTGAGTGTGTGTGTGTATGTGGGGGTGGTTTGGTTGGTAGATCCTATTTACCCAACCCCTCCGCTCGGGCAGGATATGATACAAGGTCTATTTTTAAACGGAGTTTAACAGGTTTGAATTCAGAGTTTTCCTTCTCCTAGACTAGTTGCCTCACCAAGACTGAAGAACCTAGTCTGCCCTACTATTTACCATTAGCTGGAGGGAAAATAATTGGATTCATATCTTTCCCAAAGGTATTAGTGAAATGTGAAATGCAATCAGTCTTGTCCAGGATTTGAACTCGTGTCGCCGTGTCCATTTCCTACGACGATAACCACTACACCACGGGCACCACCACTTTGGATTAAAGTAACTGCCACGTTTCAATGACATATCTCGTGCAGACTCAGTCGGCTAGGGCTACAAAATACACTGACTGTATCTCTGCAGATGGATGAGACTTTCCCCGAACGAGTGTCCTGAAATATGACACAAAACAATCTGATAGAAAGGTTCTAGTAATGCTAGAGCTTTGAGGATTGTGGAGTACCCATTCATTGCCATTGCTTCCAGGCCAATTCTCACCTGGAATGGTAGCACCTGATAGGGCCCTATTTATAGGTTAAATATAAACTAAACAGTATAACTTCAATAAGTTTCCAGACTTTTTTCGTATGCACACTTTTATTGATAGTACACACATGAAACTCGAGCCCCCTTCGAAGTAATCGCCTTCGGCTCCAATGCACTTGTTGTACTGTTCCAACAACTTCTGGAAGGTCCCTAGGAAGTCCTCTTGTGTGAGCGTGTCAATGACCTTCGTCACAGCCTCTTTCATCTCCTCAATTGTCTCATAACGAAGACAGCCTCTGAGCTTAGGGAATAAGCAAAAGTCACAGGGAGCAAGGTATGGACTGTAGGGAGGCTGAGGAACTGTCTTCATGTCCATCTTGGTCAAGTAGTCTGTGACAAGGATGGAGTTGTGGACTGGTGAATTGTCCTGGTGGAAATGCCACTGACCCAATTTAAAGAGTGCTGGCCTTTTCTCTAGGAATCTCTTCCCTGAACTCCCTTAAAACTTCAACATAGTATTCCTTGTTGACTGTCCGTCCAGTGGGAACCCAGTGCATGTAGATCATGCAAGTGATGTCAAAAAAGGGATCATCAAAAGTTTGTGGGTGGATTTGCTCTGTCTGGCCTTCTTGGGCCTGGGGGATGGTAACAGGATGGAAATAGATTTAAAATCCTAATAAGACAGAATTTTGTTTTTTCTTGAAAGTATACACACATATATATATATAAGTGAGTTGGCATCTGTAGTCGAGGGTGATCTGAAGGCTCCCTTTTCAATAGCTACAACACCGAGGTGTAAGGGAGGGTGCTACTCCTTTCCCTGGATTTTCCACCTATCCTTGATACGTACCTCCTATTGCTGAGTGTTAAGCAAGGAGGTATCAAGTACCATTTTTAAAGTCTTTGGTATGACGCGACCTGGAATTGAACCCAGGTCCCCCAGACCATTGGCAAACACTCTAACCACTTGACCAATATGGAAAAAAGATATCCAGAGGATGATTTTATTTATGCTTTAATTATTTACTAACGTTTAACGTGTCAGTTTTCACATTAAGCCATCATCAAGGCGATTCTATCAACTAGCTTATATTTAATTTTATTTTTGAATTGAAACGAAAATATGAGAAAACTTTTTCAAAACGATATAGAGGAAAAAAAAAAACGTCACAATAGAATACTAAAAGATTCCCTTTTTTTTCGTTTCATTAAAAAAATAATATTAAAAATAATTCAGAGGATACAATATCACATATTAATTGCCTTAATAGTGATTTAATGTAAAAACTTGGCCCAGTCGACTAGGGTTGCAGAAAACATTGACTGCATCTCTGCAGAAGGGTAAAAGTCCTCCAACGAATGTCTGGATATGACACTAAATAATCTGATGGTGAGGCTCCGGCAATGCTAGAGTTTTGGGTAATACAGAGTACTCCTTTATTGCCATCGCTCCCGGGTCCACTCTGGCCCAGAGTGGTAGCATCTGATAAGGTCCTATCTATGAGTCAAATAGAACTAAACGGCGGACTAATACTAAACTGAATTGTTTGAAATAGAACTAATTTTATATTAATTGTGTGAAAACAAAATCTGTACTTATGCTAAACTGAATTGCTTAGAATAGAACTGTTTTTACATTAACTGTGTGCAAACAAAATCTGTACTTATGCTAAACTGAATTGTTTGAAATAGAACTGTTTATGTATAAATTGGATTTAGCATTAAATAACCTATACTGGTTAATATGCCATAAAATCAAACCAAACCAATGTAAAACTGAAACGTTTAACGTTGGTAAATAATTGAACAAAAGCTATCCTCCGAATACCTTGTTTTTTCATATATGTAAATTTACATACCGTCGGATTTATTTCCATTTTCTCATATATATATATATATATATGTGTGTGTGTGTGTGTGTGTGTTTAGAAAGACAGAGAGAGAGAGAGAGAGAGAGAGAGAGAGAGAGAGAGAGAGAACTTGAACATGTATGTACACGTCTATCACTTCAGACGGTGATTGCAACAAGAAATGAAAAGGAAAAAAACACACAGAAAAGATCTTTCAGTACGAAACTTTTTTTTTCAGCAATTTACTTGGCTTAGCTTATTTTGATGGAAGGCAATTAAGAATCAAAATCATCTACCAATAGTCTAGCTAGCCTAGGTCATGTAAACATTATACAACAGATGTGGCCATAAAAGATTTGCCTTACTCACAACAGCTGCTGTTCCAAGTTGGTCACTCATTCAAATACTCAACTGGCTCATGGCTACTTAACTTCGAATTATGAGAGTTTTACTCGTAAAATCTTGAGTACCGTCTATACTCGTGTAATGAACGACTTTTTAAGACCAATTCGTAACCTCCATAATAAGGAGTCGGTCATTACACGAGATATGACTTGGTTTAGTTTGGTTTTATGGCATATCAACCATTATATTTTATTTAATACCAAATGCATTTTTATACTTATAAACAGTTCTATTTAAAACAATTCAGTTTAGTATAAGTACAGTCTTTTGTTTACACAGTTAAATCTTAAAATGGTTCTACTTCAAACAATTCAGTTTAGCATGAGTACAGTCTTTTGTTTACACACAGTTAAATTTTAAAATGGTTCTACTTCAAACAATTCAGTTTAGCATGAGTACACAGTATAAATGTCAAAAACATTTCTATTTCAAGCTATTCAGTTTATTCAAACAGTTTTAATTCAGCTAATTCAGTTTAGTATAAGTACAGATTTTGTTTACACACAGTTAGATGTCAAAACAGTTCTAAATTAAACAATTCGGTTTAGCCTAAGTACAATTTCAATGTCAAAAACAGTTCCATTTCGAACAATTCTTTTAGCACAAGCCTGCTGTTTAAATGTAAGTAAAGTTTAATTGTCAAAAAAATTTATATTTTAAGCTGTTCAGTTTAGTCAAACAGTTCTACTTCAAACAATTCAGTTTAGCATAAGTACGAGGTGCCTTCAATAAGTTGCCAGACTTTTTTTTTGTACAGGCATTTAAAATTATCGTAGACTCTTGAAAATTCAGTATGTTATTGCTATACATCTTATGAGATGACTGACCAATCTTTATGATTTCAGGTTCAAACGAACAGCTACAGCACCAATTGGAATACACCCTACTAAAGCCTGATTGTCACAGCTGGTGAATTTCAAAAATTCAATCTGGACGTGAGGACACTTTAGAAAAACGATATGCAATAAAATTCTGTTTTAAACTTGGAAAAAATGAAAGCTGGATCTACTGCTATGACCAAGAGACCAAGAGACAGAGTTCCCAGTGGAAGCATGCTGGCTCTCCCAGACCCAAGAAGGCCAGACAGAGCAAATCCACCCACAAACTTTTGATGATCCCTTTTTTTGACAGCACAGGCATGATCTACATGCACTGGGTTCCCACTGGACAGACAGTCAACAAGGAATACTATGTTGAAGTTTTAAGGGAGTTCAGGGAAGAGATTCCTTGGGAAGAGGCCAGCACTCTTCAAATCGGGTCAGTAGCATTTCCACCAGGACAATTCACCAGTCCACAACTCCATCCTTGTCACAGACTACTTGACCAAGATGGGCATGAAAACAGTTCCCCAGCCTCCCTATAGTCCAGACCCAGCTCCCAGTGACTATTGCTTATTTCCTAAGCTCAGAGACTGTCTTCGTTATGAGACAATTGAGGAGATGAAAGAGGCTGTGACGAAGGTCATTGACACGCTCACACAAGAAGACTTCGATGGGGCCTTCCAGAAGTTGTTGGAACGGTACAACAAGTGCATTCCATCTGGTGGAGATTACTTCGAAGAGAAGAAGAGTTTCATGCGTGTACTATCAATAAAAGTGCCCATACGAAAAAGGTCTGGAAACTTGTTTAATGATCCTCGTATATACGTATGTATTCACTCATGTATATATATATATATATATATATATATATATATATATATAGTGACAGACTTGGACATGTACGTACACGACCAATCAAGACAAAGCTATTAAAATGGAGAAACTAAATAGATTGATCTTATTTATTTAACAAAGAGTACACGTAACATTCTTACGTCACCTGTAAAGTCTCCAGCCGTTCATGTTAGCGTTGTATGTTAAGTTAATCACCGTTCAAGAGCGTACTGGTGGATTTTTTTTGTAAAGCTTCTAAAATACAGAGTGTTTAATAAAAATCGATATAGTTTTCTTATCAAATAATTCTTGTTCAAATAATCTCAGTGGAGAAACCATTTGAAATTCGAAGCCTAATATTTAAATGTCTTTTCAGGTATAGAATCACCATTCACCCGAAAAGAAAAGCCATTTAAACTTTGTCTAATTACCTGAAGATCATCACTTTTTTTAGACAAAGCGTTTCAAAAAAATTGATATCATTTTGTAATCTAAAAACTTGACCAATTCTCATTCAAATGACCTCAATTTTTAACAGCATTTGTAGAAATAACTCAAAATATTATGTCTAATGTTTTATGTTTTTCTTTTCAGGTAAAGAAATGCCATTTATTGGAAAAGAAAAGACATTTAAACACAAATTATAGAATTTTAAATTGTTTCTACACAGGCTGTTTCATAAAAATTGATATCATTTTGTAATTTAATAACTGCACCAATTTTCATTCAAATGATCTTAGATTTTAACGGCAAGAATAGAAACAACTCCAAATTCTAAGTTTAATGTTTAAATGTCTTTTTCGGAATAGAATCACCATTCATCAGAAAATAAAAGCCATTTAAACTTTGTCTAATCACCTCAAGATCATCACTTTTTTTATACAAAGAGTTTCAGAAAAATCGATATCATTTTGAAGTCTAAAAACTTGACCAATTCTCAATTAAATGATATCAAATTTTAACAGCAAGAGAATCACCATTCATCAGAAAAGAAAAGCCATTTAAACTTTGTCTAATCACCTTGAGATCATCACTTTATCATACAGGATATTTCAAAACATTTGATATCCTTTAAGATGTGCTGGGTGTTTCTGAAAAAATATTATTTCGTTATCAAACAACTTCATTAATTTTCATTCAAATGATTAAAAATTTTAAGCGAGTAAAAATTCTATGTTTAATGCCAAAACGTCTTTTCTTTTCTATCGAATAGGATTTTTATACCTGAAATTAAAGACTTTAATCATTAAACCAATAATTTTACAAATGATTTTACAATAAAAATTCACTGGAGATGATTTTACTATAAAAATGCATAAGAAAAAAGATTACTATAAAAATGTATTGGAGATGATTTTACTTTAAAAATGCATAGGAAATAAGATTACTATAAAAATGTATTGGACATGATTTTACTATAAAAATGCATAGGAAATAAGATTACTATAAAAATGTATTGGACATGATTTTACTATAAAAATGCATAGGAAATAAGATTACTATAAAAATGTATTGGAGATAATTTTACTTTAAAAATGCATAGGAAATAAGATTACTATAAAAATGTACTGAAGCTGATTTTTCTATAAAATGGAATTGGAAATGATTTTTACAATAAAAAATACGCAAAAGGAGGCGCCTGTAGTCTAATGGTTATCGTCGTAGGAAATGGATACGGCCACGCGAGTTCAAATCTTGGACAAGGTTGTTTGTATTTTACACAGAACGAATACCATGGGGAAATATATACCTCTTTCTAGTCCCCTTCCAGCTATGTGTAGGGCAGATTGGGCTCTTTAACCTTAGTACGACAACCGGTCTAGGAGAAGGAAAATTCTGATTTCAAACCAGTTAAATTCTATCAACGAAATTGGTCTTATGTCACATCCTACTCGTGTGACAGTGTGCGTGTGTGTGAGTGTGTGTGTATGTGGGGGTGGTTTGGTTGGTAGATCCTATTTACCCAACCCCTCCGCTCGGGCAGGATATGACACAAGGTCAATTTTTTTTAAGTGGAGTTTAACAGGTTTGAATTCAGAGTTTTCCTTCTCCTAGACTAGTTGCCTCACCAAGGCTGAAGAACCTAGTCTGCCCTACTATTTACCCATAGCTGGAGGGAGAATAAGTAGATTCATATCTTTCCCAAGGATATTAGTGCTATGTGAAATGCAATCAGTCTCGTCCAGGATTTGAACTCGTGTCGCCGTGTCCATTTCCTACGACAATAACCCTTACACCACGGGCACCTCTGGTTTGGTTGGTAGATACGCGCTGCAAAATAGCACGTGCCGAAATATTGCAAAACTTTTGACCCACCTTAGCATCTCGAATTTCTCTAATGTAAATATTTCTTCTTTCTCCTTTCCTTAATCTCTATTCGTAATTCTTATTGATTTTACAAATGCATCTATGTGTGTGTGTATGTGCGTGTGTGTGTGCGTGTGCGTGTGCTCGTGTGTGTGTATGTGCATGCGTGTGTAGAAAAAAAGACATACAAACGGCTAAAAATGCATCGCGTTACCATAACAACAGAATTCATGACTATTCTGTATTGAGGTCAGGTTGAATGACCAATAAGTTTTTATTTTTAAACCGCTTTGTGCAAATATAAATATATATATATATATATATATATATATATATATATATATATATATATATTATAAATTTCGTTGAACATTATAGACATTTTCTGTCTACATATTTTCTTGTTGATCCGTTCATATATATATATATATATATATATATATATTTGTGTGTGTGTGTGTGTGTGTGTGTTTGTGAGTAAAATATAATAAATCACTTTCGATATTTTTTTTATCATCCTTACCGTGAAAGATTTCAGCATCCATTTTTATTTGTATGACTCATAGCCACCAATTTATTTTCTGTCAAATAATTTGAACAACGTTTGCTATACTCTCTTCCTCCAAATATTGACTCTTCTCTCACAAATTGCCTTACTGCTCACGGATCTATGATTGATTTTGTTGAACTGGGCTAAACCTTAAGATGTAAGATCAAATATTTTCGAATGTTAAAATACACCTGCAGCACCAAGTATTCAGCTACAGATATATTTTTAAAGTCGGTGTTTAAACTTGCAAGATAAATAAAAAGACATGTATTTCGATTAGTCTTTTTTAAATTCAAAATAATTGATTAAATGAATGATTGATTGATTCTAACGGCATGTTAACCATTGTGATGTCATTTTATATCAAGAAGTTAGTGAATCACATTCAGTGTATATTCATTTACGTTTTTTAATAGTTATTTCCCCAAGGGGTTTTGTTTTTGTACACGATCCTATCAAATGCGAATGGTTTTTGAACAGACGTATTTGACCTTAACAAGTACTACAAGTGCGAGTCAGAGTGAACCTAGGAGTAATGGCAACGAAGGAGTATTTCACATTCCTCACTTCCAGTTTAGTTCGGTTTTATGGCATATCAACCATTGATGGTTATTTATTGCCAAATCCTCTTTATACACACACACACACACACACACACACACACACACACACACACATATATATATATATATATATATATGATTTGTAAACACATTTTGTTGATAAGGTTTTTAAACAAGCCTAAGCTCATTGTTTTGCTCACATTTAAATGGTTCCAAGTATTACTATATTTTACCAACAATTCAATTAATCATTTGTCATTTGTTTACACACAGTTAAATGATCTAACTGTTCTATTTCTATCAATTCAATTTAGAAGAAGAAGAAGAAGAAGAAGAAGAAGAAGAAGAAGAAGAAGAAGAAGAAGAAGAAGAAAGGGAACTGATAACAAGGACGACGACGACGACGACGACGAAGAAGAAGAAGAAGAAGAAAGGTTGGAGGAGCATTTGAAAAATGATGAATTTACACACACACACACACACACACTGGGAAAAAAGGAAAAAAAAAAAGAAAAAGGAAAAAAAGTTTGTCATTTGTCCAACAAAATCTTGTTTCTCCACCCAATGATACTTTTTTCTAACTAGCCTCACATCTTCCCAGCTGGAAAAATAGTGATAAGGTAGGGTTATGTATGGAGTCGTTGTTGCAGGTATAAAAAAAATTGGGCGTTCGGGTAAGGCCTGTGGTTTTTAAAGTTTGAAAACCAAGTGCGCGAATCGTAGTGCACGAATTATAAAACAGGAAGCTGGGGTTGTGGCCAAGCTTGGCCTGCATCAAGATGAGATTCCACTCTTGATAATGCACCACAGTAGGTCGGCATTTCTGGAACAAATTGAAGGGGATTGCCTACTTGCGGGCGTGTCTGTAAGAGTGTAAAGGAAGCTACGTAAGTGTGAAAGTATTGGGCTATGTACGGAATTTCAGGAGTTTTTTTTTTTTCTTGTATAAAAGGACCTCAAGAATAACACTCAAGTACACACACACACACAAACACACACACACACACACACACACACACACACACACACACACACACACACACACACACACACACAAGTTTAGAAAAAGATGAGTCTAATAAATTTACGTATATATGTAAGTATGGAGGCATTTGAGCGAATATGTGTTTACTTAACCCTTTTGCTATGGGCATAATGTGATATAAAGCAATATTTAAACGGAGTAAAGCTGGTTTTATTCAGACGGTTCTGTCCCCTGAACTGGAAGCCCTAAAAAGACTAAAGAACAATTGATCAATAGTATAGAGAAGGTAAAAGAGATGGATTCATGCCTTTCTCAAGCATATTAGTGTAAAGTGAAACGTAAACTGTTTCGTCCAGGATTCGAACTCGGGTGGTCGATTTAATTTCCTACGATGATAACCGTTAAGCTATGTATTTGCCCGACCCCAACACCACGAACAGAATGTGACACAAGGTCAATATTTTTAATCGGGGTGTAACTGGTTTTAATTCAGAGTGTTTCTTCTCCTAAATGGGGTACTTTACCAAGGCTAAAAAAAACCCAGTCTGCCCTACAATTTGCCTATAGTTTGAGTGTAGGGAAATGGGTTCGTGCGTTTCCAAAGACCATCAGGGTTTACCTTAAATACTAAAGTTGATTTAGTCGACAGTGTTTGGTAGATAAAGGTAACATTAGTAAGTTTTGTTTGGTTTAGTTTTATGGCATACCAACATTTGAAGGTTATTTAATGCCAAATCCTTTTTATACATATTTATTAAGTATACATGATTTGGTTTGGTTTGGTTTTATAGCATATCAACCTTTGTACGTCATTTAATGCCAAATCCTTTTTATACATATATATAAAGTATATGAGTAATATTCTTAAACGAGTCTAAGCTCATTTTTCTCTCAGTGAAATGGTTTCTTTTATTTCTGTCTAATACACAGTTAAATGTAAAAATAGTTCTATTTCAAACAATTCAGTTTAGCATAAGTACAGAGTTTCTTGTTTACACACAGTCATTTGTTTAAATACAGTTTTCTGTTTACATACAGTTAAATGATCAAACATATATATTCCAAACAATTCAATTTATCATGTCGACAAAGTTAAATGGTTCTAAGTATTGCTATGTATTACTAACAATTCAATTAAACATTAGTCATTTGTTTACACACAGTTAAATGACCAAATAGTTCTATTTCAAACAATTCAGTTTAGCATAAGTATAGTTTTTTGTTTACACACAGTTAAACGTAAAAACAACTCAGTTTAACATAAGTACACAGTTTAAATGTGAAACAGACTCTATTTGGACCATAGATAGGACCTTATGAGGGGTTACGCTTCCGGTACTGAGTGGACTTGAGAACGATGCCAATGAAGGAGTATTCCACATTCCCCAATGCTCTAGCGTCACTGAAGCTTCACCATCAGATTGTTTAGTGTCATATCTACGACACTCGTTGGGGGAATCTTACCCCTCTGCAGAGATCCAGTCGGTGCATGCTACAACCCCAGTTGATTGGGCCACATAAGTAAGAGACAATTACATATAGTTCTGCCCTGTCACAGAGGGTTGTCAAATACGCCGACTGCACCTCTACACAGGGGTAACCCCATCAAAGAAAGCTACCTGTTGGTCGTGAGTGTCGACCTGTAATGTTTGAGGATGGGATCCCGGTGGCTGGGCAGTCTTTCACTTGGAAGTCTAAGCGGTCATATGACTTGCAACTCTCCACTTTGAAAGGACTAATCAACTTGTACACAAAATGAAAAGGACTTATAAACTAGTGAACAAGTTGAAAAGAACATATTAACTAGGGAACAAGATGAAAATTACTTACGTGAACTAAATGAAAAGGACTAATCAGATGGGAAACAAAATTACAAAAAGAAAATGACTTATCAAATAACAAAAAGGATCAAAAAGGAATTGTTAATTGATGAACGAGATGAAAAAGTCTTATCAACTAGTGAACAAAATAAAAATGACTTATCAAGTTGGGAACAAGATGAAAAGGAATTATCAAAATGTCAAAAAGATGAAAAGGACTTATCAAGTAGGGAACAAGATGAAAAGGACTTATCAAAATGTCAAAAAGATGAAAAGGACTTATCAAGTAGGGAACAAGAAGAAAATGATTTATCAACTGAGGGACAAAATGAAAAGTTCTAATCAACTTGTGAAAAAAATAAAAATGACTTATCAAGTAGTGAACAAGACAAAAAGGACTCTTCGAATAGTTTAAAAGATGAAAGGGTCGGATCAATTATTTTACCAAATGAAAACGACTTATCAACTAGTGAACAAGATAAAAAGGACTAATCAAGTAGGGAACAAAAGATGAACAAGATGAAAAGGATTTATTAAATGGTGAACAAAATGAAAGGGTATTATCAACTAGTGAACAAGAGGAAAAGAACTTATCGAGTAGGGAACAAGATAAAAAGGACTGTTCAAAAAATGAACAAAACGAAAAGGATTTATCAACTGGTGGAAAAGATGAAAAGGACTTATCAACTGGTGGCAAAGATGAAAAGGATTAATCAACTGGTGGAAAAGATGAAAAGGACTTATCAACTGGTGGAAAAAATGAAAAGGACTTATCAACTGGTGGAAAACTGGTGGAAAAGATGAAAATGACTTATCAACTGGTGGAAAAGATGAAAAGGACTTATCAACTGGTGGAAAAGATGAAAAGGACTTATCAACTGGAGGAAAAGATGAAAAGGATTGATCAACTTGTGAACAAAATGAAAATAACTTATCAACTGGTGGAAAAGATGAAAAGTACTAATCAACTGGAGGAAAAGATGAAAAGGATTAATCAACTGGTGGAAAAGATGAAAAGGAGTTATAAACTGGTGGAAAAGAAGAAAAGGATTAATCAGCTGGAGGAAAAGATGAAAATTACATATCAACTGGTGGAAAAGATAAAAAGGACTAATTATACTTGAAAGGACTAATCATACTAAGGAAAAGATGAAAAGGACTAATCATACTTGAAAGGACTAATCATAACTTATGACCAAGTGAACAAGATAAAAAGTTCATATCAACTGATGAAGAAATTGAAAAATGATTTATCTACTAGGGAATAAGGTAAAAAGGATTTATGGACTAATGAACACGGTGAAAAATACTTATCACCGAGTGAACAAAAGGAAATAGACATATCAAATAGTGAACAGAATGAAGAGGACTTATCAACTGTTGGACAGGATGAAAAAAACATACCAGCTAATGAACAAGAGGAATAAAACTTATTAACAAGTGAACAGGGGAAACGTCTTACCAATTACCACGCTGAAAGTGTCTTACCAACAAGTGAACGATATGAAAAGGTCTTACCAACGAGAGAACAAATTGGAAAGGACTTATCAAGTGATGGAAAAAACTAAAAGGACTTATCAAGTAGTGAACACGATGAAAACTATTTATCAATTTGTGAACAAAACGGAAATATCAACAAGCGAACAAAATTAAATGGTCTAGTGAAGAAAATTAAAAAAAATACATTTCAACTACTAAATATGATGAGATGGACTTATCAAGAAATGAACACGATGAAAAGAGTTCATCTAGAATGGAACAAAAAGGAAAAGGATTTATCAACTGGTGGAAAAGATGAAAAGGAATTATCAACTGGTGGAAAAGATGAAAAGGACTTATCAAGTAGTGAATATGATGAAAAGAACTTATTAACTGGTGGAAAAGATGCAAAGGACTTATCAACTGGAGGAAAAGATATAAAAAACCTATCAACTGGTAGAAAAGATGCAAAGGACTTATTAACTGGTGGAAAAGATGAAAAGGACATATCAACTGGTGGAAAAGATGAAAAGGACTTTTCATCTTTTCATAAGTCCTTTTCATCTTTTCATAAGTCCTTTTCATCAGTTGATAAGTTCAAAGAACTTATCAAGTAGTGAATATGATGAAAAGAACTTATTAACTGGTTGAAAAGATGAAAAGGACTTATCAACTGGAGGAAAAGATGAAAAGTACTTATCAACTGGAGGAAAAGATGAAAAGGACATATCAACTGGTGGAAAAGATGAAAAAGACTTATCAACTGGAGGAAAAGATGAAAAGTACTTATCAACTGGAGGAAAAGATGAAAAGGACATATCAACTGGGGAAAAAAGATGAAAGGACTTATTCACAAGTGTACAAAACAAAAAAGGACTCATCAAGATATATAAAAAAAAACTTATCAACTAGTGAACATGATGAAAAAGACTTGTTAACTAGTGAAGAAGATGAAAAGGGCTCATTTAACTAGAGAACAAGATGAAGAGGATTTATCAACTGTTGAACAAAAGGAAAAATACTTATCTTTAAGTGAAAAGATGAAAAGGTGTTATAAACTAGTGAAAAAGATAGAACGGACTTATGAAGTTGTAAACTAAATGAAAAAGATTTATATACAAGTGAACAAGATGAAAAAGACTTATCAACAAGTGAATAAAATGAAAAATACTTATCACCTGAAGATAAAAATGAAAGGACTTATCAAGTTTTGAACAAGATGAAAAACACTTATCTACTAGTGAACAAGATGAAAAGTTCTTTTCAACTGGTGAACAAAATGAAAAATATTAGGTCCCTATCAGATGCTTCCTTTTTGGGTCAGAGTCGACCTGGGCGTAGTGGCAATGACGGAGTGCTCCACAGTCTCCAATACTCCAGAGCTGGAATCTCACCATCAGATGTTTTTTTGTAATATCCAAGACACTCGTTGGGAGTCTTACCCTTCTGCAGAGATGCAATCGGTGTATTTTATAGAAACCACCCGACTGGGCTATTGAACAGAGTTCTTTCATGAAATCTTTGGTGGTTGAGATGTGCAAATCATGGGAAATTTACAGAAGAATGAGTAAAATAAGTATTTTTGAATATTTCCTTGTAATTATTAACTTATTGTCGCATTTATTGGATGAAAAAAATCTCATATAACATTCAGGAACATATTCGTATCAGAGCTGAATCAAATCAAGTACAATATGATCTCGAATATTACTCGTACTTTATGAGGCTAAAATCAAGAATCTAGGCTATCGATCATATGGAAATCAGACCTGACCGAAAAAATGAAACACAGTTTCTTCTAGGCAGCGTTCGTGTCGATACTGCTGTATGGATGCACTACTTGGACGCTAACTAAACGGCTGGAGAAGAAGCTAGACGGCAATTACACAAGAATGCTGCGAGCAATATTGAACAAGTCCTGGCGGCAACTCCCCACAAGGCACCGACTATACGGCCACCTGCCACCCATCACAAAAACTATCCAAGCTAGACGAACCAGACATACAGAACACTGCTGGAGAAGCAGGGACGAGCTTATAAGTGATGTACTCCTATGGACACCCACATATGGCCGGGCAAAAGCAGGACGGACAGCTCGAACATACATACACCAGCTGTTTGAGGATACGGGATGTAGCCCTGAAGACCTGTCAGAGGCGATGAACGATAGGGAGAAGTGGCGAGAGAGGGTCAGGGATATCCGTGCTAGCGGCACGACACGATGATGATGATGATGATATAATTTGACCCTATGAAAATAACCAGGGTTATTTATTGTTTTTTTTTTAAACAAAACCAGGTAACATCGCCTTTTGTTCTTTTTACCTCTAGTCTATGTAAATGATTATATATATATATATATATATAAATATTATTTTTACTTTTAATGTGATCAGTTATACTGAACAGTATAAAAATATTGGTATGACAATTTTCTTAGTTTTTTTATAGAAAATACGAGGTGCATATGATAAGTTTCCAGACTTTTTTTGTATGGGCATTTAAAATTGTCGTAGACTCTGGAAAATTCACTATGTTATTGCTATACATCTTATGAGATGAATGACCAATTTCTATGATTTCAGCTTCAAATCAACAGCTACAGCAGCAATTGGAATACACCCTACTAAAGCCTGATTGTCACAGCTGGTGAATCTCAAAAATGCAATCTGACACTTCAGAAAAACGATATGCAATAAAATTCTGTTTTAAACTTGGAAAAAATGCCATAGAAACATAAGGAATGCTTCAGACTGCTTTTTGAGCATCTTGCATGAATCGAGCATCGGTTTTTGAGTGGCATAAGAGATTCAAGGAAGGCAGAGAGTCTGTGAGGGATGATGAGAGGTATGGGAGGAGTAAGGAAGTCAATACACCAGAGTTGATTGGCCAAAGGGTTAAGATTAGGGTTAGGGTTACTATGTTGAGGTTTTAAGGGAGTTCAGGGGAGAGACTCCTTGGGAAGAGGCCAGCACTCTTCATATCGGGTCAGTGGCATTTCCACCAGGACAATGCACCAGTCCATAACTCCATCCTTGTCACAGACTATTTGACCAAGATGGGCATGAAGACAGTACCTCAGCCTCCCTATAGTCCATAACTGGCTCCCTGTGACTTTTGCTTATTCCCTAAGCTCACAGGCTGTCATCGTTATGAGACAATTGAGGAGATGAAAGAGGCTGTGACGAAGGTCATTGATACGCTCACACAAGAGGACTTCCATGGGCCTTCCAGAAGTTGTTGGAACAGTACAAGTGCATTGCAACTGGAGGAGATTACTTCGAAGGGGACAAGAGTTTCTTGTGTGTACTATAAATAAAAGTGCCCCTATGAAAAAAGTCTGGAAACTTATCGTATGCACCTCGTAGTTTTGATATACAATATAATATTCACTAATATAATTTAGTTTTGTTAAGAGGTTATTAATAGCGTTTGACTTGTTTTCAGCCAAATGATAGTAAGTATATTTAGACAAAATCACCAACGGGTCTGGTCTCCAAACTGATCTGACTTCCTCTCTTCACCGAGTTATATAATAGTTCAACGTACCCTTCTTCTTGTGGGCGTCACAATTGCACTCATTCAACCCATCCACAGTCAAGGTTATTATTCTGATATTCCTCGACCGGATGTACCTGTTATTTACATAGGCGCATTTCCTATTTTGACAGCCCGGCCGGGTCGTAGGCCAATATACAACAAGAAGATGCTTCAACGAGTCGCAAAAAGATAAAATGAAATAATGAGGATACTTGCGTTTTTGTTGTATACTCACAACAGTTAACTGGTTCGTTTGTGTTTTATAACATATTAACTATTGTAGGTTTCAAGTTTCAAGTATTCCTATCTAACATGATTAATTCTATTTAGTATTAATCATTTGAGAAGTGGTTACATGTTTTGCTATTTAACACAAATAATTCGATTCAATCATTTGCACGCAGTTGAATAGTTAAATTAAGAATTTTTCTTTTCTTAGATTAGTTGCCATACCAAAGTTAAAGATCCCAGTCTGCCCAACTAGCGGGAGGAAAAGAATGCATCCAACTATATGATATGCAGACAGCCTCGTCCAGGATTTGAACTCAGGTTATCGTATCCATTTTCTGCGGAGTGCTTTGTATGGTAATTTTGTCTCTTTGAATTGCTCTGCAAAATTCTGACCATTCTCTAATATTCATTGTATTTCTCTTATAAAGAAAAAAAAAAAAAAAGAGAAAAGAAAAAAATTATCTTAATCAATTAATAGCTATTGCAAGATGGCGAACTTAAAACCTGTTTTAAATCATTCAAATACTCAAAGGAGGTGTCCTCGTGGTGCAATGGTTAAAGCGATGGACTACGGAATCATGATAACGCTATTGCGTTCACTTTCAGACTAATGTTCTTGGGAAAGGCATGAACCCTCTTACCCTCACAGCTATGGGTTAAATAGTACTAGTACTGTTCTTTTAGGAGAATGGCTTTGGCATTCAATAAGCGGAAGGGTTGATAAGGGAGGGCCCGTGGTGTAATGGTTATCGTCGTAGGAAATGGACACGGCGACACGAGTTCAAATCCTGGACGAGGCTGATTGCATTTCACATAGCACTAATACCTTTGAGAAAGGTATGAATCCAATTATTCCCCCTCTAACTATATAAATCAATTCATAGCTAAAACAAGATGGCGAACTTAAAACCTGTTTTAAATCATTCAAATACTCAAGGGAGGTGTCCTCGTGGTGCAATGGTTAAAGTGATGGACTGCGGGATAATAATGAGTGAGTTCGAACTCCAGTCGCGCCATTGCGTTCACTTTCAGACTAATGTCCTTGGAAAAGGCATGAACCCTCTTACCCCCCCAGCTATGGGTTAAATAGTACTAGTACTGTTCTTTTAGGAGAATGGCTTTGGCATTCAATAACCAACTAAGCGGAAGGGTAGGTAAGGGAGGTGCCCGTGGTGTAATGGTTATTGTCCTAGGAAATGGACACGGCGACACGAGTTCAAATCCTGGACGAGGCTGATTGCATTTAACATAGCACTAATACCCTTGGGAAAGGTATGAATTCAATTATCCCCCTCCATGGTAAATAGTAGGGCAGACTGATTTCTTCAGCCTTGATGAGGTAACTAGTCTTGAAGGAAAACTCTGAATTCAAACCTGTTAAACCCCGCTTAAAAATTGACCTTGTGTCATATCCAGCCCGAGTGGAGGGATTGGTATATATGAATAATCAACTAGGGTTGATATGCCATTAAACAAAGAAACCAAACCAAATAATTAAGCAAGAAATTTAATCTAAGAAAGATCGAAATTTATACCATACATCTTAGTTGATGCCTCGGGATGGGTCGTCAGTGATGTTTCCTTTGGGTTCATGGGGGGTTTCGGCTCTTTCAACATCAGACCCCCTCACCCAACTTCTATCCCGGCAGCTAACCTGCGCATCCACACAAAGAATAAGGGTGTGTCTAAGAGATCGAGAGCATTATGTATAAAATTTAAAGAATATACGGAACAATTTTAGCATTATTGATAAGCAAAAAACCATTTATAAATTGAATACATAGGCACTTTATTTTGCAGAGATAGACAAGGAAATTTTATTGTGGGAAAATGAATAACAGGAACAAATACAAATGTAAAACGAAACCAAAGATAAGAAAGACATTTCACAAATTGAATCAAAGATAGTAGCGATCATTACGAGAAGGCGTCAGCGTTGACAGAAGTGAACTCGAAAGGGTAGGGAAAAGAAGAGCAGTAAATGTGATTATAACTTGGCACAGGTAGTGACAAGCATAGGCGTAGGAAAATAAATAACATATTCTGCTGTATACACACTTATAAGTAGACATATAAAATAAAAATTGTACTTATATATTTAGTGTGAATTAATAAAAACAAACAAAAAGAAAAGATACATAAAAGTTTACGTTGTGATGTCAGCAGTACCAAAATACCAATAAAACTACAATACATCATTTCATATATATATATATATATATATATATATATATATATATATGGGGGGGGGGTGAGAGAGAGAGAGAAAGAAAGAGATAGATAGAGAGAGAGAGAGAGAGGATACTTTTGAATGTTTAGTGGTCACATAAGCTACACGTAAGGAAAGTTTTTATCTGACTCCCACAGATAAACACTGATGAATAATATGGTAGGGCAACGGGTGTAGGAGAAGGAAAAGCCTTGGATTAAAACCAGTTGTATTTGCGTAGTGTAAGCGGTTAGCGAGCTCGGATATTAAATTATGTTTTGAGAATTCGATTCTCACCGAGTGACCTGTTTTTCTGGTCTTATAGTAAATTCAGCGAATTCTAGTCAATGACTGTCCACTTTTATGCTCTCCCTCCCTCCCTCTCTCTCTCTCCCTCCCTCTCTCACTCTCTCTCTCTATATATATATATATATTGTCACACACGCAAATGAATTATTTTCTTGTGTTGCTACCAGAATAAAAGATGCAATCAGTGATTTAGCCTGTCGTCAGTGCTTAGAATACACTGACTGTATCCCTTGCAGTGGGGCAAGACCCCCCCCAAAAAAAACAGCAGTTGACCTGGGTATAATACTAAACTACATCTGATAGTAAGGTTCGATTTTTGAAACAGAGTAGCCCCCAGGTTCACTCTGACCCGGAGTGGCAATTCCTTTTAGTTTCTCATTTATGGGTAAAAAATATCCTGTTTAAAAATTATTCGTATTCGATTGGACCGTGTAAGAAAAGAAAAGAAAAGAAAAAGAAAAGAAAAGAAAAGAAAAGAAAAGAAAAAAAGAAAAGAAAAGAAAAAGAAAAGAAAAAAGAAAAGAAAAGAAAAGAAAAAGAAAAGAAAAGAAAAGTAAAAGAAAAGAAAAGAAAAGAAAAAAGAAAAGAAAAGAAAAGAAAAAGAAAAGAAAAGAAAAGAAAAGAAAAAAGAAAAGAAAAGAAACGAAAAAGAAAAAAAGAAAAGAAAGAAAAGAAAAGAAAAAAAAAAGAAAAGAAAAGAAAAAGAAAAGAAAAGAAAAGAAAAAAAGAAAAGAAAAGAAAAGAAAAGAAAAAAGAAAAGAAAAGAAAATTAAAAGAAAAGAAAAGAAAAGAAAAAGAAAAGAAAAGAAAAGAAAAAAAGAAAAGAAAAAGAAAAAAAAAGAAAAGAAAAGAAAACAAACAAACAAAATACCTTTTAAGAAACAACTGCACAAAAATATAAACACAAATGTACAATGAACACGATTCCCTAACCCCTTGACATAAAATAACACCAAACGTTTTGACATGCCGTTAAAATCAATCAGCCAATCAAGCAACCAAAGGATTTCGACATATCATTAAAACAAAATAAAAAAGTCTTTAGAAACAACTAGACACACAAAATAGAGGTATTAACGTACAATGAGCGCGATTCCCTAACCTATTGGCATAAAATAACACCAGACGAGTTGACATGCCGCTAAAATCAGTCAACCAATAAATCAAGCAAACAGAAACATTCTATACATCTATATTTAACATCTGCAGGAATGTGAGATAAAAAAATGAGACGCACCTGGTTCTAAGTATTTATCTATCGATGTATGAGGTGCCACTGACCCGATTTGAAGAGTGCAGGCCTCTTTCCTAGGAATCTCTTCCAGAACTCCCTTAAAACCTCGACATAGTAACCCTAATCCCTCACAGACTCCCTGCCTTCCTTGAATCTCTTATGCCACTCAAAAACTGATGCTCGATTCATGCAAGATGCTCCAAAAGCAGTCTGAAGCATTCCATACCTTTCTGTGACATTTTTTCCAAGTTTAAAACACAATTTTATTGCATATCGTTCTTCTAAAGTGTCAGATTGCATTTTTGAAATTCACCAGCTGTGACAATCAGGGTTTAGTAATGTGTATTCCAATTGCTGCTGTAGCTGTTGATTTGAACGTGAAATCATAAAAATTGGTCTGTCATCTCATAAGATGTATAGCAATAACAGTGAATTTTCAAGAGTTTACGACAATTTTAAATGCCCACTGGAAAAAAGTCAGGAAAATTATCGTATGTACTTCGTACTCTTTTAACCAGTCTACCTCTCTATCAATCTATTTGGGGCAAAGGGAGAGGGTCGGTGTAGTTCAACGATTGTGTGACAGTGATTGCAAGGAACAGATCTTTTTTTATTCTTGCTCGCACGTACGAGTCGCGTACTATAACCAAAGTAATCTATCTAAATCCTCTTCCTCCTCATCATCTTCATGAGTATCACCATCATGTCACGCTATCAGCACGGATATCCCTGACCCTCTCGTGCCACCCCTCCCTATCGTCCATTGCTTCCGGCTGGTCAGGGCTACATCCCGTATCGGCACAGAGCTGCTGTATGTAGGTTCGAGCTGGTCGTCCTGCCTTTACTCGATCATGTGAAGGGGTCCACAAGAGTATATCACTTATAAGGTCGTCTCTACTTCTCCAGCAGTGTCCCAAATGGCTGGTTCGTCTAATTTTAATAGTTTTCGTGATGGGTGGTTGGTGGCCGTACAGCTGTTGCTCTGTGTGGTACTGCCTCCAGGACTGGTCGTCCGGCCTTTGCTCGTCCATGTGAAGGGGTCCATCACTTATGAGTTCGTCCTTACTTCTCCAGCAGTGTCCCGTAAGTCTGGTTCGTCTAACTTTGATAGTTTTCGCGATAGGTGGTAGGTGGCTGTACAGTTGCTGCTTTGTGGGGTGCTGCCTCCAGGACTCGTTCAATATTGTTCACAGCATTCTTGTGTAGTTGCCGTCAAGCTTTTTCTCCAGACGTTTAGTTAGCGTCCATATAGTGCATCCATATAGCAGTATCAATACAACCGCTGCTTGGAAGAAACTGCGTTTCATTTTATCGGTCAGGTCTGACTTTCACGTGACCGATAGTCTACCGTTAGCTGTCCATGCCTTTGCTAATCGCGTGTTGATATCTGTGTCTGTGTCGGTTCCAAGGTAGGTGAACTTGGTTTGGTTGTAAAGGTATCATTGATAACAGTTGACATCAACATGTAGTGTATCTAGGGCTGCAAAGTTTGGTGGAATCCATCCGTTTTCAAGTTTGACCGCAGTCAACGTCCTCTTACCTGGTGGTTCGCCCTGGTCATGAACACATGCCTGTTGTAGTTCAAGGAACCCATCAGTTCTAGCCTGTGCCTTCATGAAGAAGATAATTTTCCAAGTAGTGTCGTATAATCCCTACTCCTCATATATTTACAACCACCTACCGAAGAGGTTTTCCAGGGCACGTAAGAGATTAGGGAATGCATGAAAGCAAAGTGATTTCAGTTCATAAAGATAGTTCAGCTGGTAAACAGGAAAAGACCTAAAAAGACCTAAATTCGTTTGTGGAAATTACTGAGGTATAAGCTTGCTTGAAGTGATTGGTGAGGTTTTTGGATAGCTTTTGTTCAATCAGTTAACTAAATGGATATGCATCTCTATAGTCCCAGAAAGTCAATATGACTTTAGACCTGGATATACTACAAGGGACATGATTTTATCTGTTCGTCAACTCTTGGAAAAGTGCACCAAACATCGCGTTGCTCTTTTCTATATCTTCATCATCATCCTCATCATGTCGTACGGCTAGCACGGATATCCTCGCCTCCGGCAGGTCTTCAGGGTTACATCCCGTATCATCACATAGCTGCTGTATGAATGTTCGAGCTGGTCGTCCTGCTTTTGATTGGCCATATGCGGGGGTCCACAGGAGTACATCACTTACGATCTCGTCCTTACTTCTCCAGCAGTGTCCGGCATGTCTGGTTCGTCTAGCTTGTATAGTTTTCGTGATATGTGGTAGGTGACCGTATAGTTGGCGCTTTGTGGGGTGTTGCTGTCAGAACTTGTTCAATACTGCTCGCAACATTCTTGTATAATTGCCGTCTAGCTTCTTCTCCAACCGTTTAGTCAGCGTCCAAGTAGTGCATCCATATAGCAGTATCGACACGACCGCAGCCTGGAAAATTGCTTAAAAAAGCCTTCGACACTCTCAATAGAACCTCTCTTTGAATTATCCTCGTTAAAATTGGCGGTCCACCTCAATTCAACTTATTCGTGCAATTTCATCGTGATATTACTCCAATGGCTTACTTTCTAAACTTATTTCCATAGATAACGAGCTTAAACGAGGTGATATGCCTGCCCCCACCTTTTCCTTCTTATATTTTGCTGTAAATCTCTCATACGCTTCCCAAGATTGTAACATCGGCATCTAAATTTCCTTCGGAACCACAGGTAAAAATTTAGATCCCACACGCTGACGATGCAGATCTCGCTCCTCACACCCGAAAAGACACGTAAACTATAATGAATGCATTGCTTTTTCGAACTACTTTTAGTCTCAGCATAAATCTAAAGAAAACTAAGGTCACCTCACCCCCGGCCCAGGTCTATATCGTCGTCTACGATACAAGATAGGATGACTTTGATTCTGAGCAGTACACTCTATAGAGGGGGATTCCTTGACTGTGAAATAAATCCAAGGGGAGAAAAAGCTTGGATGACATTTGGAAAGCTCGGAAGCAGTGTGTGGCCTGAGAGAGGTACTATTTACCCAACCCCTCCGCTCGGGCAGGATATGACACAAGGTCAATTTTTTAAGCGGAGTTTAATAGGTCTGAATTCAGAGTTTTCCTTCTCCTAGACTAGTTGCCTAACCAAGGCTGAAGAACCTAGTCTGTCCTACTATTTACCCATAGCTGGAGGGAGAATAATTGGATTCATACCTTTCCCAAGGGTATTAGTGCTATGTGAAATGCAATCAGTCTCGTCCAGGATTTGAACTCGAGTCGCCGTGTTCATTTCCTACGACGATAACGACTACACCACGGGCACCTCCTGAGAGAGGTAATTCTATCAAAGCCAAACTTAGTGTCTATGAAGCGTACGTTTTATTCTGTCCTTTTATATATTTTGAAGAATTGCACAACGCATCGTTATGATATCAAAATCTTGGAAAGATTCTCTAAATTCTTGTCTTCGGACGAAGCATTAAGCATGAAAAGACAGTCTCTAACACTAGATAGCATTGTTCTCCAGCGAGTATATACATCCACGATGTAGATGGTTTTCGTCCGCAAACAGACGCTTTGGATTGGACACCTTACTCGGATTGAATGTTTCAACGCAGTTGACATCCGAGACATTAATCCAAGAAACGTTTTAAGGATATCGTCAAAAACAATCTCAATGTACCCAGTATAAACATTGGAGACTAAGAACAGTTGATCGTAAATAGATCAACTTTGAAGAAAAAAAATGCTCTACGCAGATTCTTAAGTATTTGAAGCACGGGGAATTGAATCCTCCATCCTGAAACAAGCATTAAAAAAACAGGCTTCGTTTCCACTTCCTGACACTTTAAAGACTGAAAATATTTGTAACACATGTTGTAGAGCCTGTTTGTCCGCGGCTGGACTCGTTATTGGTCTGGCCAAAGGGTGAGGTGACCTTAGTTTTTACTTAGAATGATTCTGAGCCTAAAAGCAGTGCAAAATTTCCAGATAGCAAACTATTGAAAACTTTTTTTAGACAAGTCCATCTGCAGCAACTTACAGGTAACTCGCGTCAATTCTGTGAGACAGAGTATGCGAACTTGCAGGTAGGATAAGTCGGAAGCAATGTCTATTGAAAGACAACTAATTTGTCCTTGATACAATAGAGGCCACAAGAATATACTTGGTCGGAAGAGTCACGCGTTCTCACCGTTATTCTTTGTAAATCTTCTGCAAACAAGTGATTGCTACTATATATATATATATATATATATATATATATATATATATATATATTTCTAGCCACACTGATGAGTTCTAATAGAACGAAACAGTCCGTCTGTGGATGACAATATATATGCTCTCCTACCCCTGTGGGGTTGAGATCTCTAGCGAATGAAGTAATGGTTGCCACTAGCGTAAAGCAAGGCTCTTCAAATGAATTGAGCTCTCGGTAGCCGTTAAGCGGATATATGTAAACAAAAACAAATGTGATACATAAGCGTTTAAATTTCCTTCGCTTGCGCTGGTTTCCTCGTGGCTGAGTGGTAGAATCTTGGATTGGCGTTACAGTCATCCAGGTTTCGATCCCAGCTTCGGGAATCTAGCCTGTTTAGCCACACTGATAGAACGAAACAGTCTGTCTGTGGATGGCAATATATATATATGCCTTCATCTGACTCTCCCGGTAAGTAAGTAAAGTTGGCAACCGTAGTTGAGGGCGGCCTGAAGGCTTCCTTTTTCAATAGCTACTACACCGAGGTGTTGAGAAGGGCGCTACTCCTTTCCCTGGATTGCTCCTCTTTACCCTTGATACGTACCTTGAAATGCTGAGTTTTAAGCAAGGAGGTATCAAGTTCCATTTTTTGAGTCTGGTATGACTCGACCTGGGATTGATTGAACCCAGATCTCCCAATACATTGGCGAACACTCTACCCTTTAGGCCAATTGGCCAGTGGCTACGAGGATATATTCCTGGTTTAATCCATTAGACTTTATTCTCTCTGGATTTGTAACTGAAAACAAGCGGAGCTTTCCCCCTTTTAACAGTAGCAATTTAAGCAAACGGATTGTTGTCAGATATTTTATTCCTTACGAGTTTTTCAACTCGGCGTTTAGCTGAAGATCTTTCAATGGAGTCTTAGTGACAGCAAGTTCTAATACGTCTCCAGAACTCTTCTGAGAATTCTTGCCGAGTGTTCCCTAGTCTGGTATCACCGTCACTTTCATTTTCTATAATATTTTTAGTTCTTTGGCAAGGTCTCTCTGTGTGTCAGTGGATATGCATTGTATTATATAAAATGCAGACTGACAAATATGTATCTGATCGTTTTATCATATCATATTTACCAACCCCTCCGCTCGGGCAGGATATGACACAAGGTCAATTTTTAAGCGAAGTTTAACAGGTTTGAATTCAGAGTTTTCCTTCTCCTAGACTAGTTGCCTCACCAAGGCTGAAGAACCTAATCTGTCCTACTATTTACCCATAGCTGGAGGGAGAATAATTGGATTCATACCTTTCCCAAGGGTATTAGTGCTATGTGAAATGCAATCAGTCTCGTCCAGGATTTGAACTCGTGTCGCCGTGTCCATTTCCTACGACGATAACCATTACACCATTGGCACCTCCTTGGTGTAGTCGAGATTATGTTTTTTCCTTGCCTCCTGATAACATGAGAAAAAAAAACCTTTTTTTCATCTATCAAAATATGTTTAAATAAAGAAAAGAAACATTTTCATCGTCTTATTCACCTTATGAAATGAATATTTTGAGAATATTCATTATCTCCAGAGTGGTATAACATTGATTCTTCCCAAATTTGGTTCGATTGCTATCAATTCGGGCCATTGGCCTAATGAATAGAGTGTTCGCCAATGGTCTGGAAGACCGAGGTTCAATCCCAGGTCGAGTCATACCAAAGACCAAAAAAAAAAAAAAAAAAATAGTACTTGATGCTGCCTTGTTTAATAATGTACGGGTAAAGTTGAGCAATCCCGGGAATGGAGTGGCGCCCTCCCTTACATATCGGTATAGTAGCTATTAAAAAGGGAGCCTTCGGGTCATCCTCGATTACGGTCACCAACTTAACTTTTACTATGAATTCAAATTGCTCTGTAGTCCAGATAATGGCGTTTAGTATACGCTGACTTCACCCACTGAGTCAGTGTTAGGTTAGTTGGTTGTTTTGTTTTACGACTTATCAACCCTTTCCGGGTTATTTAAAGCCGAATTAAATTTCATACAATTCAGTTTAATATGAGTATAGTTTTTGTTTACACACAGTTGAATATCAGAACTCGATTACTACGATGTCGGAGCCCAGACCAGCTCATTAGCTATTACGTCACAAGGAATCGTCCCCAAATTATATTGAAATCGAACATTAATATTCACAATAGCGATAGGAGTAATATTCAGCTGTCTTTTTTTATTTATGAACGGTTACGCTCTCAAAGTCTAGACATTCAAGTTAGTGAAGCATAGAATATACTGATATATCCCAGAAAGAAAAAAATGGTGTTCTGGGTATGACACTAAATTAAATCAGATGGGAAGGCTCTAACATTTCTTAAACCCTTAAAATAAAATGATCATTTGATCATCATCAACATCAAGGAGTGACAACAGCATGGATTGACCAATTCAATCCAAGCATTGCAATATTATTGGTCAGCTAATGAACTTTTCAGCCAACCCTCGAATAAACCTCATTTGATCACATTCCATGATAGTATCTTGGTGAGGCAATGAACTTTTCTGCTGATCCTCGAATAAACCTCATTTGATTTCATTCCATGAGAGTATCTCGGTGAGTCAACGAACTTTTCTGCTGATCCTCGAATAAACCTCATTTGATCTCATTCCATGAGAGTATCTTGGTGAGTCAATGAACTTTTCTGTTGATCCTCGAATAAACCTCATTTGATCTCATTCCATGAGAGTATCTGGGTGAGTCAATGAACTTTTCTGCTGATCCTCGTATAAACCTCATTCCCTGAGAGTATCTTGGTGAGTCAATGAACTTTTCTGCTGATCCTCGTATCAACCTCATTTGACCTCATTCCCTGAGAGTATCTTGGTGAGTCAATGAACTTTTCTGCTGATATTCGAATAAACCTCATTTGACCTCATTCCCTGAGAGTATCTTGGTGAGTCAATGAACTTTTCTGCTGATCCTCGTATAAACCTCATTTGATCACATTCCATGAGAGTATCTTGGTGAGTCAACGAACTTTTCTGCTGATCCTCGAATAAACCTCATTTGATCACATTCCATGAGAGTATCTTGGTGAGTCAATGAACTTTTCTGCTGATCCTCGAATAAACCTCATTTGACATCATTCCATGAGAGTATCTTGGTGAGTCAATGGACTTTTCTGCTGATCCTCGTATAAACCTCATTTGACCTCATTCCATGAGAGTATCTTGGTCAGCCAGTGAACTTTTCTGCTAACCCTCATATAATGGAAAGCATCAAGATAAAACCAACTTTGATGTTTTCTGTACTTTTAGCATTTGTCTAGGGCGGGAAAACAAATGAACTTTATTCGATTTTCCTTTCAAAACTGTGTGGATCTGAGCGTGCGAGTATATAAGCACGCCCATGCGCACACGCACACACGCACAACGTGTGCACATGCCCTTATAGATTTGCCCTAATTACGTCAAAACTTTTATTAATACAGATTAAGTGATGTATATTTCTCTTTCGTTTTCTTCAACTACATGCACATACGAACATATACTAAGGTCGGCTGAAAAGTTCGTTGGCTAACTAAGATGCTCTCATGAAATGCAACAAAATGAGGTTTACATACTTCTTCCATCGGTGTTGCAAGGTTTGGATCCCATTAGTGTCTATCTATCTATGTACGAGCGTCGGCCGTAAAGTTCATCGGCTGACCAAGATACTCCCATGGAATAAGATCAAATGAGGTTTATTTCAAACATGGTCTCTTTTGGGGTCCATGCATTTCTTCACTGGGTGTTGTGGTGCTTGGATACCATTGGTCAAAAATGTCACCTATAAACTTTTCAGCATATATTTGTATATTATATCTTCAGATTATATATATATATATATATCTTCAGATTATATATATATATATATATATATATTATAACCTTATTAGCTCAAGGCAGTGCCGCCTTGAGCTACCGAAACTGTGTTATCACCCTGGTTGGCGGTTGATGAGGACAGAGTATCGCACGTGTTTTCACACGTTGTATGATGAAAATATATCAAGCCCGTGTAGAATGCAACACAAGATCAATTTTTAAAGGGAGTTTAACAGGCTTGAATTAAGAGTTTTCCTTCTCGGTTGTCATACCCAAGGTGAGAGAGCTCAGTCTGACCTTGGGTATGACAACCGAGAATTATTCTCCCTCTTGCTTTGGGTAAATAGTAGGTCAGACTGTTTCTTTCACCTTGGGTAGGACAACCGAGAATTATTCTCCCTCTTGCTATGATTTACCCATAGCAAGAGGGAGAATAATTCTCGGTTGTCCTACCCAAGGTGAAAGAAAAAGTCTGACCTACTATTTACCCATAGTAAGAGGGAGAATAATTCTCGGTTGTCATACCCAAGGTGAAAGAGACAGTCTGACCTACTATTTACCCATAGCAAGAGGGAGAATAATTCTCGGTTGTCATACCCAAGGTGAAAGAGTCAGTCTGACCTACTATTTATCCATAGCAAGAGGGAGAATAATTCTCGGTTGTCATACCCAAGGTGAAAGAGTCAGTTTGACCTACTATTTACCCATAGCAAGAGGGAGAATAATTCTCGGTTGTCATACCCAAGGTGAAAGAGACAGTCTAACCTACTATTTACCCATAGCAAGAGGGAGAATAATTCTCGGTTGTCATACCCAAGGTGAAAGAGAGACAGTCTGACCTACTATTTACCCATAGCAAGAGGGAGAATAATTCTCGGTTGTCATACCCAAGGTGAAAGAGCTCAGTCTGATTACCCATAGCAAGAGGGAGAATAATTGGATTCATGCCTTTCCCAAAAGTATTAGTGTTATGTGAAAAATAAACAGACTCGGCAACGGGAGAATCGTGGGTATAATTTGCCAATGAATAAATAAATTACAAGATAAAATGATAAACAAATAAACACAGACTTTATCAAGTTCCAAATTGTGCTTATGTGGAGCAGAAATTAATATATCAAAAGTGATAATGATGGATTTATTTGCGAGTTGTCCCTTGTTGACTTGCAAGAAAGACGTATCGATTCGAAAAGTTACTTCTTTCGGGAAATGAAAACTGACATTGATTTAATTTCTAGATATGATAAATCATTGGTACATCAAAAATTATGATAACATTAAATATTTTCAGATGTATGAGAATTAATTTTTATTTATTGCGGACTTTTTGTCCTCATCTTGGTAGTTTTTTGTGTTGTTTCTTCTTTCACTACGTTTCGGCCAAATTTCACCTCTGGCCTTCTTCAGGTGATTTTACCGCGACCTCAAAACGTAGTGAAAGAAGAAACAACACAAAAACTAACAAGATGAGGACAAAAAGTCCGCAATAAATAAAAATTAATCCTCAGATTAAGAAGCCTCATCTCAAAATGATTCCAATTAAAGACAATTACAAAATCCGGTACGGACCCGACGATGGAAGACCAGATAAGGAGAACAAATAATTGAATTTATAAGACCAAAAAATCCATCCATGATCGCCCTTCGGGGCCGGTGGTGCAGTGGAGAGAGGCATTGAGTCTCTACGGTTCCAGGTGAGCACTGTCAGAAGATAGCGGTTTCAAATCCTACCCAAGCCGACCAGAGGTTTATTTGGTCAAAAACGTGGTGCGATATACAGCAACTATGGAAGGCAGTAATTAATGGGGAGACTCAAATAGGAATTCCTTTCGGAGGTCGCGGTAAATCACCTGAAAAAGGCCAAAGGCGAAATTTGGCCGAAACGTACTGAAAGAAGAAACAACACAAAAACTACCAAGATGAGGACAAAAAGTCCGCAATAAATAAAAATTAATTCTCAGATTAAGAAGCCTCATCGCAAAATGATTCCAATTAAAGACAATTTTTGATGTATATTTTCCTTTTTAAATAGAGGAAATATATGTATTATAAACTGAATTACCATGACCAGAAAAGCCGGCAATCACTTGCGTGTGACACACGAAACCACTGGACAGCTGTTTTGACCTTATCAAGTCTCATCAGCAGTGTATATGGTGATCTCCCCCGCTAGAGATCGAACCAGCGGCAACAAAATGCAGAGCCGAAACTCTCCCACTGAGCTACTGATTCACAACGCCCACAACCGATGCCAAATTAACTATTCATAGCAATCCCCATGGGAAGACGTAGCCCTAGAGGTGATCGTGTCCTCTGTAGAATACGGATGTTACTTACAAGATACATTACGTTAATTTTCTGCTCATGGTAATTCAATTTATAAATGGTTTCACACAAAAAAAAACAACAAACAATTACATAAAAAAAACTAAATATGAAGGTACAATGAACGCAGTTCGCTAACTTCTATGAATAAAATAACCCTAGACGGGTTGATATGCCGTTAAAATCAACTAATTTAATACTCTATTTATGTTTGTATATATCCGTAACCCTACAAAAATGGTACACCAGAAAAAATTTTCTATTAAAGCGATGCACTTAAAATGTGTTTAATTAGGGAATAAAGCGATGTGCAGTCCAATTTGCAAGTAAATAAGAATTTTGTGTTTTCTTTATCAGCTGGGAAGAAAAATAGATCTTTTTAATAACTCTTACGAAAGAACTACTCAAAAATGTATTTATAAATGTACAATGAACGCGATTTCCTGACCTTTAGGCATAAAATAACCTTACATGGTTTGACATGCTGTTAAAATCAATTAGTCAATCATTGGTTGGACTTGGTCTTCAGTATAGAGGTCCACTTTCGAGGCCATCACTAGAAGTCATCAAATGAGTAAATAAAGTCAAGATTTATTGATATTTTAAAGTAGATAGATTTTTTTTGACTTCATAAATAATAGGAAGAGCGAGGTAGGATCAATGTTTTTTACATGGCCAGCTATATGTCAGATGGTCACCAGTATGTGGTGATAAAGGTTTCTACATATGTGTGAAATATAGAAAAATCATGTTCGAAGAGGCGCTCAGAAATGTATCGGAAAATTTCTTTGTATATTAAATATGTTCTTTTGTCATGTTCAAACAAAATCTTTGGTTGGTTTCTTTGTTTAATAGCATATCAATCTTCGTGGGTTATTTAATGCTAAAGTTATCAAAGCTATTCGTAACATATGTGCATATGTGTACAAATATTATAAACAATAAACAAAGTTACGGGGGTTGTCCTTGTGGTGTAATGGTTAAGGCGATGGACTGCGGAATCGTAGTCAGCGAGTTCGTAATCCAGTCGCGCTATTACGTTCACTTTCGGGAAGGGTATAAAACCCCCTCATCCCCCCAGTTATTGGTTAAATAGTACCATCTGTTCTTCTAGAAGAATGCCTTGGCATTAAATAACCTACAAACGTTGATATGCCATTAAACAAAGAAAGTAACATAAAAACTTTGTTATCTTAACTAAAGTTTTTGGTTAAGGCTATGCGGAAACACGTTGGATCAGACGAATGGGAGATTAGGCCGAGTCATAAATAAGATGACTTATGTCAATAAAATATTATCCTAGAATTGTCAACTCTAGCGTATAGCCTTTAACACTTGTACCCGGTTTTGGCTAACGGAATCAGAACAGGCGACCCCCGTGGATTCAATAAAGGACGTAGTTCAAAGTTCCGTGAAGGTTCCCGAGTTCGAGAAACACTTGAAAAAGCCGGAGGACATATCGGCCGAAACGTTAGGGAATTAACAATAAAGCTGAAGACAATAGGGGTGAAAACCCACAGTGGTGGGAAGCTGGATAAATGTCGAAATATCTAAGTGACTTTCGGCCATGTGTCCCGAATATGGCGATGCACATAGCCGGAAAAATGTTAATATTCACTTTTCGTGTATTATAATCAAGCCTAACTTTTGGGCTGAAAATCTGTAGAATACAAAAATAATAAGTTTTTTTAAAAACAAAGGATTGGTTTGATTTCTTTGTCTAATGGCATATCAACCTTTGTAGGTTATTTCATGCCAAAGCCATCCTTCTAGAAGAACAGTAGTGGTATTATTAAACCCATAGCTGGGAGGATAAGGGGGTTCATACCTTTCCCAAGGGTATTTGCCCGAAAGTGAACGTAATAGCAATGACTGGAGTACGAACTCGCTTACGAGTCCATCGCTTTAACCATTACACCACGAAGACACCCTCCTAAAACAAAGGAGATTTTTTTTGGATTCTGTGGATTTTTTAAAACGATTTTTTACTCAATTCAACTCGATCGAAGTCTCAGTTGGAAAAAAAATTCGATATTTCTTGCGAGTAAGGAATGTAAGTTAAGCCATAACCAGATTCGGGATAGTGAGGGCGATGTAGTCGTGAATAGTCAACTTTTCTTTCGGCATTTAAAACATCGTCGAGTCACGAGCACTGGTAGATAGAACCCTCCCCCCACGCCCCGCCAAAAAACAAAAAACACCGTAGCCGAATGAATATCGGGTTGAATAGGCACCAAATCCATGACCCATTCTGCAAGTACTTTAAATATCACCTCGGCGACCAGGGCTGTTTTTCCTCCTTTCCGCTTCTTCCAAATTATTGGCACTTCAACCTCCTCATTCAACATTTCTGTTACAGAGACCAGACACCCTATCACCAAATACTCAACCCTTTCCTTCTGTTCGACACACGAGTCGAAATGGTTTCTTCGCTGCCGAAGTACATCTCTATACGACAAGCGTCTTTTTCTTTCGACGGTTTTTCTTTTATTTTCTTTTTATATCCTATAATACTATATCATTAGTTCTTTTTTTTCTCTCCTTCTGCTTAATTCTTTTCTTTCTGTTTTTATCAAAGTTCATTCTCGTTTTTTTTTTTTTCTTTACCCGCTTTTATTTGGCAGGCATATTCTTTACCCGGTCTGTTTTTCTCTTGAAATATTCACAAACTTTTAATTGTATAAAATTGCTCCCTGTCCTGTTTAAGCACGTGCGTGAAGACAATCACAGACACACACACTCGCTCTATCTCAGTCTGTCTGTCTGTCTGTCGCTCTCTCTCTCTCTCTCTCTCTCTCTCTCTCTCACACACACACACACACACTTTCTTTAACATAAACATATACTCTCTCTTTTTAGCACACGCGTATTCGTTCTCTTCTGTCTCTTTTTAACATACACCAGCGGACTCTCTCTCTCTCTCTCTCTCTGTCAGTCTATCTGTCTGTCTGTCTGTCAGTCTCTCTCTCTCTCTCTCTCACACACACACACACACACACCTTCCTTAACACAAATATATACTCCCTCTTTTTCGCACACGCGTATTCGCTCTCTTCTATCTCTTTGACATACACTAGCACTCTCTCTCTCTCCCTCTCCCCACCTCTCTCTTTCTAGCGCGCGCACACACACAGGGACTTGCGAAAATGGAGTGTCATGATTCATCTTATATAAATTCAAAGCACTAGAAACATGAGTGAACACTTTCTAGTGAATTCTAGTCTCACTGAGTGCCCCATACTTCAGACCTTGTGCCACAATTACGTAAAACAAATTAAATGACAATTTAGCAACAACGCACATATTAACATATTAGAAAGTTCAATTTCACTGGGTGCTCCGTGCTCTTGGCCTTATGCCTAACTAAGCTTAGTAAATGAATGAAGATGCAAAGTTGGAATGATAGAACAGAAAATGAAATCAGAAGAACTGAGTTCAAATTCTGCTGAGGCAGTTTGTGTTCACTTTCCACTATTACACTCAGGAAAGGCATGAACCCGTCTTCCCCAAAAGGTCACGTAAAGAACCTCAGAATAATTTTTCTAGATGTTAATTACCCCCGTTTAGTTTCAATTAAAACTTTTTATGTTTTTGCCAATTAAAATCAAAAAAAAAAAAAAAAAAAAGAAAAGAAAAAGGGAAAGGAAAGTAGGGAATAGAAAATAAAACAAAGAAAATAAAATGAAAAAAAGAAAAAAGAAAAGGAAAGGAAAAAAAGAAAAAAGAAAAGAAAGAGAGAAAAAAGAAAAAAAAGAAGGAGAAAAGAGGGAGAAAAGAAAGAAAAAAGAAAAGAAAGAGAGAAAAAAGAAAAAAGAAAGAAAGAAAAAGAAGGGAAAAAAAGAAAGAGAGAAAAAAGAAAAAAGAAAGAAAGAAAAAGAACGAAAAAAAAGAAAGAGAGAAAAAAAGAAAAAGAAAGAAAGAAAAAAGAAGGAAAAAAGAGAGATAAAAGAAAGAAAGAGAGAAAAAGAAAAAAGAGAGAAAAAAGAAGGAAAAAAGAAAGAAAAAAGAAAAGAAAGAGAGAAAAAAAGAAAGAAAGAAAAAAGAAAGAAAAAAGAAAAGAAGTGAAGAGAAATGAATTAAGTAAAGAAAAGGAAAAAGAAAAGAGAAAAAAAATCGCGAATCCCAAACCTTTTAGCATAAAATATTCCTTGATGGGTTAGCATGCCGTTAAGATCAATCAAGTAATCGTTTAGCTCCGATCAAACTGCAACTAATTTGGTTATGTGGCATCAACAGTGAACATTCCCTGATCTAAGCGTCAAGACAATTTCTCAACAAAGACAGTTAACTCCACGATTCAAACAGTTTCCGATTTAAAGAGGTCTTTTAAAGTTCCGGCGCAAGGATTCAGACAGAGAGAAGATTATCTAATTCAGCAGCATCATTATCATCATCATCATCATCAAAACGTGTCGACAGCATAGATTCCTCAGACTCTCTCTCTCTCTCTCTCTCCATCCGTCCATATCGGCCATTGCACTTAAGTCCTCCAGACAGTACCACATGTCCGCACTGAACTGATAAATGTAATTTTTTTTCTGGTCGACCAACACTGGTGTGTACATCCGTAGGGGTCCATAGGAAAACGTCTCCTACAAGTTCGTCTTTATTTCTTTAGCAATGCTCAGCATATCTTGCTGGTTGTGGATAGTCTGTGTGATGGGAGGTAAAATGTCTGAAACCTTCATTTCTCCGTCAATTCATCGAATTGGACACTTTCTTTGGTAGTATTGTGGTCTACGCCTTGATCTTTACCAGAAACGACCAAAGAATTGGATTTAGAGTTTTTCTTCGTCTACGTTGGTTGCCATTGGAGCCATAGATATATTAGCGTTATGTAAAATGCAGTCTTGTCCAGGATTTGAACTCGTGTCTCCGTGTTTATTTCCTACGAGGATAAACATTACGCAACAAGAACCTTCTTTCAGTGTTGCTTATGACTTGACCAGCTTGTCTGGGTTTGTTTTAAACTGGATGGTATATGAAATTGGAAGAATATAGTTTGAATAACAATCAAGTCAGGAATGTTTTAAAAGCTCATTTTTCTTATATCTAGAAGACCAGTATGAAGTTCTTGATGAAAGCGATGACGAGTTTTTCCTTTCCACTGTAAGGTGCGCGTTGACAGTCGAGAAATTCCTCGTCTCGCCGTTATTCGGAAACGATTAATTTCGTCATACACGTCTCCCAAGTAGTTCAGAGATTTTTCAACTTCGGTATTTGGTGACAGAACGTTTTAGATATCGTTACAATCATTTACTTTGAGTTTCTCTTTAATTCCTCATCTGATCGATTGCAATCCTTCTCCAGGAACGCTATTCGTTGAAGTCAGACCTGACCGATAAAATGAAACGCAGTTTCTTCCAGGCAGCGGTCGTGTCGATACAGCTATATGGATGCACTACATGGACGCTAACAAAACGGATGGAGAAGAAGCTAGACGGCAATTACACAAGAATGCTGCGAGCAATATAGAACAAGTCCTGGCGGCAACACCCCATGAGACACCAACTATACAGCCACCTACCTCCCATCACGAAAACTATTCAAATTAGACGAACCAGACATGCAGGACACTGCTGGAGAAGCAAGGACGAGCTCATAAGTGATGTACTCCTATGGACCCCCACATATGGCCGAGCAAAAGCAAGACGACCAGCTAGAACATACATACAGCAGCTATGTGAGGATACAGGATGTAGCCCTGAAGACCTACCAGAGGCGATGAACGATTGGGAGTAGTGGCGAGAGGGGGTCAGGGATATCCGTGCTGTTGGCACGACATGATGATGATGATCCTTTTTCGTGGTTTTTATGCGATACTTCCTCACATTTTTTTTTTAAAAACTGGTATTGTAAAACACATTAAGTACGTCAACCGGGGTACTGTGAAAGATCCATTGATGTTGGCTGAGAGAAAGTGTCAATATCAGTCAGCAGCAGTGTCGTTACCCCAGAACGAGGTTGAAGACATTTGTATTTAGCATTGTCTTAGTCCTAAATCAGGGTAGAGAGCCCAATTTACCCTTTTATTTACCCATCAACATCAACAAGGAATCCATGCCGACAGCCGATTTTATCTTGGCAAGTTCTTTAAATCAGAGCTATTCAAAATAGTGACACGCGTACCGATGCTGGTACGTAAGTCATCGACTGTCGGTCTCATTATCATTATTTATAATATGGAACAAATATGGTACTGGTATGTGGCTTATTGGGAAAATATCCTGCTGGTATATCATATTAGATAGTTTGAAAAGCAATGCTCTTGACAGTATCCAGTGAATGCATGTTCTTGCTGGTCGATCAACACTGGTTTGTTCATACGTAGGAGTCCATCAGTGAACGTTAGTTGTGTGTATCAACCAATCCCTCCCGTACAAGCAGGGTGTGACGGACGGTCAATTTTTTAAGCGGAGTTTAACAGGTTTGAATTTAGAGTTGTCCTTTTCCTAGACTGGTTGCCATTCCAAAGTTAAAGAACCCAGTTCGCTCTACAATTTATCCCTACTTTGAGGGAGAATAAATGGAGACATACCTTTCCCAAGGGCACTGGTACTATGAGAAATGCGAACAGTCCTGTCCAGAGTTTGAACCCACGTCTCCGTGTCCATTTCCTACGACGATAACCATTATATTACAAGCATCTTTTTTCACCGTTGCTTATGACTTGCTCAGCAATGTTCAGCTTGTCTGGATTGTCTTACTTGGATAGTTTGTAAGATTGGGGGAAAGTAGTCGAACAGATACTTTGGGGGTATTTCCAGGATTTGGTAAAAAAAGGTTTTAGCGCTAAGTGAATGCAAATAAACCCCGGTTAAATCGGTCGCTACCGCGGTTAACGGATGGGAAAAATAAATTTCGGATTTAGAATGTATTTAACAACCCTTCTGCACGGGCATAATGTGACACAAGGAGGTGCCCGTGGTGTGATGGTTATCGTCGTAGGAAATGAACACGGCGACACGAGTTCAAATCCTGGACGAGACTGATTGCATTTCACATAGCACTAATACCCTTGGGAAAGGTATGAATCCAATTATTCTCCCTCCAGCTATGGGTAAATAGTAGGACAGACTAGGTTCTTCAGCCTTGGTTAGGCAACTAGTCTAGGAGAAGGAAAACTCTGAATTCAAACCTGTTAAACTCCGCTTAAAAATTGACCTTGTGTCATATCCTGCCCGAGCGGAGGGGTTGGGTAAATAGGATAATGTGACCCAAGGTCAATTTTTAAGCGAAGTTTAACAGGTTTAAATTTGGAGTTTTCCTTCTCCTTGACTGGTTGCCAAACCAAGGCTTTCACAAGAGTATTAGTGCTATGTGAAATGCAATCGGCCTCATCCAGGGTTTGAACTCATGTCGCCATATCCGTTTCTTATGACGAACACCTTTGCAATTTCGGAGATTAATATGTTTACTAATACACTGTATCCTATAATGAGGGATAATCCCCATCAAAAGTTTGGGGTGTCCTGGGGATGACACTTAAATGAATCTGATGGTGAAGTTCTACTTCTAGAGATCTGAGGTATGCGGATTACTCGTACCCCTTCATAGCCATTACTTCCATGTTCACTTTAACTCGGAGTGGTCATACCCGTGAGGGTCTCATCTGTGGGTCATACCCGTGAGGGTCTCATCTGTGGGTCAAATTATTCAAATTCGATTGGACTCTCGACAAACAAAAAAAAAAAAACAAACTCTTAAGAAACAATTAAACAAAAACTGTAAATATGAACGTACAGTGAACGTGATTCTTTAACCCTTTGGCATGAAATAACCCTAGACGGGTTAACATGTAAAAATTAATCAAATTCACATTTTTTCACTTGGTTTAACTCTCGACAGAAAACTTCAACCTGTGAAATTGATTTGTGGTCAGATTTCACTAGCGCATGCGCCTGTGTGTGTGTGTGTGTGTGTGTGAGAGAGAGAGAGAAAGAATGTGTGTGTGTGTGTTTGAGAGAGAGAGAGAGAGAGAGAGAGAGAATGTGTGTGTGAGTGTGTGTGTTTGAGAGAGAGAGAGAGAGATAGAATGTGTGTGTGTGTGTGAGAGAGAGAGAGAGAGAATGTGTGTGTATGTGTGTTTGAGAGAGAGAGAGAGAGAGAGAGAGAGAGAGAGAGAGATAGAATGTGTGTGTGTGTGTGTGTGTGTGTTTGAGAGAGAGAGAGAATGTGTGTGTGAGTGTGTGTGTTTGAGAGAGAGAGAGAGAGAGAGATAGAATGTGTGTGTGTGTGAGAGAGAGAGAGAGAGAATGTGTGTGTGTGTGTTTGAGAGAGAGAGAGAGAGAGAGAGAGAGAGAGATAATGTGTGTGTGTGTGTGTGAGAGAGAGAGAGAATGTGTGTGTGTGTGTGTGTTTGAGAGAGAGAGAGAGATAGAATGTGTGTGTGTGTGTGTGTGTGTGTGTGTGTGTTTTCCTGATAATTTTTTAAAAACATTGATTGATCGATTTTATTTTTTTAATGTCAGATACAGTTTAGTGTCAAATCCAGAGATCACCCACCACGCCTTTTGTCGGGTGTGTGAGAGGGTCAAACCTATCAGCATCTCGTAGTGGTATCATATAATACAGTTTTGACATGACGGATTTGCCATCAGCCATAGCACTGAGCGAATACTAATAACAAACACAATCCTTTAAATAATCTTTACTTTGGTACACAAATATGTAGATAAAAATCTTTCTTGATATAATGACTAAATCTAAAAAAAAATGTTATCAGAAAACAATATTAGATCTATCTAGCTGTCTATTTTTCATCGGTCCCGTAACCAGGTTTAATCTTCGAAGCACTACTCGTATAGGATATCTTGAGCAGAAATGACCTGGTAGAAACAATTCCTCTCCAAACCTACAACTCTGAAAGAGTTTTACTTCTAGACCAGTGGTCATACCAAGGTTAAACAGCCTAGTCTGTCCAAGTATTTACTAGGGGAAAATCACTGAGGCGAAGTGAATAACGTACTGGACTATGACATCTCAGTAAGCGAGTTCGAACTCAAGACTCGATATTACGTTCAGTAATACTCTTGGGAAAGGAGAGAACAACTTATCCTGCCTCCAACAGCTAGGGGTTAAATACATGGTGCCTTCAATAAGTTTCCAGACTTTTTTTGTACCGGAATTTGAAATTATCCTAGACTCTTGAAAATTCAGTATGTTATTGCTATACATCTTATGAGATGACTGACCAATTTTTATGATTTCACGTTCAAATGAACAGCTACAGCAGCAATTAGAATACACCTGATTGTCACAGCTGGTGAATTTCAAAAATGCAATCTGGACATGAGGACATTTTAGAAGAACGATATGCAATAAAATTATGTTTTAAACTTGGAAAAAATGCCACAGAAACCTATGGAATGCATCAGACTGCTTTTGGAGCATCTTGCATGAATCGAGCATCAGTTTTTGAATGGCATATGAGATTCAAGTAAGGCAGGGAGTCTGTGAGGGATGATGAGAGGCGTGGGAGGAGTAAGGAAGTCAATAGACCAGAGTTGATTGGCCAAAGGGTTAGGGTTACTAGGTTGAGGTTTTAAGGGAGTTCAGGAAGAGATTCCTAGGGAAGAGGTCAGGACTCTTCAAATCGGCTCAGTAATAAATTCCACCAGGACAATGCACCAGTCCACAACTCCATCATTGTCACAGACTATTTGACCAAGATGGGTATCAAGACAGTTCCTCACCCTTCCTATAGTAGAGACCTTGCTCCCTGTGACTTTTGGTTATTCCCTAAGCTCAGAGGCTGTCGTTATGAGACAATTGAGGAGATGAAAGAGGCTGTGACGAAGGTCATTGACACGCTCACACAAGACTTCCAGAAGTTGTTAGAACGCTACAACAAGTACATTGTAGCCGGGGGAGATTACTTCGAAGGAAACTAGAGTTTTATGTGTGTCCTATCAATAAAAGTGCCCATATTTAAAAAAAACTTATTTAATGATCCTCCTACTACCACTAATGTTCTTCTACAAGGATGGCTTTGGCATTAAATGACACACAAAGGCTGATATACCATCAAATCTGCCGAAGAGAAGATGACTAACTCCGTGTCATAAAGCGAACATGATTATGCCTGGCATACAAAAGAGAGAGAGAGAGAGAGAGAGAGAGAGATGAATGTGTTATGAAATAGCCGAGGGATTTCGGTTCATGCCTTTGAGTTTAGTTAGGCTGAGAACCTTTCGGCTCAGCACATGGGTTGTTTGGGTGTAAGATTGAAGCAGGTGTTAACGCGGGTGCGCGCGAACGGATGGAGGTGTCACTCAGATGTCATAACAGTCCGAGGCGATACAGGGTGACAAGGTGCGGGTGACGTCACGCACCGGAAGCACGCGGAAGTTTGTGTGAGAATTTGAAGAAAATAAGAGTCGGGTTTTGGACGCCAAACGAGAAGGATCGAGCCTTGGAGCTCGCAGGCGCGAGGCGAGTTTACGCCCTATGGGGGGCCGCTCGAGTTGGGGGCCAAATGAATAAGACAGCATAGAAGATTGTGTCTCTCCTCCTTACGTCGAAACCTTTAACTCAAAGTTAATAAAAATGTTTCGTACCTAAACAAGAAGTCGTTACGTGTTTTCGAATTCCGAGATTCCCATGTTCTTTATATATTCTATAGTAATGAACATTACATGTCTATTTCGCACATGGCCATATTCGTGTATATGGCTACGCAACAAAAGGTGGCCGCCATAATACCTAAATCTAAGATAAAATGCGGTCTCGAGCGAGGAGAATTTGCGCGAATGGGGTATGCACATTCTCCTATCATTCTGCACTCCAGGCATAAATGCACTCGCTTTCTCAAAAGGGGTAAGTCATCTTCTCGTTCATAAAAAAAGAAAAAAAAAAAAAAAACAAGCAAAATCAGTCTATTTACTCATAGCTGGAGGGGAAATAGCTGGATTCATTCTTTTCTCAAGAGTATTAAGGGTTAGGTGAATGGCCAACAGCCTCGTTCAGGTTTTGAACTCGGGTAGTCATGTCCATTTCGAGTTCAACAACCAAAACACGAGATTCAACTTGGAAATGTTGTTAAGGATTATTTTTTAAGTATCAACTCGTTTGGTGCCATTAATAAGATGGGCGAGTGAAACAGAATGTTTTTTGAGTTCAAAAAGTGATTAATCAACTTTCGAAGTTTGTTTAGGTTACGTTTTATGGCATATGAACCTTTGTAGGTTATTTAATGCCAAATTCTTTTCATATATATATATTAAATATATTTGATCTGGTTTGGTTGGGTTCTATGGCATATCAACCAATATAGGTTATTTAATGCCAAATCCTCTTTACACATATATTAAATATATATGATTTGGTTTGGTTTGGATTTATGGCATATCAACCATTGTAGGTTATTTAATGCCTAATCCTCTTTACACATATGTATTAAATATATATGATTTGGTTTGGTTGGGTTTTATGGCATATCAACCATTGTAGGTTATTTAATGCCAAATCCTCTTTACACATATATATTAAATATATATGATTTGGTTGGGTTAGGATTTATGGCATATCAACCATTGTACGTTATTTAATGCCAAAATATTCTTTATACATTTATATCAAATATATGATTTGTAACAAATTTTGAAGATAACATTTTTAAACAAGCCTGAGCTCATTTCTTTTATGCATTTAAATGGTTTTAAGTATTTCTATCTAATATGAATTATTCCATTTACTATTAATCATTTGTTTGCACACAGTTAAATGTCTTCAACTATTGCTATTTAACGCAAACAATTCAATTAAACATCACTTAAATGATCAAAGTTCTATTTCGGCATTAAAAGAACCTCACCATAAATTTGTTTAGTGTCATATCCAGGACACTCGTTGGGGAGTTTTACCCCTCGTCAGAGATGCAGTAAGTGTATTCTACAGCCCTCCTCCTCCTATCCTCCTGGGTTAAACTTTGGAAGTGATGACGAATATGTGGGCTGTGTTTAGAAATTAAGTTCCCGGAACTGTTTACTCAGTCTCATTTGGGAATCTTAGACTTCAACATCTCTTCTAACCATTCTTGTCGAAAAGCGAAAAACTGTTCAGTTACAATCAATGAAACAATCACAATCAATCTCCATGAATATCTTTCTCTAAGGTATTAGATACGAAATGCAAACGGCTTCGCTCAGGATCTGAATTCGGATAGCCGAGTCCACTTCTTACAATGATAACCGTTATGCTACCAACGCCTCCACTTTGCTGATGGATTAGCGAAACGGAGTGCCGGAGATGTCGGGGATTATTTGGTAATTTGATACTTATATTAGTTGACTAGTTAATTTTGTCTAACCTAATGACCAATATTTACATTTGATTCATCTAATGTCCATTGGCTCTTACCTCCCATCTGACAAACTATACGGGTAAGGCGAATCAGACGAACAAGGCATACGGGCAACTGCCAGAGAAGTAAGGACGAATTCTAAAGCGTATTTCTTGTGGACTCTTGTGCAAGTGATAACTGACTAGCAAGGACTTACAAGCATTAGTTCTATGCGGACACTAGATGCTGTTTAGAAGACCTGCATGGAGAGAGTCAGGGAACGTCGTGCAATCAACACAACTTGATCGTTTACATGATGATGATGATGATGATGATTAGTGTGGTACAGAGACTCCAGATTAATTAAAGTCCTCGGGGTTCCTAAGGGGTCACCCATATAAGGATTGAGCAAGTTTGTTGTTGCTTAACTTCAATGATTTAGTAAAAAGCAGTGCCTCTCTGAAACTAGTAGACAAATTCACCTACCTAGGAAGCAGCGTCTCATCAACCGAAAAGGACATCGACACGCGGCTAACGAAGGCATGGACAGCTATCGATTGACTTTCGGTCATATGGAAATCAGACTTGACCAATAAAATGAAACGCACTTTCTTCCAGGCAGCGGTCGTGTCGATACTGCTATATGGATGCACTACATGGACGCTAATTAAACGGCTGGAGAAGAAGCTAGACGGCAATTACACAAGAATGCTGCAAGCAATATTAAACAAGTCCTGGTGGCAACACCCCACAAGGCACCTACTATACGGCCACCTACCTCCCATCTCGAAAACTATCCCAGTTAGACGAACCAGACATGCAGGACACTGCTGGAGAAGCAAGGACGAGCTCATAAGTGATGTACTCCTATGGACCCCTGCATATGGCCGGGCAAAAGCAGGACGACCAGCTCGAACATACATACAGCAGCTATGTGAGGATACGGGATGTAGCCCTGAAGACCTGCCACTGGCGATGAATGATAGGGAGAAGTGGCGAGATAGGGTCAGGGATATCCGTGCTAGAGGCATGATGATGATGATGGTAATCTTCAGCAATTCACATGATAAATTCGTTCTGTCAATGGGGCTTAGAATATGCTTTATTCCCTGCAGCGTGGTAAGACCCCCCCCAAATTAGAGTCTGCTGAGTATGACAGTAAACTGCACTGATGGTGAGTCTCCAGTTCTGGAGATCGGGGAAGAGTAAAGTCACGTCTTTATTGACATTACTACCAGGTCCATTTTGACCTGAATGGTAGTACCTGCTTGTGTCTCATCTCTAGGTTTAATAGATTTATTAAAAAGTTGGTTGGTTGGGTGGTTTGGTTTTATGGCACATCAAACTTTGTAGGTTATTTAATGCCAAATCCATTTTATGTAAATAATCAGTTCCATTAAAAACAATTCTGTTTAGCATGAGTACACAGTTTAATTGTCAAAAACATTTCTATTTCAAACTATTCAGTTTATTCAAGCAGTTATATATAACAATTCAGTTTAGTGTAAGTACAGTTTCAATGTTAAAAACAGTTCAATTTCAAGTAATTCAGTTTAGCATAAGCAAGCAGTTTAAATGTAAGTACAGTTTAATTGTGAAAACATTTCTATTTCTAGCTATTCAGTTTAGTCAAGCAGTTCTGATTCAGCTGCTTCAGTTTAGTATAAGTACAGATTTTGTTTATACACAGTTAATGTCAAAGCAGTTCTATGTTAAACAATTCAGTTTAGTGTAAATACAGTTTAATTGTCAAAAAACAATTCTATTTCCAATAATTCAGTTTAGCATAAGCACACAGTTTAAATGTAAGTACGCAATTTAATAGTCAAAAACATTTCACTTTAGTTAAACAGTACTAATTCAAACAATTCAGTTTAGCATAACGAAGTAAGCAAGTTCAAACTCCAGTCGCACAACTATGTTCACTTTCAGACAAATACCCCTGAGAAAGGCATGAACCCTACTAATCCTCCCACCCCCACAGCTATGGATTTAATAGCACCACTACTGTTCTACAAGAATGGCTTTGGCATTAAATAACCCACGAAGGTTGATATGCTAAAATAAAAAATAAACCACGCACGGAATTCAACAAACTGTTCATAAACGTCTTAGTCAATTTTCTGTTTGTAAAAAAATCAACAATGACCAAGTGAATTGAAAATAATATCAATGACACTTGAATTCTTACAAAGTTTTAAAACAATTTTTATTGCTGAACCAACATCGACCTTGCATACAATAATTGTTAGTGAAAAGGGCAAGCTGACCATTGTTAGTGAGTCTGATTTGGTTTGTTTTCTTTTGTTTAATGGCATATCAACCTATGTAGGTTATTTAATACGGTGCCGTGGTTATCGTCGTAGGAAGTGGACACGGCGACACGAGTTCAAATCCTGGACGAGACTGATTGCATTTCACATAGCACTAATACCCTTGGGAAAAGTTTTAAATCCAATAATTCTCCCTCCAGCTGTGGGTGAATAGTAGGACAGACTAGGTTCTTCAGCCTTGGTGAGGCATCTAGTCTAGGAGAAGGAAAACTCAGAATTCAAACCTGTTAAACTCTGCTTAAAAATTGACCTTGTGTTATATCCTGCCCGAGCGGAGGGGTTGGTAAATATTGTTATTTAATACCACATCCATCCTTCTCGAAGAATAGTAGTAGAACTATTTAACCCATAGCTGGGAGGATAAGGGGCTTCAAACCTTTCTCAAGGGTATTTCTCTGAAAGTGAACGTAATCGTACGACTGGAGTTCGAACTCGCTTACTACGATTCCGTAGTACATCACTTTAACCATTACACCACGAAGACCCACACCCCAGTGAGTCCGATTCTCATTGGATGTCTCATACTTATAACCTTGTGCCAAACATGAACCGAATGTGACACAAGGTCAAGTTTAAAGCGTTCATCGAGTTTGAATGAAGAGTTCTTCAAGACTGGTTGCATTAAGGCGTCCAAAGAGACTAGCCTATCCTACTATTTACTCGTAGCAAAAGAGAGAACGGATGGATTCATGCCTTTACTAAGGTTCAGGAACCATTTGTAAGCATGGCTAAATTTTTCATCTCTCGCACAATTCCCTGTGGTTTACCTTTCCTACCCAATCATGCCTGCTCTTGTATTCTTTTTGTGTTAGCTTTCTGCATTCACTTATTATGTGATTAACTGTTCCATCTCTATCACCTCATAACCTACACTTTTCTGTCGCGTATTATAAAGTTTTGCTTTGAAAGAATTAGTCAAGGCATTTTTGATGCTACTATTTAAAGCTATTCAATTTATTTCTTCCAGTTTCCCTTAACCATGTCTAAATCATCTTGTTGGCAATTTCCTTTCTTTATCCCTCGAAGTATCTATATTGTTGTTTTTCTTTAGATTTTTTCTTTTCTTTAGATTTTTGGTTTTAGTGGTCTAAATTTCTCATACGAAGCTTGGTGATTTTTATCATTAAGGGTTTTAGGACAATTGTCTTCGTTTCGACCGATATGTCCTCCGGCCTTCTTCAGGTGTTTGTCGAACTCGGGAACCTTCACGGAACTTCGAACTACGTCCTTTATTGAATCCACGGGGGCCCCTTGTTCTGATTCCATTAGCCATAACCGGGTACAAGTGTTAAGTATTCTTGTATTTTTACTCGCCAGCAGTCAGGATTGAACCTGCAACCTTCATATGATTGTCTCCTTAGAAGCTGAGAGAACCAACGCATAATTATATATAATAGTAGTAATC
>OY757942.1:5084981-5147481 GCA_963585895.1 Sepioteuthis lessoniana
GAAGGAAAGAATCTTAAAAGAAAGCGGGAAGAAAAAATAAAACAAACCTGTTGAATGAAAAGGAAAGAAGAAAGGAAAAAAAAAACAAAAACGTTTAGAGGTTAGGGTTGGGATGGACGGAATATATAAATAGAGGAGTATGGTTATATATATATATATATATATATATATATATATATATATATAACAATAAATATACAACAATATGTATACATGAGTGTGTGTATGTAGTAACAATATATATATATATATATATATAACATATAATATCGTTATATATATATATATATAACATATAATATCGGGACATTAGAGTGTTCGCCAATGGCCCGGGAGACCTGGGTTCAATCCCAGGTCGAGTCATACCAAAGACTTTAAAAATGGTACTTGATACCACCTTGCTTAACACTCAGCATTATAAGGTACGTTTCAAAGGTAAAGTGGAGCAATCCTGGGAATGGAGTAGCACCCTCCCCTACACCTTGGTGTAGTAGCTATCGAAAAGGGAGCCTTCGGGTCACCCTCGACTATATATATATATATATATAACATATAATATATATATCACAATGATATATATATGATATATAATATACAATAACAATGCATGTATATATTTATAATAACAACGTACACACACACACACACACACATATATATATATACACATATATATATATACAACAACATATATGCAATAAGAATCTAAATATATATTTATATGATACATATGATAACAATATATACACATATGTGATATATATAATAAATGACAATATAATGACAATATATATATATAACATATACCATATTTTTTTATATAACGAAATAATATATAACAATATATAAGATACATACAATATATATATATATATATATATATGTGTGTGTGTGTGTGTGTGTGTATGTATGTATGTATATTTCTTATAAATGAATTGAAATTCAACTGTTTTTATCGTGACATTGTAAAAATGAATAAAAAATAAACAGTTTAACTTGCACATATTTTTTTATATTGTTCATGTGTAGAGAGAGAAGTGTAAAATGGACGGTATTCTCCTTTAAAAAAGAAAATGAAAGGAACGAAAAGAAAAGAAAAGAAAAGAAAAGAAAAGAAATTAAATGAAAAAAAAAAGGATCTGGTATTTTTGTGTTTTGTGTTAATAGGTTGGAAATTTAACAGAATAATTCACCAGAAAGATTTGAAAAAAAGAAAAAAAAAAAAAGAAGGAAAAAAAAAAAAAGAAAAGAAAGAAAGATCTTTCGATTACCTTGCTGGCTCCATCCGCAATTTGGACGAATATCTCTGATGATGAACTGGCTGCAAACAGAATGAAGAATATTGCCCTCATCGTGTCGTCGTCAGTGGTTTTTTTTTTTTCGAAGACAGCTTGGCACGGAAGTGGTTCGAAAGTTTTTACCGCGAAGCGACAATAACATCCTTCTCCATTTTTCTTTCTTTCTTTTTTGTTGTTAATTTTTTTTTTCTTTGTTTATCTTTTATTTCGACTTTTGCCAAAAAAATCTTTCTTGTGAGGCAGAACTTTTTGATAGTACAATAGTAAGTAACTTTGAAAAAACAAAAAACAAAAAAAAAAACCTAAGAAAAAACAAAAAAAAAACAAACTATCTTACAGCAATACAATATTATTATTATTATTATTATTATTATTATTATTATTATTATTATTATTATTACTACTACTACAATTAAGATTTTATTAGTAATACCATTTATAGTAATAGTTGATTGTAGTATTGTTGTAAGGTAATTGTTGGTGGTAGTGGTAGTAGTAGTGGCATATAAGACATTAGTAGCCTAATTTCTACTAACTAGTCATAGTAGTAAATGTAAAAATCTTTGTAGTATTTGAAATAGTTGTATCAGTACTAGCAGTGATAATAGCTGTGGTTGTATCTTCAGAAGTAGTTGTAACAGTGGTAGTAGCAGTATTTAGGAAATATATAGTGGTGGTAGTATCCAGTTTGTAGTCGTCATCATTTAGTTATCATATACGTACTAGTAAATTTTATGTATATAAAATGTATGTACTCATCAGTGATGTTTCTGTAACTAAAGCACGTCTTGTATATATATATATATATATGTGTGTGTGTGTGTGTGTGTGTGTGTGTGTGTGTGTGCCTATTTACACAAAAACTCGAAGGTTGAGGAAAACTTTTGGTGTGTTGTTTGATGGATCTTTCTTTTGCCCTCTTTTTTGACAGGTATTGGTAAGAGAAAGAAACAACCTTTTTTTTTTCCTTTTTTTTTCTTTTTAAATTAAATGGTTTGTATAAGTTTGTATCTATTTGTACGGTTTCTTGGTGTGCGGTGTATACATCGTACACAGTAACTGTTTGGTCGAAGGAACACAATCTGCAGTACACGTGTCCGTGCGTGTGTGAAAACACGACCGTATAGAATTATTTACATTTGAATTGCCTCAAGTTTTACAAGTGCACGTTTTCTTTTTTTTTTTTCTTTTTTTTTTGGGTTTTTTTTTGGTCTCTATTCTAGTAATCTATATAAATCTGTAATTATAATCAAATGAGAATAATTCATATTCCCAGACAATATATTTTTGTGTTATTAGAATAATTATCAAATTAATTCTAGATCGAAGCACGGAGAAAACATGGAAGGAGAATAGATAAAATTGTCAAGAGTTATGTTCATACAGACTCCAAGTCTTTTTTTTTTTTTTTTGGTCACTGTTATTGGTGGTAATGATGATGATGATGATGTGATAATGATGTTGATGATGATATCTCAGCAGCCGTAGTTATTATCAGTACGAGTAGAGCCAGTCAGCGTTGAGCGTAAACAGTTAAAGTACCTGGAATAAAGAAAGAAAGAAAAAAGAAAGAAAGAAAGAAAGAAAAGAGAATGAAGCAATTGTTTTCACTTAAGAGAAAGAAAAGGATTATTTTTAAAGTACCCCAAAAGAAACGTTTGTGTTTAGTTTAAGATTTAAAGAAAAAAAAAAAAAAAATAAAAAAAAAAAATAAATAATGGAATTTTTAAAAAAATCGTTTTTTGTCTATTTTTAGTTTTTTTTTTTTTTTTTTTTAATAGTGAGTGTCGCTGCTCTTTAGGTTTAAACTGTGGTCTTCTCATCCAAATCAGACGTTTTAGAGTTCGATCCCGATAGTGGCTGTATTAACCACGCTTTCCCCCATTCCATGATTATTAGTGTTAATCATAATTATATTTCTGAAATTTGGGCTCCTCCGTGGTGCAGTGGTTCGTAAACTAGATTAGAAGACTATTGTTAGTGAGTTCGGTTCTCACTAGGAGTGTAATTCTTCCAGCCTTGTACCACAACCTGGCTAAGCTTATTAAATAACTATTTCACCTTATTGGTGACATCTCAAGTGGTGCAATGGTTAACAAGCTGGATTAGTGGACCGTTGTTAGGGAATTCGTTTTTGGTTGGTTGGGTTTGATGGCATATCAACCTTTGTAGGTTATTTAATGCCAAATCCATTTTTATACAAATAAACAGTTCTACTTCAAACAATTCAGTTTAGCATGAGTACACAGTTTAATTGTCAAAAATATTTCTATTTCAAGCTATTCGGTTCAGTCAAACAGTTCTAATTCAAATAATTCAGTTTAGTATAAGTATTGTTTTGGTTTACATACAGTTAAATGTTAAAACAGTTCTATTTCAAGTAATTCAGTTTAGCATAAGTACGTAGTTTAGTTCTATTTGACCCATAGATAGGACCCTATCAGGTGCTACCACTCCGGACCAGAGTGGACCTGGGAGCAATTCCCCATAGTTCCTGCTTTGATGGAACTTTACTATAAGATTGTTTAGTGTCATATCCTGGACACTTGTTGGGTGGTTCGGGGGTCTTACTCCTCTGCAGAGGTGCACTTGTATTCTGCAGCCCCAGCCGACTGGGAAATAGTGAATTCGACTCTCACTGTGTGTCTCATTCTATTCATGATGACCAACTGATTCTATTAAGAATTAGCCTATATTTTTTGGAGAAATTACGTCTGTTGTTTTTATTCGGCAGTTTAATTTCTTCTCTCGGGAGGAAAAAATCAGCTTTTTGTTCGAATTCAGATCTTTCGTTCTGGGTCAATTTGTAACGAGTGTAAAACTGACTCACCCACCTGGTAAACAATCTTTGACAGTAGTTGACCTACCGTTATGGGAAAGTTCGCATCTTTAATAATCTTTTGATTTTGATTTTAACTATTATTTCAAATTGAATTATATTAAGTCCAGTTCAGAAGTGCTGTAAGACTAACTTGAAAAAGTTTTCTCGTTCCTCAATGAAACTTGGATCGGAAGAATAAGGTCTAAAAATGTTCGGCTTCGGGTTACCCTTACAGTGATTTTAACCTGGACTAATTTTCTTAACGTCCTTTCTCATTTAATCGACGCAAACTTTTTAAGCAATTGGGGATAAAAACACTTCTGGGGTCACTCCGGAATTAGAAGACATTGAAACTTTAGTTTCATTAGTTTCACAGAAGATCTGCCTTTAATATAAGATATTAAACCGCGAATAAGAGTTTATTTTGCTGTTAGACACGTAAGAAGCACCTGCAACAATTAAAAAAAAAAATTAATCTAAATTTTAAATTTCTTTTTAAAAATTTTATGATTCAAAACGCGAATTAAAACTAAATCTTCCACTGCATACCGAGTGAGTAAGGGTAAAGTAGGTTGGTTATGTTTTTGCTTTAATGGCATATCAACCTTCGTGTGTTATCTAATGCCAAAGCCATCCTTGTCGAAAAACAGTAGTGATAGTATTTAACCCATATCTGGAGTCGGTAAGGGTATGTGTCCGAAAGTGAACGTAATAGCGTGACTGGAGTTCAAACTCACTTACAACGATGTCTCAGTCTAGTACATTAACCCCTACACCACGGGCATAAAAGAGAATCACTTCGTACAAAATTGAATTTAGGCACACAGCTGGAACATTTATTAATCCCGACTGAAATTAATGTTCTATTATCAGACGACATCATTTTTTATTGGAGCACTGGTTGTGCAACGGTTATGGTAGCATAAAAATGAACACAGCAATACGATTTCAAATCCTGAATGTGAGGTTTGCATTACATATAACGCTAAAACCTTTAGGAAAGGTATGAATCCAGCTATTCTCTCTCCAGTGAATAGCGGGGCTATCAGGGCTTTTTAATCTTAGCATGGCAAGGAGAAGAAAAACTCTGAATTCAAATTTGTTACGTTCTGTTTTAAAAATTGATTGTCCAGTCGGCTGGGGCTGTAGAATACACTTATTGCACCCCTGCAGAGGAGTAAGACCCCACCCCGCAACGAGTGTCCTGAATATGACACTAAACAATCTGATGGTGAGACCCCAGTCATGTTGGAGCTTTGGGGAATGTAGAGTACCCCTTCTTTGCTATCACTCCCAGGTCCACTTTGACCCGGAGTGGTAGCACCTGATAGGGCCCGATCTATGGGTCAAATAGAACTAAACTGTGTACTTATGCTAAACTGAATAACTTGAAATAGAAAAATTTTGATAATTAAACTGCGTATTTATGCTAAACTGAATTATTTGAAATAGAACTGTTTTTGACATTTAGACCGTGCTTACGCTAAACTGTAGTGTTCGAAATTTAACTGTTTTGACATTTAACTGTGTGTAAACAAAAACTATACTTATACTAAACTGAGTTGTTTGAATTAGAACTATTTGAGTAAACTGAATAGCTTGAAATAGAAGTGTTTTTGACAATTGAACTGTGTACTCATGCTAATCTGAATTGTTTGAAATAGAACCGTTTTTACATTTAACTATGTGTAAATAAAAAAAACTATACTTATACAAAACTGAATTGTTTGAAATGGAATTGTTTATAAGTATAAAAATGGATTCGGCATTAAATAACCTATAAAAGTTGATATGCCATAAAACCCGAAAAGAAAAAACAAGCAAACATTTAAGAATTGATTTTGTGTCGAATCCTGTTAGTGTGGAAGGTTTGGGTAAATACATCATGTTTTATACGATCGTTTGAATTTAACAAATATAATCAATTAAAAAATCTATAAAAAATATTATTCTTTTAATTATGTATGATGGCACCTGTTGTTTCGTGCAGGGGATACTTAGACTTAGAGACTTAACTCCTAACTTGGTTTAGTTGTTGAGGCGAATGGCGGGGTGGTGCCCACCCCCTTCCAGGTCTACTACTAGTTTTGATTCAGTGTTTTCCTTGAACTCAGGTAGTCGAGTTCACTTACTACGACGATAACCGTTACGCCACAAGTGACCCCATTCCATGCGAGGTAGAAATCGGTAAAAAAAGTAATTTATTCTCTACTGAATGTTGGTCTGTTGAGAGAGAGAGGAAGAAAGAGAGAGAGGGGAGAGAGAGAGAGAGTTCTTGTGTGTGTGTGTGTGTGTGAGAGAGAGAGAAAAATGGAAAAAGAGAGAGACTTCGTGTGTGAATGTTGGTGAGAGACAGAGAGACAGAGAGAGAAAGAGAGAGACTTCGCGTATGTATGTCGGTGAGAGACAGAGAGACAGAGAGAGAGGGAGAGAGAGAGAAAAAGTTCTTCTGCGTACGTGTGTGTGAGTGAGAGAGAAAGAAAAATAGAAAGAGACTTCGTGTGTGTATGTCGGTGACGGAGAGAGAGAGAGAGAGAGAGAGAGAAAGAGAGAGAGAGAGTTCTTGTGTGAGTGTGTGTGTGAGAGAGAAAGAGAAAGAGAGAGAAAGAGAGAGACTTCATGTGTGTATGTCGGTGAGAGAGAGAGAGAGAGAGGGAGAGAGAGAGAATGGTGGAAAGCCTTTTCTTTTGGAAACCCCTTCCTCCAGTAAAAACCTGTGTTACATCGCCGATAGGTGTGTGTGGACATGGCGAATCTGAAGAGAATTCGAGCAACTGTTTGTTATCAGTTGAAAGAAAACCCCGAAGTTCCACGCCAGACGCTAATCGTGTTAATTTCGTTACCTACCCACTAAAAGTGAGAGTTACTTACTTGTCGACCCAAGGCAGAACGCATCAGTGAGCTCCTTCATTTTACTAGAGAACCAATATCCATAGTCCACCTGAGAACTACCCCATGGCCTACCAGACCACTTTAGATCTATATTTATTGTACATGCGCTCGATATTCCAGGTCCTATACCTTTTGTACAGGGGCCCCTGTGGTTTTGGATACATTATATTGTGAAATACCCGGTGAACACTTGAAAGAAGTTTATACCCAGGCAGGCAGCGTGATTATTTAGTTGCAGGCTTACCTATTCCAATTTGCCTTAGGCCAATGAACTACTCTGTCTATTGGTAAATCCAGCCGTGGTACCCACGGTTTGAAACGTTATTTTACTCAAGAAAAAACAAATTATACGTGAATAAACTTAGGACGAGGGACAAGCCCGTCAGTCTAACATTTCGTGAAACAACGATATCGAATCAAAGGAAGTCCTCTGGTTTACAAAGCAAATTGAGGCAAGTCCCTGTTGTTCAAAATAACAGCCGCGATGGCAAATAAAAACTGCTTTATCAATATTTGTGGCATAGATGATTAGTTCCGAGTTTTATAAAAATATGTACCAAAATTATTTGTGTTTAAGACGCACATTTTTCCAGATTTTTCTGTCCAAAAGTTACAGATGCGCTTTCCTCCCAATTAATTCCTGAGCTGAGTCAAAAACTTAAAAATATTTTGGTAGTACATGCTAATTTGCAGCGCGTATATCACGTGACCGAAGCAGTTCTAGTCGTAGTAGTAGGTACTGGCTGAGGTTGGTAGTATTGTGATAGTTGGTGCGCCGACACGTTGTGCATTGCTTCACTGTGTGTATTATTTGAAATTCGCACTGATGAATGTGCAAAGTAACCTAATTCGATAACTTTTGCTTTACGAGTTCGAACTAGACCACACTTAAAAATATTTGCTGTGTGAAAGGTGACGGCAAAGAGTAAAATAGATTTCATTTGGGTTGCAAGACCCTTGAGGATGTGGAAAGGTCAGGAAAGCCTAAATGATTAATTTCCAAGGCCGTGCTCCAAGCTATAGCGACACATCCGGCAAGTAGTATTTGGAGAGTATCAGGAGATTTCGGCATCTCACAGGAGTTTCACTTCAAATCAGTGAAATATTGTAAAACTTTTGACTCATCCTAATTTCACTTTGCCCTGTGGACAGGGGCTGAAGAATACACCGACTGCTTTTCTGCAGAAGGGTAAGACTCCTTGAACGAGTATCCTGGATATGGGCTTTTTAATCTTAGTTCAAATTTGTTACGTTCCGTTTTAAAAATTGATTGCCCAGTCAGCTGGGGCTGTAGAATACATCGATTGCACCTCTGCAGAGGAGTAAGATCCCCAACGAGTGTCCTGCATATGATACAAAACAATCTGATGGTGAAGTTCCAGTAATGCTGGAGCTTTGGGGAATGCGGAGTACCTCTTCATTGCCATCGCTCCCACTATGACCGGGAGTGGTATCACCTTAAAGGGTCCTATCTATATGTTAAATAGAACTAAACCGTGTACTTATGCTAAACTGAATTGTTTAAAAGAGAACTGTTTTAATTGAACTGTTCTGATATTCAACTGTGTGTAAACAAAAACTATACTCATATTAAACTGAATTGTATGAAATTTAATTCGGTTTTAAATAACCCGGAAAGGGTTGATAAGTCGGAAAACAAAACAACCAACTAACCTAACACTGACTCAGTGGGTGAAGTCAGCGTATACTAAACGCCATTATCTGGACTACTGAGCAATTTGAATTCATAGTAAAAGTAAAGTTGGTGACCGTAATCGAGGATGACCCGAAGGCTCCCTTTTTAAAGCTACTACACCGATATGTAAGGGAGGGCGCCACTCCCTTCCCCTGGATTGCTCAACTTTACCCGTACCTTATAATGCTGAGTGTTAAACAAGGCAGCATCAAGTACTATTTTTTTTTGGTCTTTGGTATGACTCGACCTGGGATTGAACCTCGGTCTTCCAGACCATTGGCGAACACTCTATTCATTAGGCCAATGGCCCGAATTGATAGCAATCGAACCAAATTTGGGAAGAATCAATGTTATACCACTCTGGAGATAATGAATATTCTCAAAATATTCATTTCATAAGGTGAATAAGACCATGAAAATGTTCCTTTTCTTTATTTAAACATATTTTGATAGATGAAAAAAAGTTTTTTTTTCCTCATGTTATCTGGAGGCAAGGAAAAAACATAATCTCGACTACACCAAGGAGGTGCCAATGGTGTAATGGTTATCGTCGTAGGAAATGGACACGGCGACACGAGTTCAAATCCTGGACGAGACTGATTGCATTTCACATAGCACTAATACCCTTGGGAAAGGTATGAATCCAATTATTCTCCTTCCAGCTATGAGTAAATAGTAGGGCAGACTGAGTTCTTCAGCCTTGGCGAGGCAACTAGTCTAGGAGAAGGAAAACTCTGAATTCAAACCTGTGAAACTCCGCTTAAGAATTGACCTTGTGTCATATCTTGCCCGAGTGGAGGTAAAAAGTGGAGGTGCCCGTGGTGTAATAGTTATATTCGTAGGAAATGGACACGGTTACACGAGTTCAAATCCTGGACGAGACTGATTGACCTTGTGTCAAATCCTGCTGAGCGGTGGGGTTGGGTAAATAGGATCTCGACTACACCAAGACTTGTGTATCTTTTTAAAGGATGTGTTGCTATATATAAGATAATATTAAAAGAGTCTTGGATTGAATATTATTGAATAATAATAATAATAATAATGATAATAATAATAATCCAGCACCTGTCATAGAAAATGACACACATAAACTCCTATTAGGACTTTAACATACAAACGCATCACCTAATCCCGGCCAGGAGACCAGGCCGTATAATAATCAACAAAAAGAAGAGAATCTGCAAAATTGTCGACTTCACTGTCCCGGCGGACCGCGGAATAAATTTGAAGGAATGTGCAAAGAAGGATAAATACCTCGACCATGCTAGAGAATTGAAAAAGCTGTGGAACATGAAAGTGACGATTGTACCAATTGTGATTGGTGCTTTTGGCACAATAACTAAAGGATTATTAAAAAGGTCAGGAGGATTCGGAAGTTGGCGGACGGGTAGAGACTATCCAAATGACAGCATTGCTGAGGACGGCCAGAATACTGAGACGAGTCCTGGAGATTTGAGGAGACTTGCTGTCACTCAAACTCCAGTGAAAAACCATCAGCTTAAACTGATGTGAAAAACTCTAAAGGAGTAAATAATGATAGTAATAATTAGGCGCGGAGGAAACTGATAACAGCGAAACCAGAAACGATGTTGATAACGCGAGAATCAACGGAACAAAATAACCAGAAAACAAAAATGGAAAGAAAAACAACTGTACGGATATTTCAAGCCACAAACAAGAGACATCTCATGCGAGAAATCTGGGACGTGGCTAAGAAAGGGAAACCTTAAGAGAAAAACTGTCTCTTCTAATAGCAGCCAAAAACAAAGCCATAAGGACCTACTATATCAAAGCAAAAATAGATAAAACGCAACAAAATAGCAAATGGGGGTTATGAGGTGATAGAGACGAAACAATCAATCACATAATAAATGAATACTGTAAGTTTGTACAAAACGAGTATAAGACTAGAAATGACTGGTTGGGGAAGGTGATCCACTGGGAATTGTGCAAGAAATTGAAGTTTGACTATACGAACAAATGGTATATGCACAACCCAGAGTCTGTTCTGGAGAATGAGACACATAAACTTCTTTGGGATTTTGACATACAAACGGATCACCTAATCTCGGCCAGACGATTAGACCTAGTGCCATCTGAGTAGATATAGAAGAAGTTCAGGTGCTTTTCGTGGATGTTGAAAAGATTTTTCTTGATATATTAAGGGGTGTGTTCCTTTTAATGAGTTTTGTTTGGACGAGAAATACCACTGGTCGTTTGAGTAACCTGGGAGGAGAGCTGAAGTATATGGAATGATGGATGTTTGAGAGTGAGTGTTCAGTTTCTTTCAGTTTTCATGCGGAGGCCAAAAGGTTTGATCGAGAAATACCACTGGTCGTTTGAATAACCTGGGCGGAGAGCTGAAGTATATGGAATGATTGACGTTTATGAGTGAGAAGTCAGTTTCTTTCAGTTTTCCCGCGGAGGCTAAACGGTTTTATTGCCTTTCTTTTTAATTAAAGATCCAGTTATGAGTTGGATTAGCAGGAAGAGACTTTATTTTAGTGTGGCCCAATGGTCCAGGAGACCGGGGTTCAAAAATGATTCTTTGTGCCACCTTGCTTAACACTCAGCATAATAAGGTAAGGATCAAGGGTAAAGTGGAACAATTCAGGGAATGGAGTAAAGCCCTCCCCTGCACCGTTGTGTAGTAACTATTGAAAAGGGAGCCTTCGGGTCACTCTCGACTAAGGTCACTAGTTTTACTTTACTGGGATCCTAATTTTGGGAATCTGAGGTGATGAGGTGGTTCATGTGTATAGGCCCTCCACTGATGATGTTCTGAAGGCACCCCGAACGTTGTTTTTTTTGTACGAAGTCCTTGTGGATCCATACATAAAACAGCTATAGTCAATCTTTGATCGAATCAAAGTATTTTAAAGTCTGAGTAGAGTTTGTTAATCAGTACCCAATGCTGTGTGGGCTATGGAGGGGAGCTTTATGGCATTTGTCTTTCATCTATTTCAAGTGGGCAATGAATGCTAGTTTTTCATCGAAAAGTACTTCGAGGAATTTAAATTGATCGGTAACAGGAATTTCTGTTCCGTATCTCTTAATTGTAAGATCGTAATACATTTTTCTCTATTGACAAAAATGCATGCATCGAGTTTTAATTTTGGAGGTCCTGAAACCGTCTGTGTTTGCTCACTGACATATTTTCTGGATGCATTGTTGCAGTCACGCTCTGCTATCGCGTGTATTTAGATCAAAAGTTGATACAGAAGTCATTGACATCGAGCTAGTCATCAATTCTAGAATTGAGGCACTTTGTAATATTGTTAATTTTCAGATTGAATACGGTCACTGACAAAATACTCCCTTGAGGGACTCTCTCCCTTCCTGCTTGTGGAAGTTAGAAAGGGTTGATCCGACTCGAACTCCGAATTTCCTATCCGAGAGAAAACTCTTGAGGAAATTGGGCAATATGCCCAGCAGCCCCAGGCTTTGTAGGTATTTCATTATACCAAATTTCCTCGTTCTTTCAGAAGCCTCCTCCAGATCGAAGAAGACTGCTATAAGATGTTGTATTTGGATATTTGCCTCTCTTATAGAGGTTTTCAATTTGATTCTTATGTGTTTGTGTGTGTGTGTATATATATATATATATATATAAGCGTTATGTCTCACATTTAAGTAGGTATGTGCCTGTGTGTTTAATTTCAAATATTCAACATTTTCTATACACCAATTTTCTAAACCACGATAGTTTTTTTAATCATATTTACCAACCCCTCCGCTCGGGCAGGATATGACACAAGGTCAATTTTTTAAGCGAAGTTTAACAGGTTTGAACTCAGAGCTTTCCTTCTCCTAGACTAGTTGCCTCACCAAGGCTGAAGAACCCAATCTGTCCTACTATTTACCCATAGCTGGAGGGAGAATAATTGGATTCATACCTTTCCCAAGGGTATTAGTGCTTTGTGAAATGCAATCAATCTCGTTTTTGCGATATTGTAGTAAGAAAGTGTGGAATCAATTGTTGGTGTGGTTTGGTTTTAGGGCACATCAACCGTTGTCAGTTATTTAATGCCAAATCCTCTTTATACATATATATTAAATATATATGATTTGGTTGGGTTGGGTTTTATGGCATATCAACCATCGTAGGTTATTTAATGCCAAATCCTCTTTATACATATATATTAAATATATATGATTTGGTTGGGTTGGGTTTTATGGCATATCAACCATCGTAGGTTATTTAATGCCAAATCCTCTTTATACATATATATTAAATATATTTGATTTTGTTTGGTTGGGTTTTATGGCATATCAACCATTGTTGATTATTTAATGCCAAATCCTCTTTATACATATATATTAAATATATTTGATTTTGTTTCGTTGGGTTTTATGGCATATCAACCATTGTTGGTTATTTAATGCCAAATCCTCTTTATACATATATATTAAATATATTTGATTTTGTTTGGTTGGGTTTTATGGCATATCAACCAATGTAGGTTATTTAATACCAAATCCTCTTTATGCATATAATATATGATTTGGAAACGCATAGTTTGTAAAGAACATTTTAAAACTAGTCAGGGCCCATTTGTTTGCAATCAGTTAAATCGTTACAAATATAATTTGTTAGTCAATAATTTATTGGTAATCTTATTTTTAAATGAGTCAAAGCTAATTTGTTTGCACATATGTATCAATATTGTTTGCACATAGTTAGATGGTTCCATATATTCTAATACGAGTAGTTGAATTTAGTTATAATAATTTCTTTGCATTCACTTTAATAGTTTCAGACATCATAATCTAACAGTAACAACTCAATTTGGGGATACAATTAAAGCGTTTCAAGTATTGCTATGTATCACTAACAATTCAATTAAACATCAGTCATTTGTTTGCACACAGTTAAATGTTCAGAGAAATCTATTTCGAAAAATTCGATTTACCGTAAGTCATTTGTTTGCATTCAGTTTAAATGTCAAACAGTTCTATTTGACCCATAGATAGGAGCCTATCAGGTTCTAACACTCCGGGTCAGAGTGGACCTTGGAGCAATGGGAATGAAGGGATACTCCATTTTTCCCAGAGCTGATGAGCAGGAGCCACACCATCAGTTTGTTTAGAGTCATATCTTGGATACTCGTTGGGAGAGGGTCTTACCCATCTGCAGACACGCAGTCGGTGTATTCTACAGCCCCTGGCCGACTGGACTGAAATTCGAACTCGCTATTATGTCCATTTTTGGACAAGTACCCTTGAGACATATGAAACCCCTTATTTCTCCCAGCAATTAGTTAAATAGTATGATTATTGTTCTTCTAAAAGAATGGCTTTATCAACTTTTATGGGTTATTTAATGCCAAGGTTGTGGAAATAAATGAATTATACCTAAATCCATTGCGGTTGGAAATATCAACTTTTATGGGTTATTTAAAGCTATTTCCAACCGCGATGGATTTAAGTATAATTCATGTATTTCCCCAACCCATTCGCAGGAAGAGAGTGTGGCACAAGATCAATAATTTAAGAAGAATTTCATCCTCCTCCTCCTCATCATCATCATCAAGCCACTCTGACCACGCAGATTTTCCTAATTCCTTTTCTCCACCCGTCCCTATTACCCACTGCTCTCGGCAGGGCTTCAAAACTTCATCCAGTGTCTGCACAGAGCTGATGTAAATAAGTTGTTGCAAGTCAGCCAACGCAGGCGCGTCTATGTTTAGGGGTCCTTAAAAAGAATGTTACACACGGGCTCGTCCTTGCTTCTCCAGCTGTGTCCCGCATGTCTTGTTCGTTTTACTTGAATGGTTTTAGAGATGGGAGGTAAGTGGCCGTGTAGTGGTCCAAAAAAGAATGTAACTTTGAGTTTTTCATATTTACCCAACCCCCCCGGTCGGGCAGGATATGACACAAGGTCAATTTTTAAGCGGAGTTTAACAGGTTTGAATTCAGAGTTTTCCTTCTCCTAGACTAGTTGCCTCACCAAGGCTGAAGAACCTAGTCTGCCCTACTATTTACCCATAGCTGGAGGAAGAATAATTGGATTCATACCTTTCCCAAGGGTATTAGAGCGATGTGAAATGCAATCAGTCCAGTATTTGAACTCGTGTCGCCGTGTCCAATTCCTGCGACGATAACCATTACACCACGGACACTTAGAGTTTTTCTTTGCTTCTCCAGCTGTGTCCCACATGTCTTGCTCATCTTACTTGAATGGTTTTAGAGATGGGAGGTAAGTGGCCGAATTCAGAGAAATCCTTCTCCTAGACTAGTTCCTACGCTAAGGTTAAAGAGCCAAATCTGCCCTACTATTTACCCATAAATGGAGAGGGAATAAATTGATTTATTCTTTTCCGAAGGTTATAAACGTTCAGCGAAATGCAAAGTCTCATTCAGGATTCGAAATCGTGTCGCTGTGTCCATTTCCTAAGATGATAGCCATTACGCCTCAAGCGCCTCAATATATATCACAGGATTTCATGATTCACTTTCTGTCTGTTTTTCTTTTTGTGGCTGGTGAGTGGACACATGACTCCACAGTCGAAAAATAGGCTCATCAACATTGCAGTCCACCGTGGATAACGTTACAGACATACATTGGGAGTCACTGACTAAGCCACCGACTTTCATACGGTTGATAACACAACACAGTCCAAGTGAAGACAGTAACTGAAGGAGAGTTTTCTTTCGGAAAGGTTCTTAGAACTGGAACTTCACGATCAGATGCAGCTTAGTGACACACCCTGTACAAAAATTCGATTGATCATTCAATAAGTTCCGGTTCTGACATATAGATGGCACCACAAATAAAAAAATCCATATGATTTTTACAAAGTACTAACCTTCAAATGGCACGAGTCAAAATTTTAGCCAAATCGGGTAATTAATTTACAAATTACTGTTATTTAAGTGAAGCTACCGGGCCATTGGCTAATGAGTAGAGTGTTCGCCAATGGTCCGGGAGACCGGGGTTCAATCCTAGGTCGAGTCATACCAAAGACATAAGAAATGGTACTTGATGCCTCCTTGCTTAACACTAAGCATTATAAGGTACGGATCAAGGGTAAAGTGGAGCAATCCTGGAAAAGGAGTAGCGCCTTCCCCTACACCTCGGTGTAGTAGCTATTGAAAAGGGAGCCCTTAGGTCGCCGTCGACAACGGTCGCCAATTTTACATACTGTTGCAAATTTTCAAAACAATGGAAATCTCTGAATTTCGTGTGTTGATAAAACATTGCTTTCTGATAAGGAAAACACTGTTCAAGCAAAGCTTGATAAGTTTTAGTCGGACTCTGCTCCTTTGGAAATAACGGTTGATAGGTCATACAGACTCAAATGATGCTGAACGCTCAGATCGCCCAAATTTGGCAGTTGTCCCAGAAAACACCAAAAACATTCCACAAACTCGTTTTGGCCGATCGTAAATTGAAGTTTCGTGAGATAGCAGAGGATTTGAAGGTATCAAAAGGCAGTGTATTTACCATTTCGCATGAACATTTGTCAATGAGAAAGATGTGTTCAAAGTGAGTGCCGCGTTTGCTCACAGTCGATCAAAAACAACAAGGCATCAACGATTTAGAGCGTTGTTTGCAACTGTTTCAACACAACAAAAAGGAGTTTTTGCGTAAATATGTGACAATGGATGAAACAAGGATCAACCACTTTACTCGGGAGTCAAATCAGCAGTCAGCTGAGTAGACAGCAGCAGGTGGAAGCCGTTCAAAGTGACCAAAAACGCAAACATCAGCAGGCAAGGTTTTGGCCTCCGTATTTTGGGATGTGCAAGGTATTTTGTTCATCGATTACCTTGAGAAACGAAGAACCATCAATAGCGAATATTATATAGCATTATTGGTGCATTTGAAGGAAGAAATCGCCAAAAAACGGCCAGAAATAAAGAAGAAAAATGTGCTCCTTCACCAAGACAATGCATTGTGTTACAAGTCGATCGCAACGATGGCAAAACGACATGAATTGCACTTCAAATTGCTTCCGCACCCACCCTGTTTTCCAGATCTGACCCCCAGCGACTACTGGCTGTTTGTAGGCCTCAAAAGAATGCTCAAGGGAAAGAGTTTTGGCTCCAATGAAGAAGTGATATCGGAAACTGAAGCGTATTTTGAGTCCAAAGACAAATCGTTCTACAAAAAACGCATCGAATTATTAGAGAAGCGTTGGAATCAGTGTATCACCCCAGAAGGAGACTATGTTGATGAATAAAGTCAAATTTTTGCTAAAAGTTGTTGTTTTATTAGTTAACTTATTGAGAGATGAATTGTATTGCCTGAAAGATGACAAAAAAATAGAGGCAATAAAGTTAATATAGATAAAATTATTTAATCAAACTTAAAAAAAAAACGAACAAATTTTGGACCATCGAAGCAATCTAAAGTGGTCGGTGGTTAAATACTGGCAATGATTTGTGCTTTTTAATATCCATCGTTATAAAGTCGTGCCAATTGCATGGATTTCATGGACTTTTTTCGCCATCAGTCCCTATAAGCCAGCGCACTTCTAGACGGTGCACAGTATTTGCACAAAGTTGATGAATGGAAGTTTTTACTGGTTGGTCAACAATAGAGCGTCCATGTGTTGGAGTTCATTAGAGAATATCACTCTTGAGTTCGTCCTTACCAAGCAGTTTCCAGAACGTCTTGCTCGTCTTGGATGTTTTTCGTAAATGGTCGTACAACTGATATTTTGCTGGTTGCTGCTTCTGGAATTTGTTCAAAATTCATTGATTGATTTTGACGGCATGTCGACCCGTCTCGGGTTATTTTATGCCTAGATGTTTAGGAATCGCCTTCATTGTACGTTCACATTTACATCTTTTGTGTGGTTGTTGCTTAAGAATACAAATAATTTTTAACAGATCTATTTGACCCATAGATGGGACCCTAACAGGTACTACAATTCTGAGTCAGAGTCGACCTGGGAGTAATGGCAATGAAGGGGTACTTTACACTCCCCCAGATCTCCAGAACTGAAAATTCACCATCAGATGCAGTTTAGTGTCATACCTAGGACACCCCTTTTGGGGAGAGTGTCTTACCCCTTAGCAGCTACAACCACTCTGTGTCTGAGTGGACATGGGAATAATGGCAATGAAGGGGTATTCTGTACTTCCCAGATCTCCAAATGTGGAGCCTCAACATCAGATGAAGTTTAGTGTCATACCAGGGACAATTCTTTTTGAGGAGATTGGTCTTACCCCTTAACAGCTACAACCACTCCAGGCCAGAGTGGACCTGGGAGTAATGGTAATGATTAGGTACTCTTTATTCCTCAGATCTCTATATATGGAACTTCACCATCAGATGCAGTTTAGTGTCACGTTAAAGGCATAAATGTTCTTTGAAGAGGGAATTATTTAGTAGTTTGAAAGATGGATGAAGACAGTCATATTAAATGCTTGTATGTTGTTGAATAAAGTTTATGTAAAAAACAAAGCCAAAAAAAAAAAAAATGAGAAACCAAAATAGGAATATGATAAAAAAAGACACTAATTATGAAATAGTAAGCAGCTATTTATAATAATACGCTTACTGTTTTCGAGTGAGTAGAGTGTTCATCAATGGTCCGGGAGACCGAGGTTCATTCCCAGGTCGGGTCATACCAAAGACTTTAAAAATGGTACTTGATACCTCTTTGCTTAACACTCAGTATTATAAGGTACATTTTATGAGATGACTGACCAATTTTTAGGATTTCAGCTTCAAATGAACAGCTACAACAGCAATTGGAATACACCCTACTAAAGCCTGATTGTCACAGCTGGTGAATTTCAAAAATGCAATCTGACACTTTAGGAGAAGGATATGCAATAAAATTGTGTTTTAAACTTGGAAAAAATGCCATGCGATGAAAGCTGGATCTACTGCTATGACCCAGAGACCACGAGACAGAGTTCCCAGCAGAAGCATGCTGACTCTCCCAGACCCAAGAAGGCCAGACAGAGCAAATCCACCCACAAACTTTTGATTATCCCTTTTTTTGACAGCACTGGCATGATCTACATGTACTGGGTTCCCACTGGACAGACAGTCAAAAAGGAATACTATGTTGAGGTTTTAGGGGAGTTCAGGAAGAGATTCCTTGGGAAGAGGCCAGCACTCTTCAAATCGGGTCAGTGGCATTTCCACCAGGACAATGCACCAGTCCACAACTCCATCCTTGTCACAGACAACTTGACCAAGATGGGCATGAAGACAGCTCGTCACGATCCCTATAGTCCAGACCTTGCTCCCGGTGACTTTTGGTTATTCCCTAAGCTCAGAGGCTGTCGTTATGAGACAATTGAAGAGATGAAAGAGGCTGTGACGGAGGTCATTGACAGACTCACACAAGAGGACTTCCACGGGTCCTTCCAGGAGTTGTTGGAACGGTACAACAAGTGAATTGCAACCGGAGGAGATTACTTCGAAGTGGACTAGAGTTTCATGTGTGTACTATCAATAAAAGTGCCCATACGTAAAAAGTCTGGAAACTTATTGTATGCACGTCGTATATTAAATATAAATGATTCATTGACACATTTTGTTGATAACATTTTAAAACGAGCCGGAGCTCATTCTTTTTGCACCCAGTTAAATGGTTACAAGAGTTGCAATGTATCACTAATAAGTCAGTTAAACATCAGTCATTTGTTTGCACACTTTTAAATAGATATACATAACCTGTAAATGATTAGTCGGTCGGTAATTGCATTTTTAAATGAGTCAAAACTAATTTGTTTGGACATTAATATTGCTATTGTTTCTACACTGTTCAATGGTTTCATTTGTTGCTATCTAAGACTTATAAATATATTCAATATTATTCTTTATTAATCCTTTCTTTGCACATATTGAATTGGTTTCAAGTATTGCTATTTAACACTAATTATTTTATTCAACGGGTGTCCTCGGGGTGTAATGGTTAACGCGATGGACTGCGGAATCGTAGTACGCGAGTTCGTACTCCAGTCGCGCTATTACGTTCACTTTCGGGCAAATACCCTTGGGAAAGGTATGAACCCCCTTATCCTCCAAGCTATGGGTTAAATAGTACCACTACGGTTAATCTAGGGGAATAGCTTTGGCATTAAATAACCTAAAAAGAGTTGATATGCCATTAAACAAAGAAACCAAACCGAAACCTTATTTTATTCAAGATTACTCATTCGTTTACACAGATTCTTTTAAGAAAAACTCAATTTCACGTCAAAAAGGGCAACAGGTATTACAGCAAAAAAATTAATAATCTTTTAAACACCGGTTTTAACCATTGGTTCGGGAAAAATATTAGATGTGTCAATTTGATTTACCAAACTTTTTAACCATTGGTTTGAGAAAAATATTAGATGTGTCAGTTTGATTTACGAAAAACATTTTAACCATTGGTTTGAAAAAAATTTAACCATTGATTTGAGAAAAATATTAGATGTGTCAATTTGATTTACGAAAAATTTTGTAACCGTTGGTTTGAGAAAAAAATTTAACCATTGGTTTGAGAAAAAAAATCAACCAATAGTTTGAGAAAAATATTAGATGTGTCAATTTGATTTACGAAGAATGTTTTAATCATTGGTTTGAGAAAAAAATTTAATCATTGCTTTGAGAAAAAAAAATTAACCAATGGTTTGAGAAAAATATTAGATGTGTCAATTTGATTTACCAAAATGTTTAACCATTGGTTTAAGAAAAAACTTGACCATTGGTTTGAGAAAAATTTTAACCATTGGTTTGAGAAAAATATTAGATATGGCAATTTGATTTACCAAACATTTTAAATCAAAATCAACCATAATGGCTCAGTTCAAACTCGTACAGAATAAGTTTCCGTTGCACCTTCATCGGTGCAGCTTTCAAATCATTCACTGAGTGAAGAAATGCACAACGTGTTAGCGCACCAACTATCACAATACTAGTAACTACAGTGTTTATGTACCACTAAGACTTTGCTTCTATGGAGCACAACCTTGGAATCTATTAATAGAGCATAAGTTTCCGAATTAGGCAACGTTGCACGTTTATCTGCACGGCTTCCAAATCACATAAAACTTGAAGCAATGCACAATATGTCAGCGCACCAACTACCACGATACTACCAACTACAGCGAGCACCTATCACAGCTAAAACTGCTTCGGTCACGTGGTATACACGTCACAAATCAGCACGAACTAAAATATGGCAAAACTTTTGACTCTCCCAGGTAGATAATGAACGACGTTAATTTTGTTCGGTGAGATGAAAATTCGAAACATTCATCCTCTAAAAATCAGCGTTGTGGCTTACGTTTTGGACTGTGAGATTGTAGTAAACGAGTTCGAACTGCAGTCTTGCAATTACGTTTACTTTCGGACTAATATACTGGGGAAAGGCATGAAACCCCTAATTTCTCCAGTTTATGGGACTATATAGTATTACTACTATTTTTCTATAAGGATGGTTTTGACATTAAATAACCCTCGAAGATTGATATGTCATTAAAGAAAAAAAAACAACCCAAAAGACCTGTAAAGGTCGATTTGCATTTTGACTAGCTGTAAACAATTTGAAAAAATATTTGATATGTCAATTTGATTTACCAAACATTTTTTAAGCTAAGTCAGCGAAAAAAAAATTGCTATTACACCTACCACTCTGTAGAATAGGGAAAGGTTTTTTAAAAATGTTTTTGGTGTGTTTTGAATGAATCTGACCTTCAAAACCGTCGGAAATTACTCGTTTTTGACTAAGCTCTCCAATCCAACTGTCAATATGGAAGGAATCCTGGTGGGATTCTGTTGCTTTGGGGTGAGGAAACCACAGTAAACGAGTAATTTACGACTGTTTTGAAGGTGAGATTCGTTCAAAACCCTAACCCTAAACCCTAACTCATATTCCGCCTTTTACCGTCATTGGCCAATTATGTATTGGTCAGCAGCCTAATCACGTGCTAACACAGATTTCTTGTGGGGAGAGACAACATCAGGAGGAACTCAGCTCGATATTTAAAAAAAAAAAAAAAGATTAATGAGAAAAATATCTCCAAAATGGCGATTTGCAATGATTTCTGTATAAGAAAAAAAGTTAAATTATTTGTCTAAATTTACCCAACAGGACACATAGCTCAGTGGATAAGGCGTTTAGTTGAAAAGTACTTCTGTGTGAAATCATTTGCTGATAAAATAACAAAGAATCGCGGGAACTAAGAAATAAAACAACTAAATTAAAAAATAACAATTTCCCTGGAGGCCACTGACAGGAAGCGAAATCGGTGCATGTCTAAAACGAGTGGCTTTCAAGTACCAAAGAAAATCTCTCCAGCTCAGTTACCCCGAGACCGCTCGATCGAAGAGACCTTTTTCTATTTGCTGCTTGTTGGGAACGCACGTGCTTGCAGAGTCTCGAACTTAGCAGTGCGTTGTGTCTCTCCAACAAGCAGTACCCTCAGTCGAACATATCCACTGAACACGGACACACATGACGGACCCTTAAATTATAATTTGCAAAAGATAATTCCTTTATGTTCTTCAAACGCCTTGTCTCGAGAAGCCGACTATTTCTATTGATCCAGCAAAACATTCTACACCACCACAAAATAGTCATGAGCTTAAAATTAAAATTTGAGTCTAAAGGTATCTTTTTCTTTTTCCTTCCGTCCTTAATTCCCTTTCACCTTCGACAGATAAAAATAATAAAAGTGAATGTGGTAAGAAGAAGAAAAGGAGTCGGTATACAAACCTCTCCCGACAACAACATACCAACTATTTACAACATACCACCAAAAACCCATCTTGTACCCATAGAATACTTACTATAGTTTAACAATACCCGGGCACCTCTGGTGGTGTAATGGTTAGCAAGCTAGACATGAGTGAGTTCGAGTTTCATTGAATGCCCAATTCATATGGCCTTGATCCACACCTTATCAAAAAGCTTTGTAAATTACAATTTGGTGATGGTTAACGGAATTAGAATAATTTACCCTCGTGAATTAAATAACGGGTTCTATTCGAGGTTCTGTGTAGGCTTCTGAGTTCGCCATGAAACACCTGAAGAAGGCCGAATGACATATCGGCTGAAAGGTTGTGAATATGAAGTTGAAGACAATAGTTCGAATATTGTAAGTGATTAAAAAGAATATTGAGATCTATTATCAAAGTTATAATCAGGTTTGAAACGGGTGTAAATAGTAAAATAAAAGTGAGGTCTCTTAGAAAGGGAAGTGTGATTTTTTTTTTGTCCAAAAATATTTTAATGAGATTTAATAAAATCAAATAATAATGTGTGTTTATTGAATTAAAAAAAATATTTTCACTGATAGTTTTAGCAAAATCCACTTTAAAAAAATTCATTCATTCATGAATCAATAAGCACAGGAAAATTTATTGGAATTTGGGATTTAGGTAGATTTTTTAAATTCTGGAGAGATTTTGCTTAACATATTCTAATTTTTCAAATTATCACACTAGTCTCTTTCGTAAGATATAAACAACTTCTCAAACTCGTGGAGTAATTGTTAAAGCGATGGACTGCGGAATAATAGTAAGCGAGTTCGTACTCCAGACGCGCTATTACGTTCACTTTCGGCAAATACCCTTGGGAAAGGTATGAACCCCCTTATCCTCCCAGCTATGGGTTAAATAGTACCACTACGGTTCTTCTAGGAGAATGGCTTTGGCATTAAATAACCTACAAAGGTTGATATGTCATTAAACAAAGGAACCTAATCAAACTGTAAAAAAAAGCCAAAAAAATAAAGCAGAAACGAGCAAAAACTATTTAAATTTTTTAAAATTATTGCCACAAATATTAATGAAACTTTAATGACGTATATATTATACGTCATTATAATTATATTGTTAAATTGTCCGACTGTTGTCGAGGACAACTCGAAGGCTCCCATTTTAATAGCTGCTACATCAAGGTGTAGGGGAGGGTGCTACTCCTTTCCCTGGATTGCTTCTCTTAGCATTGTTCCGTACTTTATAACACTGAGTTTTAAGCAAAGAGGCGCCAGGTACCTTTTTTTGAGTCTTTGCTATGACTCAATCTGAGATTGAACTCCAGTATCCCGAACCAAATAATTTAAAATATTGATGTGTCAGTTTGATTTGCACATTTTGAAACAAAATCAACGATTACCTACTGAATGTAAAGCTTCTATCAGTTTAAAAAAAAAGAAAATTTCAAAATGTTCTGATGTTTACTTAAGTGTTAAGAGAAGTACGTCGCTATTAGATTACGTGGGGCAGGGACAGGGGGCAGAAACAGGAGCAGAGGGAAAACCTGTTTCTCCTTTAGTTTCGACACTTAAAAACAGTTTCAATTGGGTCCCATTTCAGTTGTTCCATACTGAACTCGGTGGTGAGGTTACATTTCTGGATTTTTAGGGAGAGTGGAATTAGTCTCCCGTTGCTATTATTGCACGTAAAATTGGACCAATCTCAAAAGCAGGAAGATGTAAAATGGTATTTTGAACTTGATCAAAGAAAGATCTATTCTTAGACAAATCCTAGCCCATTACCAATGATTGGGGGTCGCTTGTCTCGAAATTTATACAATTACTCGACGCTCTCTTTGTAACTAACTGCCTCTTTAAAAAAAATCCAAAAGAAACGACAACAACAGCAACAACGACTACATTTTTATCTGACTGACAATTTTATCTGACTGGTACAGGATTTATCAGTTGCCCAGTCAGCTGGGAAGGCTGTAGAATACACCGACCGCTTTTCTACTGAGGGGTAAGACTCTCCCCCAACGAGTGTCCTGGATACGACACTAAACAAACTTATGGTAAGGTTCCACTAATATCGGTGCTTTGGGGAATGCGGAGTACCCCCTCATTGCTATCGCTTCCAGGTCCACTCTGGCTCGGAGTGGTAGTACCTGATAGGGTCCTATCTAAGGGTCAAATAGAACTAAAATTTTTTGGTTGAAATGGAGCCGTTTTTGCTTTTAAACTGCATATTTATGCTAAACGGAATTGTTTAAAATAGAACTGTTTTGACATTTAAATTGCGTACTCATTTTAAACTGAAATGCTTGAAATAGAACTGTTTTGACATTTAAACTGAGTACCTATGCTAAACTGAATTATTTAAAATAAAACTGTTTTTACATTTAACTCTGTCGGCTGGGGCTGTAGAATACACTTATTGCTTTTCTGCGGAGGGGTAAGACAATGAGTGTCCTGGATATGAGATGAAACAATCTGATGGTGAGGTTTCAGTAATGCTGGAGCTTTGCGGAATGCAGAGTACCTCTTCATTGTCATCGTTCCCAGATCCACTCTGGCCCGGAGTGGTAGCACCGGATAGGGGCCTATCTATAGGTCAAATAGAACTTAATCGTGTACCTATGCTAAACTGAATTGTTTAAAATAGAACTGTGTTAACATTTAACTGAACTGTTTTAACTGTTTATAAACATGAACTATACTTATACTAAACTGAATTGTTTGAAATAGAACTGTTTTTTGAAACTGTTTCCGACATTGAAACTGTGTACTTATACTAAACTGAATTGTTTGAAATTTAATTCGGTGTTAAATGAAATTAAAAAAAGGGTTGATACGCCGTAAAACCAACCAACCAACCAAGATTTATCAGCAAATATATTTTATGGGCAGTTTTGTTCTTTTGTCTTTATAACCTACCATACATAGAACAACAATAAAAAAGAGATTTTTCTTACTATTGGCAATTCGACTGCAAGAAAATACTGTATTGTCTTAATACATACATCATAGCAGCAGCAGCCTGGATATATGAAATACAAAAAGTCCCAAGTCTCTGTCACTTTTGGTTCTACAACTTCCAGAGTGAAAAGCTGCTGGTCTCTCTCTCTCTCTCTCACACACACACTCACGCACACGCACGCGCACGCGCACGCGCACACACACACACACATATATATATATATATATATATATATATATGCTCCCCTGCACCTGTGAGGTTGAGCTCTCTAGCGAAGGAAGTAATGGATGCCACTAGCGTAAAGCAAGGCTTTTCAAATTCGCTTGCGTTAGTTTCCTCGTGGCTGTGGTAGAATCTTGGATTGGCGTTTAAGTCAGCCGGGTTTTGATTCCAGCTTCGGGAATCTGGCGTGTCTAGCCACACGGTAGAGTTATTATACAACAAAACAGTCTGTATGTGGATGACAATATACATATATATATATATATATATATATATATTTGTACGCGAATGTGTTGACCATGTTTTCTTTGAATTGTTTTGTTAACGTGTGATTGACAGAGAGAGAGAGAGAGAGAGAGAGAGAGAGAGGGAGAGAGCGAAAAAAATTAATCACTTTTCACCTAAGTGCCACATATACGCCTATAGAATAAAAAAGATATTTTGTAAATATTTGTGTTGTTGCGCCGATCAAGCTGTTCTGTCGTTATTATTTTGGGCGTGTCATTATTCACCACATTATTTTCAAATTCAGTTTAATGTTGAATTTTTTCTTTCATTAACAAAAAAGCTTAAACCCCAATTCTGGTCTAACCACAACAAAGAATTCATGAAAATATCGCACAATTTATTGAGGTTTTTACCAACATTTCGGTGTTTATTGATTCGTTCTGGATTGTTTTAAGATAATTAGTGTCCAATCTAACTTTTCATTAAATGGCAAGCTTATGAAGTTAGTAGACCACTTCATATACCTTGGTAGCAATATCTCATCTACTGAAAGCAATGTCATTATACTTTTAGATAAAGCATAGGCTGCTATTGACAGGTCATCGACTTTATGGAAATTTGGTCTCTCTGATAAAATAAAACGGGAGCCCTTCAAAATTGTAGCCGTGTCAGTACTACTGTATGGTTGCACCATCTGGATTCTTACGAAACGACTGGAGAAAATGGTAGACGGGAACTACAGAAAAATGCTGCATGGTGTTTTGAACAAATCCTGGAAGCAGCACCCCACAAAACAACAACATTACTGCCATTTGCCTCCCATCTCGCAATGAGTGTAGATATTGTGACGGCAAATCGACTAAAATCCCAAAACGGGACTTTATTTTTGCACGTGTGAAGACGGGGCAGGTTGGCACTTGATCCCTTATAGAATAAGTCCTCGTTTAGAGTTTTTTTCTCAGGCATATAAGAACTGGCATATTATGTGAGGGATTAATTTAGGGCTAGACTGACCGCCGCTGGCAAGGGGTTCCAAATTTCACACTATACACACACCCACCAAGGCCACTAGACTTCCTCCCCTAGACAATGGAAGATATGGGCCAATAGGTTTAGTCGTAATAATATTATTTTGTAGTAGTCGGCAACTCCGGTTTCCCGTGTGATATTTTAAAAGAATTAATAGGACAATTCTAAGCAAGATAACATAAGGCAAATAGAAGCTGAAAAGGAAGCATGAAGTAACAAACTCGTAGAAGACACTGCAAATAACAGCTTAGACCACGTGGTAACATTAAAATACATGAATCTTTTACTACAATTATATACACCTTCAAAGTGTCAAAATATAAAATAATTGAACAGTCCATGAACATAAACGTCTTTCTTCTTTTCTGTTCTTTCGTTTTTCTTCAAATTGAGAGAGAGAGAGAGAGAGAGAGAGAGAGGTATATAAAATTTGGGTATAAGGAGAAATGGTCCCAAAGTTACTTATCTTATTTTTCGACGGGGTTCCACTGGAGAATCTTTCTTCTGTTACGGGCTAATAGACTTTGGGCTATTTTTAACACTGGCTTGAAGAAAATGGCTTCTTCGTGTCTCGCAGATATTTTTTTGTCTTTTTCACCCGGAGTACTTGGCTTTTGGTTCTGTCTCCTACGAACCATGTCCAAAAACTAACTTTTCTAATTATCTATTTCCGCTGACGGGAAAGAGTCCCCACTTCCGTTTTGGGGTCCCAGCCAATCATTTGGCTTCTCTCTTCTTCCTCTTGGTGTCCGGCGACCTGAGTGAGGTTACCAAGTACCAACATCTGTTGGTATCCCCTCTGTGACTTACATTCTTTCTTAACGGTCACTTTTTGACGGCTTGCTACTGTTCATTCAAACGGGAGGATAGTATTAATCTTATTTCTATCGTCTCAGTGGGACACCACGTGACAATATGGATATAAAAACAGACACTTATATATATATATATATATAGCGATCGTATCGATATTGCCGTATGGATGCACTACTTGGACGCTAACTAAACGGCTGGAGAAGAAGCTAGACGGCAATTACACAAGAATGTTGCGAGCAATATTGAACAAGTTCTGGCGGCAACACCCACCAAGGCACCAACTATACGGCCACCTACCTCCCATTACGAAAACTATCCAAGTTAGACGAACCAGACATGCAGGACATTGCTGGAGAAGCAGGGACGAGCTCATAAGTGATGTACTCCTATGGACCCCCATATATGGCAGAGCAAAAGCAGAACGACCGGCTAGAACATACGTACAGCAGCTATGTGAGGATACGGGATGTAGCCCTGAAGACCAGCCAGAGGCGATGAACGATAGGGAAAAGTGGCGAGAGAGGGTCAGGGATATCCGTGCTGGCGGTACGACATGATGATGATGATGATGATGTATATAAAGACAAAGCCTTTGACTCCATACACAGAAGAAAGATGGAGCAAATACTACTCACATACGGCCTACCCAAAGAAACCGTCGCAGCTATAATGATGCTGTATAAAAATACGAAAGTAAAAGTCCGCTCTCCGGGTGGAGACACAGACTACTTCAACATTGTAGCAAGGAAACACATTAGCCCCATACCTCTTTATCTTCTGTCGAGACTACGTGCTTAGAACGTCTATTGATAAAATGAAAGACAACGGTTTCAAGCTGACAAAGAAAAGAAGCAGTAGATACCCGGCACAAACAGTTACAGACATGTACTACGCCGATGATATAGCGCTTCTGGCAAACCCTGCTACATTGTTTGGAACAAGCAGCTGCAGGCATAGGCCTCCATGTTAATGCACTCAAGACGGAATATACGCGCTTTAATCAAAGAGGCTACATCTCCACGCTAAACGCTAACTCTCTGAAACTAGCAGACAAGTTCACCTACCTAAGAAGCAGTGTCTCATCAACCGAGACAGATATCAACACGTGACTAGCAAAGGCATGGGCAGCTATCGATAGCCTATCGGTCATATGGAAGTCAGACCTGACCGATGAAATGAAGCGCAGTTTCTTCCAAGCAGCGGTCGTGTCAATACTGCTGTATGGATGAACTACAGGGATGCTAACTAAACGTATGGAGAAAAAGCTTGACAGGAATTACACAAGAATGCTGCGAGCAATATTGAACAAGTCCTGGAGGCAGCACCCCATAAAGCAGCAGCTTTAAAATGAGACGAACCAGACATGCGAGACACTGCTGGAGAAGTAGAGACGATCTCATAAGTGACGTACTCCTGTGGACATCATCAGATGGACGAGCAAAGGCAGGACGACCAGCTAGAACCTATATACAACAGCTCTGTGCCGATACAGGATGTAGCCCTGAAGACCTACCGGAAGCGATGGACGATAGAGAAGGGTGGCGGGAGAGGGTCAGGGATATCCGTGCTGATGGTGCGACAGGATGATGATGAGATATATAAAACTCATATATATATATATTTATATAAAACTTATATATATATATATATACATATATGTGTGTGTGATGTTTATTTATATATTATGGCATATCAACTCTTGAAGGTTACATAATGCTAATGATACCCACCTATATATACGCTCCCCCACGGGAGTTGATCTCTCTGCCGAAGGAATTTACGGCTGCCGCTCGCATAATGCAAAGCTGTTCGAACGAATTGAGCACTCTGGTATCCGGTAAGGTATAAAATGTAAACAAACGAACGCTGCTGTTGCTACTTAATTCCTTATAATTCCCTGGCTGACGTGGTACGCTTGTTGGCTGAGCGGTCTGATACTAAGTCTAACGTAAAGTTGGGCGGGTTTCGATTGCAGCTCCAAGCGTCCTACGTGTCTAGCCACACTGAAAAGTTGTGATACAACGAATCAGTCTGTCTGTGGATGACAATATAACAATGTATATATATATATATGTGTGTGTTAAATGTGATTTGTAAACGAATAGTTCGCAGTTAACATTTTTAAACGAGCCAGAACGCGGCTATTACGTTCTCTATTACCCAAACGTCGCCATCTGTGGTTTCACGGAAGCTATTTAAGTCTTAGTACAATTTTAAGTATATTTTTCTCCTAATTAGTTATTTCTTCGTGCCTAGTCCGAAGAATTCATGGGCCACTTATCTAACTTGACCTTTCTATCGCTTAAAGTGTTTCCTTCGGTATTTACTATATTTAATTTATTCAGATCTCTTTTGGGTTGTATGAGAGTCAAATATTCGTTCTGTCTCCTTTATTTTAAATATTCCATAAGGTCGTGTATCGATATTTTCGAGAAAATCTAACAGCAACTAAAAAATAGAAACTGAAGAATCAAATGAGTTCCTCAAATTATATTTAGAGTTTCTAAGTGTCCTTGGGGTTATATTTTGTATCCAGGAATGGTATATCCACCTTTCATGCTTTTACTGACTTATGACCATTCCTTATTTGCCTGATAAAAAGTAACGTGACCGCGCCATTGGCTTTATGAGTAGAGTGTTCGCCAATCGTCCGGGAGACCTAGGATCAATCCCAGGTCGAGTCATACCAAAGACTCAAAAAGTGGTACTTGATGCCACCTTGCTTAACACTCAGCATTAAAAGGTAAGGATCAAGGGTAAAGTGGAGCAACCCAGGAAATGGAGTAGCGCCACCCCCTACACCTCGATGTAATAGCTATTGAAAAGGGAGCCTTCGAGTCCCTTTTATTTGTCTGATCATCCTTCTCTTGTTCTTTCTTCTTCTTCCTTTTTTTTATATATAGATGGTTGATTGTTTGGGTTTTATGGCATATCAACCTTTGTAGGTTATTTAATGCCAAATCCATTTTTATACAAATAACCAGTTCTATTTCAAACAATTCAGTTTAGCATGAGTACACAGTTTAATTGTCGAAAACATTTTTATTTTAAGCAATTCACTTTTGTCAAAGTTCTATTTCAAACAATTCAGTTTAGCATGAGTACACAGTTAAACTATCAAAAGCATTTCTTGTTCAAGCTATTCAGTTTAATCAAACAGTTCTTATTAAAAAAAACTCAGTTAAGTAGAAGTATTGTTTTTGTTTACATACAGTTAAATGTCAAAACAGTTCTATTTCAAACATTTCAGTTTAGCATAGAAAGACAGTTCCATTTCGGACAATTCAGTTTAGCATTGGTACGCAGTTTGAATGTCAAAACAGTTCAATTTTAAACAATACAGTTTTTATACATAAACAGTTCTATTTCAAACAATTCAGTTAAGCCTAAGTACGCAATTTATTTCTATTTAATCCATAAATAGGGCCCAATCAGGTGCTACCACTCCGGGCCAGAGTGGGCCTGGGAGCGATGGCAATGAAGGGGTACTCCGCATTCCCCAAAGCTTCAGTATCACTGGAATCTCACCATCAGATTGTTTAGTGTCATATACCAGGACACTCCTTAGTAGGGGGGGGGTCTTACCTATCTGCAGAGATGCAGTCCGTGTATTCTACAGTCCCATCCAATTGGGCAGTTTATATATAGAAAAGGAAAAGTATATTTGCCGATTTCACTCACTAAAAAAGAATGTTAGCCATCTGATGAGGCGGGAAATTTTAAAAAATGGCGAAATAAATTTATAATGGCTCGATAATTTTGGTTGAGTTTTTTCGATTTACGTTTCAGATATATTCGTTCTGTATATGAGTTTTTGAATATTCCATACTCATAGTCTTCGACACTCTTACAGGATATATATACACATATATATATATAGTATCAATAATTACTTAGTGAGTCAGGAACTAACCTACTATAGTTTGGCCTAAGCGGTTCATCAGGGTACCTAATCTCGATAGGTAACCTGATGAGCCGCTTAGGCGAAACTATTGTAGGTTAATCGGGATTAGGTACCCTGATGAGCCGCTTAGGCGAAACTACAGAAGGTTAGTCGGGATTAGGTACCCTGATGAGCCGCTTAGGCGAATCTATAGTAGGTTAGTTCCTGACTCACTAAGTAATTATCGTTACTATTTTGCTCTTCTTAGTATTGAGCACTTTTTGCATTGTAGCTTAGCAGCCCTAATGGTGTTTTTTGTCTTTTGACCAACCAATTGCGTGTCTTTTGATTTTTTTAATTGGTATGACAAAGTTGGCCTTTTCTTTTTTTTCCGATATATATTTTTCCCCCTTGGCAGAGATTCGTTGTATATTTTCAGCTTCAAATCATTTGCCGGTTTTTTTTTTACCGTAAGGGCTGTTATTTAATATATATATATATATATATATAGAGAGAGAGAGAGAGAGAGAGAGAGAGAGAGAGAAATTAAAGACACATATTGAAACTAAGAGTTTCACGCTTTTGTGATCGACAGGAAATCCCATATTCTGAAGAATTATAAGTATTACGAAAGAATGGTAATTACGGAATATAAATCAGAATCGGATTGGCCTTATAAAAATATCTTCAAAAAGAAAATTTTGACCGGCGAATGAAGTAATCGCGTTGCCATGAGTGTTTATTGCAAGTCTCTTCATAGATGAATTGAGGTCTCAGTAGCCGTTAAACGGATTTATGTAAACAATAGTAATTGTGATTCATAACAGTTTAAAATTTACTTCGCTGCTACTGGCTCCTCGTGGCTGAAGCTTGGATTGGCGTTTGAGTCAACCGGGTTTCGCTTCCAGCTCCGGGAAGCTAATATGTCAAGCCTCACTAAAGTGTTCTGATTGAACGAAACAGATCTGTCTGTGGATGACTATGAATATATATATATATATTGGGTGGTCCAAAAGTAGATAGTCAGTAGGTGGGATAGGTTTGTTATATATATTATTCATATTATTAATTGTTTATATTATTACATCATTCTCGCTTGTATTATCTTGATGCTCATAGAACCGATAATAATATAAAGGATAAATAACATATATAACATAAACGGTTTACCTATTCCACCGACTGTCCACCTACTTTTGGACCACTATATATATATATATATATATATTAGTGTCGTAACATGCGTCATAGAAACCTGTTTTCACATGTGGGTGTTTCGTTTTCATAGACGCCGGCAATTCCGGTCCGTTTCATATTTTGGCGTTGATGACGCGAGAAGATTCCTAAGCTAATTAAAAAAGAAAAAAAAAGAAAGAAAAGAAAAAAAAAGAGCCTAGAGAAATTTATGGAATTCTAAGTTTTTGAGTATATTTTAAACGAACAGAAAAAAAAAAATAAACAAACAGAAAATATCTATTTTAAGTCTGTAGACTTCTCGAATCTTTTGTAATGTAAATCCAATTCTGTTTTATACTCCGTGTTTTCTATGTACCTCATCCTTGAAGCACCTGTAATTCTTCAGCAAGTAATTTTTAGAGAAATAAGGGTGAAAATATTAGTTGCTATATAGAGCTTTTATTTCTGTTTTATGATATACATATAATCTCTATCCCAGATATCAAGCATTCTTTCGGTAGATATTGCAAACTTTAAACGCAATAATGCTATATATATATATATATATATATATATATATATATATATATATATATGTTGGTTGGTTGTTTAGGTTTTATGGCATATCAACCTTTGTAGGTTATTTCACGCCAAATCCATTTTTATGCTAATAGTCAATTCTATTTCAAACAATTCAGTTTAGCATGAGTACACAGTTTAATTGTAAAAAACATTTCTATTTCAAACTATTCAGTTTATTCAAACAATTCCAATTCAGCTAATTTTGTTTACACACAGTTAAATATCAAAACAGTTCTATATATAACAATTAAGTTTTGTGTAAATACAGTTTCAATGTCAAAAACAGTTCCATTTCAAACAATTCAGTTTAGCATAAGCACGCAGTTTAAATGTAAGTACAGTTTAATAGCTAAAAACATTTCTATTTAAAGCTATTCAGTTTAGTCAAACAGTTTTTATTCAAACAATTCAGTTTAGTATAAGTATGCAGTTAGTTCTATTTAACCCATAGTTAGGGCCCTATCAGGTGCTACCATTCCGGGCCAGAGTGGACCTGGGAGCAATGACAATGAAGAGATGCTACGCATTCTCCAAAGCCCCAGCATCACTGGAGCCTCACCATCAGATTGTTTAATGTGTTTTTTTGGACACTTGTTGGGGGGGGGGGTCTTACCCCTTCTGCAGAGGTGCCGAGGGTGTATTCTACCGCCCCAGCCGACTGGGCAATATATATATATATATATATATATATATAGTCAACCGCTCCGCACGTGTAGGATGTCACACTAAGTTAATTTTTTAGCGGACATTAACCGGTTTGATTTCAGAGTTTTCTTTCTCTTTGACTGGTTGCCAAACCAAAGTTAAAGAGTCCAGTTTGCCCTACTATTTACTCATAGGGGGCAGGAAAGTAGTTGGATTCATATCTTTCTCCAAGGTACTTGTGCTATCAGGAAGGCTAACTGCTTTATCCAGTATTTGAACTCGGATCATCATATCCATTATTTTACCCAAACTAGGCGGTTCTTTTGTAGGAATCCAAACATTTATATCAACAGTTGAGATATGATTGTCTATTCTCTGTGGAGCACCCAATTTAGGATGCGCATTTATTGGCCTCCATCATAAAGCTGTTTCATATGGAAAACGGGAGACTTTCACCAAAAAAAAAAAAAAAAAAAAGAAGGATCTCTAACAATAAGTTTTACAGAGCAACATAATTTTTATTTGGGTCTATCTGACAAATACCTACGTACGACATACGGAAAAAAAACTGGGCAGTTATTTCGACCTTATTGAGTTTCATCTGCAGTGTATACCGTGATCTCCCCCACAGGAGATAGAATCTGTGGCCACAGATTGCAGAGCCGAAATTCTACAACTGAGCCACGAGTTCCTAACGCACGAAAGTGACGCCAAATTAAATAGTCATAGTAATTGCGTGGCCAATTAACCTAAATTTGTCTTGCAAGTTACGTCCGTACTCTTTAAAGAGGACACGGTCACCTCCAGGGCCACGTCTTCTCTTGGTGATTAGAAATACGTAATTATTATGACCTCAAGGGCAAGGATATAGATGTATATTTTTCATTTTTTTATCAGAAGAATTATATTGCGAATTGATTTTTTTTCTGTTTATGGTAATTCAATTCACAATATAATTCCTCTACTAAAAGAAAATAAAAATATACTTCTATATGACTTTTGTCGTTGATCAACTTTTGACCCCTGAATCAAAAAACAACCCCAGTTTTTCTGTATCACTTTAAATTTGGGGGCAACAGAATACCCTTAATTTTTTTCGAAAACAATAAAAATACCGAATCAATCAAATTTCAGCTTATTCTATACTCTGTTTTAGAAGATGACATACAACAGAAAATGATTATAAAAATCATTGCTCGATTGTAATATTTTTACAAATTTATTTTGTCCATATAAAGGATATAGTTACTGTAAGTCAAAGTATATGCAAGTCGTTAAGTTAAGTATCTACGCTTATAGTTTTTCCTATGTAACGTAATGGCCGAGGGATTTCGGTTCATGCCTTTGAGTTTAGTTAGGCTGAGAACCTTTCGGCTCAGCACATGGGTTAGTTAGGTGCAAACATTGATGCAGGTGTTAACACGGGCGCGTGCGGGCGGACGAAGGTGTCACTCAGATGTCACAATAGTCCGAGACGAAACGGGTGACGGTGTGCGAGTGACGTCACGCACCGGAAGCGCGCAGAGGTTTGTGGAGAATTTAAAGAAAGTTAGGGAGTTGAATACTAGATGCCAAACGAGGAGGATCGACTTTGGAGCTCGCAGGATGCGAGGCGAACTTGCGCCCTATGAGGGCCGCTCGAGATGGGGGCCAAAGGAATAAGACAGCATAGCAAGATTGTGTCTCTCCTCCTCATGTCGAAATCTTTAACTCAAAGTTAATAAAAAGGTTTCGAACCTGAACAAGAAGTCGTTACGTGTTTTCAAATTTCGAGATTCCTATGTTCTATCGTTATGAACATTATATGTCCATTTCGCACATGGCGTTAATTGTGGCTCTGGAACACCAAGAGTGTCCAATCAATGGACAATTTCGCTTTATAAACAAACAATAGTCTGCCCTCATATTTACATCCCATCTATCCTGATAATATTGCCTTCAAATCTTGGTTGAAACATTCATCTTGTTCTTCACTGACCTTCCTAAGGTTTTCCTGGAAGTTACCAAGATGTCTATGCTGAAAATGCTACTTTATGCTGATGTTGCAACCGAACGTTTATTTTGTTCATATAAAGGATAATTTGACTGTTAAGTTGAATTGTCTGCAAGTAATTAAAGTAAAAATTTACGCGTTTAACTGTTCCAAGAGTGTTCAATCTGTGGACAATTTCGCTATATACAGACAAAAGTCAGCCCTCATATTTACATCCCATCTATCCTGATAACATTTTTCCATGGCCTTCAAATCTTGGTTGAATCATTCATCTTGTTCTTCGCTGACCTTACCAAGGTTTTCCTGGAAGTTACCAAGATGTCTACACTGAAAATGTAAATTGATGGTTATATTGCAACCGAACGTTTTGTAGCTCTCTGATTGTTTCTGGACACTTTCAGGGAAATTCTTTATTCGTGTATTTCCAAGAAAGTCTTAGACAAATAATAACCAAACATTCTTTTCGAGTTCCGACTTTGACCCTATGAAAAGTTCATCTTCGATGAGCTGCAGAATTTGTGGACCATTAAACATATCGGCCTTGATTTTTTTGATTGACCGGCCAGGAAATGGTAAAATGAGAAACTTGAAACAGTCGCCTTCAGTTAGCAATGCTTTAAAGAATTGCTTCATGAGACAAAGTTTTATGTGCAAAAATGGGAATATAATTTTCTTTATATCAACAACTGGCTCACGTAGAATATTGGGGTCATCAGGTTTGAGGTAAGATCTTTGCGGCCAGTTCCGTTTCACCCAATGCTTCTCTCGAACGCTGCTGCTTCAGGTGCACAGAAAGCAGAAATATGTACTGACCAAGAAGGTAACAGGAATTTCTGTTCCGTCTCTCTTAATTGTAAGGTCGTAATACATTTTTCTTTATTGACAAAAATGCATACATCGAGTTCTGCTTTTGGAGGTCCTGAAACCGTCTGTGTTTACTCACTGATATATTTTCTGGATGCATTGTTGCAGTCACGCACTGCTGTCGCGTGTATTTAGATCAAAAGTTGATACGGAAGTCATTGACATCGAGCTAGTCATCAATTTTAGAATTGAGGCACTTGTAATATTGTTAATTTTCAGATTGAATACGATCACTGACAGAATACTCCCTTGAGGGACTCTTGTAGCACTATGTGGGTAGGCCGCCAAAGCAGACGAGTCTGTTTTGGCGCGAAACCAGACAAAGGATTCTTGGACATGAAATCTCGCCGTATCCGGAAGTGGTAAGGGGACGCGAATGAGAGTGGACGACGCGACCCAGGAGAAGGCAGTTGCGGCTAGAGAGGAGAGAGGCGAACAGCAGAAGTTGGCGTGGAAGAACGGACAGGGGCAGTCAACACCAGACACCGGAGCAGAGAGGCGAGGCAGCATGGGATAGGGTCCAGCGAGAGTGAGTCAAGATGAGTCGGATTCCAGTAGCATTGTGGAATTTTCGTTAGTAACCCACGCTAGCGTTAGTCCATATATGCTATCAGGAATGCACATGCATGTAGTGTTGCATACCTTCCTCTGCTCTTGGTTAACCCCAAGTTTGTTCGTATTTGTTCGTTTGTCCTTCTATTTTCTCCTCGATCGTATTCTTGTGTGGTGGCAAGAAATGTTACACTCTCTCTCTTCCTGCTTGTGGAAGTTAGAAAGGTTGAAAGCCAGTTCCACTCAACCCAATGCTTCTCTCGACCGCTGCTGCACAGAAAGCAGGAATACTTGGTGTATCCACGTTACTGACCTAGAAGGTAACATACCATTTTTAAGGTCAACACAGATGATCCAATTGTGTTTGCGATATTGCAACGGCTCAATGACTCTCTTTATCACCATATTTTTCCCAAAGACAAATTGAATGCCCAACTTGGACTACACAATATAAATTACTATTGTGTAAATTTAGCTAACGATGAATTTGAATTTTAGAACGGAATTCACAATTGCACCTTGCCCAGTCAGTTGGGGATGTAGAATACACTGACTGCACCTCTGCAGAAGGGGTAAGACTCCCCCTAACGAGTGTCCTGGATATGACACGAAACAATCTGATGGTGAGGTTCCAGCAGTGCTGGAGTTTTGGGGAATGCGGAGTACCTCTTCATTGCCATTGCTCTCAGGTCCACTCTGGCCCGGATTGGTAGCACCTGATAGGGCCCTATCTATGGGTTAAATAGAACTAACAGCATACTTATGCAAAAATGAATCGTTTGAGTAAACTGAATAGCTTGAAATAGAAATGTCTTTGACAATTAAACCGTACTTACATTTAAACTGCGTGCTTATGCTTAACTGAATTATCTGAAATAGAACTGTTTTTCGACATTAAAACTGTATTTACAATTAACTGAATTGTTACATATAACTGCTTGAATAGTTTGAAATGGAAATGTTTTTGACAATTAAACTGTGTACTTCTGCTAAACTGAATTGTTTTAAATAGAACAGATTATTTACATAAAAATGGATTTGGCGTTAAATAACCAACAAAGGCTAATATGCCATAAAACCCAACAGACCCAATAAACCATAATTGCACCGGTAAACCCAGTATGTTTTAACAATACACAAACTAACTGTCACTTGAGCAGAAATTTTTCTCTTGATCTCTTCATCGAAAGTTGGATAGCTTTGCTTCTTTTTCAAGCAAGTTTTTCTCATTCAGCCTTGATGCTAGAAATCCTCAAGACTTTTCTGGTTGTCCCAGTTCTCATGCTAAATCATTCAACTCACGCAGATCTAATCTCGCAGTAAAACGTTACTTTCCTTAAACATCATGGCACACCATTAACAAATGAAAAAAAATCACGTGCGTAATTTCGTTTATTTCGAGGCCACAGTCCAGTACGTTAGCCGTTATGACATGGGGACTTACCACCCCAAAACAAAACAATCAACCTTCTTGAGTTATTTAATACCAAAGCAGTGGTACTATTTAACCTATAGTTAGTGGGATAAAAAGGTTTAATATCTTTCCCATGAGGTATTAGTCCAAAAGTGAACGTAATAGGGTAACTGGAGTTCAAACTCACTCACCAAATCAAACAACTTAGCTGGAGGGATAAGCGAGTTCATGCCTTTCCCAAGGGTATTAGTCCAAAAGTGAACGTAATAGGGTAACTGGAGTTCAAACTCACTCACTTACCAAATAAAACAACTTAGCTAGAGGGATAAGCGAGTTCATACCTTTCCCAAGGGTATTAGTCCAAAAGTGAACGTAATAGGGTAACTGGAGTTCAAACTCACTCACTGACCAAATCAAACAACTTAGCTAGAGGGATAAGCGAGTTCATGCCTTTCCCAAGGGTATTAGTCCAAAAGTGAACGTAATAGGGTAACTGGAGTTCAAACTCACTCACTGACCAAATCAAACAACTTAGCTGGAGGGATAAGCGAGTTCATGCCTTTCCCAAGGGTATTAGTCCAAAAGTGAACGTAATAGGGTAACTGGAGTTCAAACTCACTCACTGACCAAATCAAACAACTTAGCTGGAGGGATAAGCGAGTTCATGCCTTTCCCAAGGGTATTAGTCCAAAAGTGAACGTAATAGCTCGACTGGAGTTCGAACTTACTTTGAGGCTGCAATCCGGCACTCTTTCCATTACACAATGAGAAATCCACCCACCTCCATTTTTCTACATTATAGCCAATTTTCCTGTTTAAAACATTTGGTATCTGCTGAAAAGTTAATCCGTGAATATAAACTCAAGTAAATTATTCCGGCAAGCATTTTTTTCCTGAACGTCTTTGATCTATGTTGTTCCTTGTAAAATTTGTTTAGACACCCCTAAAGACACCTGAAGACACGCTACTCGTATCTGAAACTGACCTTTAAGACACGTTACCCGTATTCACAACTGACCTTGAAGACACATTACCCGAATCTGTAACTTGCCTGAGGAGACGCTACCCGCATGAAAATATAAAAAAATATGAAAATAACGATATTTTTAAATGACGATCGCCGGACAATATAAAACATATGTGATATAAGAGGCAAATTTCAGTTGGCAACCGTAGTCGAGTGCTAACAGAAGGCTCCCTTTTCAATAGCTACTACACCGGAGTGTCGGGGAGGGCGCTACTCCTTTCCCTGGATTGCTCCACTTTACCCTTGATAAGTACCTTATATTGCTGAGTGTTAAGCAAGGAGGTATCAAGTACCATTTATAGAAATAGATTAAAAAAAAAAAGAAAAAGAAATGGAAAGCTGGATGTTGGTTGGATGAAAGATGTTACATGATAAAAAAATAGAAAGAGATACAGAATGGAAATTGGCATTCTAAGGTATCCTTTGAGCTTTGAGCTCCTGAGGCTCAAGCTTCGGCTAGAATGACAAATGAAGATATATATACTAAATCATAGCCGGCATTTTTTCCATCGAGAAAACGATCGACGTCCTTTGAGATGTATATAAATACGTGCAGAGATATGTTTAAAACCCCACCTAAAAACAAAAGCAAAAATGAAATCTTTACAGAAGGAATTACAGATGGTAAATTTAATTCATCCAAAAGGCTTGTACCAATCATTTCGGTTTCATTGTTTAATGGTATATCAACCTTCACAGGTTATTTAATGCCAAAGCCATCCTCGTAGAAGAATAGTAAACGGACTATCTACCCGACCCATGGCTGGGAGGAGAAGATTTTATTCTGAAAGTGGACATAATAGCGCGGCTTACGTTCGAAACCCACTCACTAAAAAGTCGCAGTCCCGCATGCTACGAGTACTTCCCCTAATAACTTGATAAAAAATTTTTATCAATAATTTATAAGTTTTTTCATCAGTCTTTTATAGCCTAGATTTAAGAGATTTTAGGTGAGGGGAATACTCTTTCGTTGCCATTACTCCCAGTCCAAGAAATGATCGTAACTGATAAAAACATGGCAAGACATTACATAGATGGAGCCACTTGCCTCAGTTCACTTGCACCTCATAGGGGGCAGTGTGGATGGTTGGGTTGGGTTTTATGGCATATCAACCATTGGAGGTTATTTAATGCCAAATCCACTTTATACATATATATTAAATATATATGATTTGGTTTAGTTGGGTTTTATGGCATATCAACCATTGTAGGTTATTTAATGCCAAATCCTCTTTATGCATATATATTAAATATATATGATTTGGATTAGTTGGGTTTTATGGCATATCAACCCTTGTAGGCAATCTAATGCCACATCCTCTTTATACATATATATTAAATATATATGATTTGGTTTGGTTGTGTTTTATGGCATATCAACCATTGTAGGTTATTTATTGCCAAATCCTGTTTTTACATATATATTAGATATATAAACACATTTTTAGATAACATTCTTAAACGTGCCTGAGCTCTTTTTTTTGCACACAGTTAAATGGTTTCAAGTATTGCTTTATAAGAGTCACAATTTAACGTCAGTCATTTGTTTTCACATAGTTTATTCTATTTAACCGTTAGATAGGACCCTAACAGAGGCTATTACACCCGGTCAAAGTGGACCTGGGAGTAATGGCAATGAAGGAGTACTTCACATTCCCGAAATCTTCGAGGCTGGAGCCTCGCAATCAGATTGTTTAATGTCATATTTAGGACACTCGTTAGAGGGAGTTCTCACTTCTATGCAGATATGGAGTCATTGTATTCTACAGCCCCAGCTGAGTAGACTAGTGAGAGCTTGGAGATATTTTTGTCGCGATTTTTCTTTAAAACTCAAGACTTGATAACATATAATGTGAGTAATAAACTTAAGAAACTAAACGAAAATATAAGTATAAATGTACAATGAACGCATTTCCGTATCCACTAGATATAAAATAATCCCTGACAGGATGACGTGCCGTTAAAATCAATCAATCAATCAATTAACTATAAGTCCCAAATGTCAAGCCGAATAGTATTTTACGATATCGTGATATTTGTCCTCAGGGAGATTATGTCCGATACTAATAATAAAAGGCATAACCCTTAGGACCCTGAATCACTGATGCCTGTGGGACCCCCAACCTTGAGCTCCTGGCTGAAAATGTAAAATATTGTAACTCTACAGGCAGTTAAATAAGACTGCAACATTTTGTAGGCAATAGCAATAAAGAAATGGGAAATCCCTGGACGAAAGTCAAGCAGCCAGGGTGTATGATCTTTTTAATACAAGTTTCTCCTGTTTTAAGAGTTAATATTGTGATCATTCACAACTTCTTTTTTTGTGGAATGATAGGATAGCTTTAAACAAAGATATCTGCACTCTGAAATAGAGTTTGAATGTAATTTTGCTCTGCTATTTCTTTGAGTAGGATCACGAACCCGACTTATCATTTTGTACACAGGAATTGAAAAAAAAAGGTAAAAATTTGTCGATAATTTCTTCTTCCCCTAGTATTAGTCATCAAGAGCTCAGTCAGTCCAACAAAAAGTTATTAACACTGTCTTAAATACAAACAGCCTCATTGAGGTTTTGAATTGTTTAAGCCGAGACCACGTCGAACTACAATAACCGTTACACTAAGAGCGCATCCAAGAATTAAATAAATAACTCTAACTTTATCTTAGAACTCAGAATCTATTTTTTGATCAATTGTTTCTTTAGAAAGTCAATGAACTCAGGTATCGGGTATCTGGGGTCAAAGGTTTAATATCCAACAAAGGTACATAGCAGTATCAATTTACTATTCAGAACAGCATCATTCCGACGAAATATAAGATGAGACTAAAAAGCTCTCTGTGTATTAAAAATCGTTTCACTAGCAAATGCACGGTGTGCACCGGTTCAAGCAATGATCATAATTGATAAAATTTGAAAAAGAAAAAAAAATGGCAAGACATTAGCTAGCTGGAGCTACCATCACCACTTGCCCAATACGAGTGGCAACTTGTGTACTCAATTTAGAAAAATAAATTTCAAATATATTCTATCTGTTAAAGTTTTTTCTCTTCTATTCAGTTACTTCCGTTTTTCCCACAATTCTTTATCTTTGTCATCAAGGCGTAGAGACAGCACGGATTTCTTTGACTCTCTCTCGCAATCCGTCCCTATCGGCCTTTGCTATTGGTAAGTTTTCTAAATGGCAACCAGTATCAACACAGAGCTGTTTGTTGGGCGGCCGACGCTGATGTGTCCATGTGTAGGAGTCCATAGGAGAACGTCACTTATGAGTTTTTCCTTATTTTCCCCAGAAGTTCCTCGCATGTCTTGTTCGTCCAACTTGGATAGTTTGAGAGATGGGAGGTAAGTGGTTGTACAGCTGCTGTTTTGTTCAAACTTAAGAAGAGAAACTATACAGTTACAGCTTGGAAGGTAAACTATTAATAGCAGTCCATGCTTTACCTAAACGTATGCTGACATCGTTTTCAGTCAATGAGATATTACTACCGAGTAGATGATACCATTTTGATATGCGATGACTTGAAATACGGTTGTTGCGTTTTGCTTTATTCATAATATTTTAAATTGTCTTTTATCTGCGTTAGAGATTCTGTGAATGGCCAGACTGGTTAGGTTCGATATCACAATAATACCAAACCTTAGGACCGATCTCAAATCATATATATGATCTCAAATCATATATATATATATATGATCTCAAATCATATACATATGACTTGTTTGGTTAGGTTCGATACCACAATGATACCAAACCTTAGGACCGATCTCAAATCAAATCAAATTAGCTTTTTATGACGAAGTACTGCAATTATTTGCGTACAAGGCGCTCTATTTCTCCAGATTTTTCAGCCCGAAAGTTAGGGGTGAGTATTATACACGAGAACTATATATCGTAATTATTTGTGTATAAGACGCTTTTATTTTCCAGATTTTTTAAGCCAAAAGTTAGGAGTGCGAATTATACACAAAATTTAGTCATATCCATATTCCAAACTGATGTGTTTTACACCGTTACAACTAAATATACTCTGGAATGTGTGTTTCTTTATACTCTGGAACGTGTGTTTGTTTACCCTATGAACTTATTTTCGCAGCAAGCTTGTGGGAACATGCCCGAGCATTTATTCTAAATACTGCGTATATTTTGTGTTTTAACACAATGTAAACTATATAAATTCTTATTTTCAGTTCGTATGAACCGATAGCTTTGACGGCAACTTCACAAGAATGCTGCGAGCAATATTGAACAAATCCTGGAGGCAACACTCCACAAAGTAGCAGCTATACAGCCACCGACTACCCATCACGAAAACTATCAAAGTTAGACGAACCAGACATGCAGGATACTGCTGGAGAAGTAGGGACGAGCTCATAAGTGATGTACTCCTGTGGACCCCTTCATATGGCCGTGCAAAAGCAGGACGACCAGTTCGAACCAACATACAGCAGCTCTGTGAGGATACAGGGTGTAGCTCTGAGGACCTGCCCGAAGAGATGAGCGATAGGGAGGGGTGGCGAGAGAGGATGATGATGATGAACCAATAAAAAGTTGAACAAATGTTAGATTTACAGCATCTACTCGAATTATGAACGTTTTTGTTTAATGGACAACCTCTGACTTTCGACGATGCTAGCGCACAAAAATGCAATGCCATAAATAAACAATGTAGTCTAGACCTTGATGCAGCCTAGCTAATGCTTAAACAAAGGCTTCTAGTTAAAATAATGAAGTTTTCAGGAAACTTTAATTTTAAGTAAAACATTGGCCTAGACCGGCCCATTGGCCTTGTGGTTGAGAGTTTGCCAATTGCCCGGGAGACTGGGGTTCAATCTCAGGTCGAGTCATACCAAAGACTCAAAAAATGATACTTGATACTTCCTTGCTTAACATTCAGCATTTTCAGGTACGTTTTTAGGGATAAAGTGGAGCAATCCAGGGAAAGGAGTGGTGCCCTCCGCTACACCTTGGTGTAGTAACTATTGAAAAGGTAGCTTTCGGGTAGCCCTCGACTACGGACTACTAACTTATTATTATCTTAACTAATTGCCTTTCTTTTGATATAGGCTATTCGAGGATACTTTAGATCGAAGTTACGGTGAAGTTTGTCCGAGAAACAATGTAATTTTCGACGTTTCAAAAACATATCTCGTAAAATGAACGACCCCTTGTTTCCGGGCGGGAAAAAATTGGTCTTAAAAGTTGTTCATTACGCGAGTACATAGAGTTGATTAAATTTAGCAGATACAAAGTCTAAAACGTCGGTGCGTATTATACTCGAGGATATTTTTCTCTCCAGATGTTCGTCGTCCAAAGTGAAGGGTGCGCGTGTTATACACAAACAATTACGATGGTAAAATCTAGCGTTCTGAAACTGTCGTTTCGCTGAAGTTTTTTTTTTTTAAGCGTGTATTTCAAGGCGTTAACTGTAAACAGAATGTTTTCTTATCCGAAGAGAAGCATGTTGTCGGGTGGGTGGATGGATGGGGGGGGGAGCGAAGGCTACAGAATTTGTTGCACGTGGCAAACTGCTAATGTAGAAGAAGTATTCGATTTAAAAGAGTTTCCCAATTCTTTAGGAATAGATGTAAACAAACCTTGAAATGAAATCTTCATTCATAACATCTGTCAGGATAAATATAATTATGAACTGACTAAAAATAAATGATGTTGGTTGGTTGGTTGGTTGATTGGTTGGGTTTTATGGCATATCAACCTTTGTAGGTTATTTAACGCCAAATCCATTTTTATGTAAATAATCACTTCTATTTAAAAACAATTCAGTTTAGTATGAGTACACAGTTTAATCGTCTAAAACATTTCTATTTCAAACTATTTAGTTTATTAAAACAGTTATATATAACAATTCAGTTTAGTGTAAGTACAGTTTCAATGTCAAAAAACAGTTCATTTTCAAATAATTCAGTTTAGCATAAGCACGCAGTTTAAATGTAAGCACGGTTTAATTGTCAAAAACATTTCTATTTCAAGCAATTCAGTTTAATCAAACAATTCAGTTTAGCATAAGTATGCGGTTAGTTTTATTAAGATAGGGCCCTATCAGGTGCTACCACGCCGGGCCAGAGTGGACCTGGGAGCAATGGCAATGAAGGGGTGCTCCGTATTCCCCAAGGAATAGCATTACTGTGACCTCACCATCAGACTGTTTAGTGTCATAGACAGGACACTCATGGGGGGGGGTCTTACTCCTCTCCAGAGGTGCAGTCAATGTATTCTACAACCCCAGCCGACTAGGCAATAAAAATAATGAAATATTACTTCAAACATATATATCAATGCCATAAATTGACCTTGTGTTATATCCTGCCCGAGCGGAGGGGTTGATATATATATATATATATATATATATATATATATATATATCGTAGGACAGGGTGCGCTTGAATCATTAATTCAAAGACTATTGATTTTTCTTTTATCACTGAGAATATTCGAATCATTCACCTCATACTTATAGCTAGGCTCATTATGTTTCGGCTGATATGTCGTGTGGTTTTCCTCAGGGGTTTCATTTCGTACTCAAGTACCTTCACAGAACCTCGAACTGGACCCTTTATCTAATCAATACGGGTAGACTGTTCCATGACCGGGTACAAGCTTTATGCTAACGTTAGTAAACGTTGTTATTCTTTCCTGTAATTGAACCGATAACCCCCAGAAGAACTTTCCAACCAAGTGCCTAATCAACTACGCCATGTGTCCTCGCCATCTATTCAGAGTGGATTTTTGGGACTTATAAACATATTGTCTCCATCAGCCTATAAGATATTAGTCTCTACTATCGGGTCCGGTTTTTTACACTAGTTTATATAGCATTTCTTCTTTTTTTCCTTGATTTAACTGAAACAAAAAGGTTAAAATAGTAATACACAGTGTATTTTACCTCTTATCTCCTAAGCTTAGCTTTGATGTTGCAGACAAAATCTGTTGTTATTTAAGTGGTCACCCATATAAGTTTTAAGCAGGCTCATCGCTGCTTAACTTGGGTGACTCTCTCTCTCTCTCTCTCTCTCTCTCTCTCTCTCTCTCTCTCTCTCTCTATCTATCTATCTATCTATTTCCGTTTGTTAATATGTATGTATGTATGTATGTATCTATCTATCTATCTATCTATCTATCTATGTGTGTGCATGTGTATGTATATGTGCGTATATATATATATATATATATATACACACCACACACACACACACACATACTCTCTCTCTCTCTCTCATTCTCTCTCTCTCTCTCTCTCTATCTATCTATCTATTTCCGTTTGTTAATATGTATGTATGTATGTATGTATGTATGTATCTATCTATCTATGTGTGTGCATGTGTATGTATATGTGCGTATATATATATATATATATATACACATCACACACACACACACACATATATATACCACACACACACACACACACACACACACACACATATATATATATATATATATATATATATATATATATATTTGTGTGTATATACGTGTGCACGTGGTGTTCAATGTGAAATGTAGAGAGAAGAATTTTTATATTGAAAAAATATCAAAATATTGTTCTGAGGAAACAGTGTCTCATCAACCGAAAAAGAGATCGACTCGCGGCTAACGAAGGCATGGACAGCTATCGATAAGCTATCGATCATATGGAAATCAGACCTGACCGATAAAAGGCAACGCACTTTCTTTCAGGCAGCGGTCGTGTCGATACTGCTGTATGGATGCACTACATGGACGCTAACTAAACGGCTGGAGAAGAAGCTAGACGGCAATTACACAAGAATGCTGCGAGCAATATTGAACAAGTCCTGGCGGCAACACCCCACAAGGCACCAACTATACGGCCACTTACCTCCCATCACGAAAACTATCCAATCTAGACGAACCAGACCTGCAGGACATTGCTGGAGAGGCAGGGACGATCTCATAAGTGATGTACTCCTATGGACCCACCCATATGACTGAGCAAAAGCATGACGACCAGCTTGAACATACACACAGCAGCTATGTGAGGATACGGGATGTAGCCCTGAAGACCTGCTAGAGGTGATGAACGATAGGGAGAAGTGGCGAGAGAGAGGGTCAGGGATATCCGTGCTAGCGGCATGACATGATGATGATGATGATGATGATAATAATGTAATGGCTATGTGAAGAAGCTGGTTTAGCTTTGCCAGTTGAAATAAATTTTATAATAGCCAAACGACGGTTTGTTGAGTTTTTCAATTATATATATATATATATATATAATATATATATATATATATATATATATATATATATATATATATTTGGTTAATTCCTAATTTTAACTCTGGCAGTGTAAAAAAAAAAAAACCCTAAATGATCCAAATTGATATTTGGAAAAAAATTCCATAAAAAAGAAAAGACTAAAAACGTATATATCGTGCCCGTGGTGTAATGGTTATTGTCGTAGGAAATAGACATGGCGAAACGAGTTCAAACCCTGGACGAGGCTCATTACATTTCCCATAGCACTAATACCCTTGGGAAAGGTATGAATCCAATTATTCTCCCTCTAGCTATGGGTAGTTAGTAGGACAGACTGGGTTCTTCAGCCTTGGTGAGGCAACTAGTCTAGAAGAAAGAAAACACTGAATTCAAACCTGTTAAACTCCGCTTAAAGATTGACCTTGTGTCATATCCTGCCCGAGCGGAGGGGTTGGTAAATATGGAACATATATATTGCCTGAAAAAATCAAAGAATAGCGTGATGATCTGGAAAGGTGAAAACTAAGTAGATTTCGTCTGACCCATTAGGTACTTTATATATATATATATATATATATATATATATATATATATATATATTATATATATATATATATATATATTCAGATTGTGGTGGTGGGGAGAGACAGGTTTTTCTCCGTTTGATCAACAAGTCCTCTTTACCATTTTGATTTAAGGCTTTCTTTCATGGTCCGGGATAAAAAGAGAATGATTGCAACCTTATAAAAGCGAGGGTTAGGGGACTCCTATGAACCGTATAGCACCTTCAGGGTGGAATACCCATTCGTGTTGCAATAAGATATACAGGGTAATTAAAGAAAATGTTCAAACCCTTTGGAGAGAACGTTTATAATATAATTTCAAACAGTCTTTACCTGTTCACTATCTTGGTCCACACAATCTTGGATCTCCCCATAGTGTTTAAAACAAAATATTAATATTTCTATGGGATTATGCTTATTACAGAGCCTCTCTGAAACTAGTAGATAAATTCCCCTACCTAGGAAGTAGCGTCTCATCAACCGAAAAAGACATCGACACACGACTGACGAAAGCATGGACGGCTATCGATAGGCTCTCGATCATATGGAAATCAGACCTGACCGATAAAATGAAACGCAGTTTCTTCCAGGCAGTGGTTGTATCGATACTGCTATATGGATGCACTACATGGACGCTAACTAAACGGCTGGAGAAGAAACTTGACGGCAACTACACAAGAATGTTGAGAGCAATATTGAACAAGTCCTGGCGACAACACCCCACGAGACACCAACTATACGGCCACTTGCCTCCCATCACGAAAACTATACAAGTTAGACGAACCAGACATGCAGGACACTGCTGGAGAAGCAAGGACGAGATCGTAAGTGATGTACTCCTATGGACCCCCACATATGGTCAAGCAAAAGCAGGACGACCAGCTCGAACTTACATACAGCAACTATGTGAAGACACAGGATGTAACCCTGAAGACCTGCCGGAGGCGATGAATGATAGGGAGAAGTGGCGAGAGAGCGTGAGGGATATCCGTGCTGGCGGCACGACTCGATGATGATGATAATGATGATGATTCTTATTAGAAAAGGAGGGAGTCACCGTGGTGCAGTAGCTAACGTGCTGAACTGCGGTATTGTAGAAAGTGAGTTGGAACTCTAGTCGTGCTATCACATTCACATTCGAACCAATAACTTTGGAAAATGTATCATCATCATGTCGCACTGCTTGCACGGATTTCCCTGACCCTCTCTCGCCACTCGTCTCTATCGTCCATCACTCCCGGAAGGTCTTCCAGGCTACATCCTGTATCGGCACAGAGCTGTTGTATGTAGGTTTTAGCTGGTCGTCCTGCTTTTGCTTGTCCATGTGATGGGGTCCACACTTTTATTAAATACGTGCTAAATATATAATTAGAATCTGGTTATGAAATAATTTCTGGTAGAATTTTAAAATAAAGGTGTTTAAATGTTATCACGAAAATGATGAGGAATAATAACTTTAAGGAAAAATAAAAACACTCTTACGTAAATAAGCGGAAATGTTGATCAAACCAGCAACTGAAATCGGTTGAGTAAAGAATTAAATATGGCGGATATGGAGGCATCCAAGACGCATAAATTGAGTGAAGAGATGGTATTTTTGAAAGAGAAGGGGGAGTTAAAAAAGTAAAGTTGGCAACTATAGTCGAGGGTAGTGGAGGGCGATACTCCGTTATCTAGATTGCTCCACTTTACCCTTGATCCTTACCTAATAATCCTAAGTGTTAAGCAACGCGGCATCAAGTACCATTTTTGAGTCTTTGGTTTGAACCCTGGTCTCGTGGAGTACTGGTGAACACTCTACTCATTTGCTCAAATAGATCTTTTATTAAATCATCATCATCTTCATGTCGCGCCGTCAGCATGGATTTCCCTAACCCTCTCTCGCCACCCGTCTCCATCGTCCATCGCTCCCAGTAGGTTTTCAAGGCTATATCCTGTATCGGCACAAAGCTGTTGTATATAGTTTCTGACTGGTCGTCCTGCCTTTGCTCGTCCATGTGATGGGGTACACACTTGAAATGTTGATCAAACCAGCAATTGAATTCAGTTTAATAAAGAATTAAATATGGCGGAGGTATCCAAGACGGATAAATTGCTCGTCTATGTGCAGGGGTCCACTGGGGTTCATTGCTAATGAGTTCGATGAAAAAGGTATAAAGCTCTTTATACCGCCTCCTCAAATAAAAAGGTATAATAGTTCAGCAATAGTTCTCATAAATGGATAGTTTGGCATTAAATAACCAATGAAGGTTGATATGCCATTAAACAAAGAAACGAAACGAATTTATTTGAAAAGCAGTACGGAAACCACCTTAGGAAAAATCCAATGATGCGTTGATAAGGATGGTGAAAGGAACTCCCATAGAAATATTAAATTTTTTTAAATATCCGGTATAATGAATGTATACTTTTACCTCAACCCCGGGGGAAAAGTCTAAGCCGCAGATTCCCATGTTTCCTCTTCTTCATAGTCTGCAGGCAGTCTTTAACAACAACAATCGGTCTCTGTGGCTCATTTAGTAAAAATGTTGCTTTTTGGTACAAAAATCAGTCGTACCGAATATTGTGGCGTACTTGACATATAAGTCGACCATATAATTTTTAGCTCAAAATACTGGGCTATTCCCATACCTACTGTATAGGTCGACTACCAATCATATAGAAGGCTGCTGTGACGTAATGGTCAGTTGGTTGGTTGTTTGGTAGTTTGTTTTATGGTATATTAACCTTTGTTGGTTATTTAACGCCAAATCCATTTTTATGCAAATAGTTCTTTTTCAAAAAATTCAGTTTAGCATGAGTACACAGTTTATATGTCAAAAACATTTCTATTTCAGCCTATTCAGTTTAGTCAATTCTAATTCAGCTCATTCAGTTTAGTATAAGTATAGATTATGTTTACACACAGTAAAATGTAAAAAAAAAGTTGAATTAAACAATTCAGTTTCGTGTAAGTAGAGTTTCAATGTCAAAAACAATTACATTTCAAACAATTCAGTTTAGCATAAGCACGCAGTTTAAATGTAAGTACGGTTTAATTGTCAAAAACATTTCTATTTCAAGATATTCAGTTTAGTCAAACAGTTCAAATTCAAACAATTCAGTTTAGCATAAGTATGCAGTTAGTTCTATTTAACCCATAGATAGGGCCCTATCAGGTGCTACTATTCCGGGCTACAGTGGACCTGGGAGCAATGGCAATGAAGGGATACTCCACATTCCCCCAAGCTCCAGTATCACTGGAACATCACCATCATATTGTTTAATGTCACATCCAGGACACTCATTGGAGGGGGGGGGTCTTACCCCTCTGCAGAGGTGCAGTCGGTGTATTCTACAGCCTCAGCTGACTTTGCAAGTAACGGTCTGTGTTTACAGGCATTGAATCAGCTGGTAGAAACGGCGTGTGATATTGCGTTAATATAATACTTATTTTCGATCACAATTTTATCATTTTATATTAATCTCTGTGTTATTTTGTTAAATATGTTCTCTATTGTTGTGGCAATCTACCGGAGTTACGGTAAGTGGTGTATATCGATTATTATGAATACTGTTCTACAGGCCGACGACTAAGTGGTAAAAGTTTGGATTTTAACCCAGCTGTATAAATTGACTCTGTATTCTGTTGTGATTTTTTTTTTCAGGGAAACAAAAGTCGACTTGTACGTCGCAATTCACAGTAATTATCAACAGCAGATAAAATTTGTATTTGCCTTATTTGTGCCAATCTGTAGTACAAATATGCTAATATATATATATATATATATATATATCATCATCATCATCATATCGCGCTGGTAGCATGGATATCCCTGACCTTCTCTCGCCACTCCTCCCTATCGTTCATCGCCCTAGGTAGGTCTTCAAGTCAACATCCCGTATCCTCACATAGCTGCTGAATGTATGTTCGTGCTGGTCGTCCTGCTTTTGCACGGCCATGTGTGGGGGTCCATAGGAGTACATCTCTTATGAGTTCGTCCCTGCTTCTCCAGCAGTGTCCTGCATGTCTGGTTCGTCTAACTTGAATAGTTTTTGTGATAGGGGGCAGGTGGCCGTACAGTTGGTGTCTTGTGGGGTGTTGCCGCCAGGACTTGACCGCAGTCGAGGGCGACACGAAGCCTCCTTTTTCAATAACTACAACACCGAGGTGTAGGGGAGGGCGTTACTCCTTTCCCTGGAGTACTCCACTCACCCTTTATACATACCTTATAATGCTTAGTGTTAAGCCAGGAGGCGTATCATTTTTTGTGTCATTGGTATGACTCGACCTGGGATTGAACCCCGGTCTCCCAGACCATTGGTGAACACTCTACTACTGTGCCTGTCTACTTAGCGTTCTTTAATTTGAGATAAAATGGTGTTGTGGTAATTAATTCATTTGTCTTAACGGCATGCTTATTTGTCTTGGGTTATTTTATACCAAGAGGTTAGGGAATCGTATTTATTATATGCTCTTATTTATACTTTTTGTGTAGTTATTTAAAAGTTTTTTTTGTGAGGGTCACAGTATTATGTAATATCAATAATTCCTGTCTGATAAGTCTATTTGACCCATAAATGGGACTAACAGGTACTACCACACTGGGTCAGAATGGAACAGGGTGAAATGGCAATGAAGAGCCCCACCATCGAATCCAGTTTTATAACATACTCAGGACACAACTTTTTTTTCGAGGGAGGGGCTATATCTCTGTAGGGAGTACAGTCAGCGTTTTTTTAAGCTGCGTTGATAGGTCTGAGAGTAGTCTGAGAGTATACCAAATTGAAAGATGACATGGTTCCAACAAGATAAATGCTTATAAAAAATAGAATGATTCATAAAAATAAAGTAAACATTTCATTGCAAGTAATTATTTCATTTGGTTTCTTTGTTTAATGTTTTATCAACCTTCGTGGGTTATTTAATGCCAAAAAACATCCTTGTAGAACAGGGATACTATTCAACCCATAGCTCAAGGAATAAGGGGTTTCATGCTTTCACCTAGCGTGTTAGTCCAAAAATGAACGTAATACCTCGACTAGAATTCGAACTCACTTACTCAGAGCCGCTACACCAAGGACTTTCCCTAAAGTAACTATTTTTAATATAACTAATTTGCACACCGTTATACGGTTTCAAGTATTCTTATCTAATACAATTAATTTGGAAAAACATCTACATGAGACCCTAACAGGAACTACCGTTCGAAGTCAGAGTGGACCTGAGAGTAATGGCAATGAAATGATACTCCACCCTTCCCAAATCTTCAGAACTGGAACCTGCATGAGATGCTGTTTAGCGTCATAACCAGAACTCCCCTTTTTATGTGAGTATAGAGGGGTCTTACTTCCTGTAAAGTTAGAATACCCTAATCCTTGCTCGCCGAATAGAAGACGGATTAAATTCATTTTGTTATCAACAGTTTGCATCTGCGATCGAGCACTCAGCTTTACATTTGTTTAACGCACCTCTGGGAGATTTTTCTGGAGACAGAGTGAAATGATTTATTCGGAAAATATCTTATGGCAGACAATTTTATGTAACCAGACAAACATACCCGTATGAAAAGGGTGCCGTACAGTTCATTGTGAACTCTGATTACCGGCCTTAGTAAAGTTACAGCCATCATATTTTCATTTCTCTGCAGGAAGGTCTCATCCATCATCTAAATGACCTATTGATTTGGAGAAGGTGTATGGAGGTGCCCGTGGTGTAATGGTTATCGTCGTAGGAAATGGACACGGTGACACGAGTTCAAATCCTGGACGAGGCTCATTGCATTTCCCATAGAAAGGTATGAAACCAATTATTCTCCCTCTAGTAAATAGTAGGGCAGACTGATTTCTTCAGCCTTGGTGAGGCAACTAGTCTAGGAGAAGGAAAACTCTGAATTCAAACCTGTTAAACAGAAATTAATCTTGTGTAATATCATGCCCGAGCGGATGGGTTGGGTAAATATGGATTTGGAGGAGGTGTAGGATTCCAGTGAACACGAGTTCAATCACTTCATTCATATCTTGTTAAAAATATCAAATTTGAGTGATAGACGGGGAAGGGTTAATGGTGTAATGGTTAAAGCGCTAGACTACGGAATCATAGTAAGCGAGTTCGAACTCACGTCGCACTATTACACTCACTTTCAAACAAATGCTCTGGGGAAAGGCATGAACCTCCTTATCCCCCTCTACTGTTCTTCTTGAAGGATGGATTTGGCATTTAATTACCCAAGAAGGTTGATATGCCAATACAAAACAAACCAACCAAAAAATCGATGGTTTGATTTGGTTTCTTTGTTTAATGGTATATCAAGCTTCGCGGGTTATCCAATGCCAAAGCCAAAGCCATACTTGAAGCAAAACAACAGTGATACTATTTAAGCCATAGTTGGGAGGTATAAGGGGGTTCATGCCTTTCCCCAGAGTGAACGTAATAGTATGACAGATTACTTCGAAGCACTTAGCACTTTAGACATTACACCACGGAAACTCTGCCCACCCCCACAAATTTGAGTACCGGATATTAAAAAATATAACTAGGGAGTAACGGTAAAAAAATTATGCCGTATTTATTTAATAAGCTAAGCTTAGTAGTAGAACAAGGCCGAAAAAGTGGGACACTCAGTGAAAATCGAACTCACAGACAATGGGATCCAAATCCAGCTTGTTACCCCACCACCACTAATTTATACAATAATCACCCACGCAAAACATTTCACCAAATGATATTTTTACTTTGGTTAAAATACTTTGAGATTAAAAAAAAGTATGATTTTTATACGAGCTCCTTGATGACATAATGATTCTAAAGTCTCCTGGTGTTCTCTATTCCTGTCAATCTTCCCCTGCTGGTGTTGTTTGGTTTACTTATTAGGTTTTAAGGTATATATATATATATATATATATATATATGTGTGTGTGTGTGTGTTAGTTTAACCTCAACTACCCTATCGAGGAGACTTACAATGCACCTTTCTGATACAAGTTCCTTAGCACAGCATTTAAAAAAACATTCATGCCCAACAACAGAATAACGAAAAATTCTCACCGAAAACACAACAATATTAGAACATCAAAATAACAAACAAAAACTACTGATTCTCGAAGCACTACATATTAGAAACATGCAACCCAGACTTAACAGAATTAATTTTCAAACAAGTGCTAATGTACTTAAATGTCTTTAGCTACTGACGCTATTTATAGAACAATTTTAAAAGTAAACGCTACACACTGCAACGGCCCAGACGCTCTTCTTCTTACAAAGTAGTAATGGACATACAAAAGTTACATCACTTTTGTAATACATCCTCCCCTGATGGTGGCCCAAAGTCGGGCAGAAAGTACTTGGGATACATACAACTATGAAAAATACATCAATCAATTCCCGCCGAATATCATAAAATCAATACGGCAATATGAAAGGATCAACAAGAAAATATGTAGACAAAAAATGTTTATTATGTTCAACGAAATTTATACATATATATATATATATATATATATATATATATATATATATAATATCTATCTATCTATCTATCTATCTAATATACGGAAGAAAATAATGGATTGTAATCCGACAGTTTGTGAAGAAAAATTGACAATAAGTAAGAAGGGGAGATTTATTGAGAAATAAAGTCGACACTATAGCGTTTCGGTTCTGCTGAACCATCATCAGGGCTATGAGGGGTTATATTAGTGATGTTAAGTTAACGATGGATGTATAAAAAGCGTAAAAATATATGAAAATTTGGAAAATTTGTATAACAAGAAAAGTTGGCTGTTTATTTTATTTTATTTCTTTGTATATTACAAAGAAGGCACATGGCCTTAAGGTTTGGGGGGGGGAAGGGAGCGGCCATGCTTTAACTAAGAAATCTAAGGGAACCTAGCTAGCCACATTTGCCGACCCATTCAGCAGTACAATATATAACCATTCGTCCTTCATCATGCGCGCAGCAGTTACCAAAATACCACATTTGCTCGATGAAGAAAACCTACTTAAAACCCGAAAGTGGTATATGATTTTTATTTACAAAATATGGTTTATGTACACTGATGAAGTTGTACAATGACAAAAAAATTGGCCGTTTGATCAATGAATCAGCGTTCGTTTCTTTAAAATACGTCGCGTGACGTTAGAAACATTGTGCAGAATCCACGTTCCGTTAGTTCATCGTGAGATTTCGAAACATTCCTCGTTTTCGACGAAGTTCAAATATATATATATATATATATATATTGTAGAGAACTTAATTTTAAACAAGTTAGTGTTCATTTGTTTGAACACATTTAAATGGTGATCTACGTAATACCAGTTCCGTTTTTCAAATAAAGACCCACTCATAGAAATATTAACATCTTGAATCACCTATGGGAAATTCCAAGAATGTTTTCACCGGGATGATAAACACGGTTTGAAATTATATCTTAAAGTTGCTCCCATAAATGTGCTAATATTTATTTTAATCACCTGGTATACTGTAATTTACGAAGCTCTTTGCTTCGATGTGGCACAAGGCCGATTGAATGGGGCACCCAATGAGACTCGAACTCACTCTTGCAGGTTTGCTAGTCAAGCTTGCTAACCATTACACTACCCGAGGTGCTCCTAATCACCTGGTATACTTAGAGATCATAAATACGATTTGTAACATTCTTGGGTTGATTGAGTTGATTTCAAGTAAAGTAATTCAATAACTATTAAAATTTGTTATGTTTTATGGTATATTAACCCTTGTAGGTTATATAATTACAACTCCTGTTCATATATATATATATATATATTCATATATATATATATATATACATACATACATATATATATATCATCATCATCATCATGTCGTGCCGCCAGCACGAATATTCCTGACCCTCTCTCGCCACTTCACCCTATCGTTCATCGCCTCTGGCTGGTCTTCAGGACTACACCTCGTATCCTCACATAGCTGCTGTATGCATGTATGTTCGAGGTGGTCGTCCTGCTTTTGCTCGGCCATATGAGGGGGTCCATAGGAGTACATCACTTATGAAGCAGTCTCCAGCAGTGTCCTGCATGTCTGGTTCGTCTAACTTGGATAGTTTTCGTGATTGGAGGCAGGTGGCCGTATAGTTGGTGCTTTGTGTGGTGTTGCCTCCAGGACTATATATATATATATATGTGTGTGTGTGTGTGTGTGTGTGTGTGTGTGTGTGTGTGTGTGTGTGTGTGTGTGTATGTATGCACATATAAACCCATAGTTTTAAGGAAACATTTTTATAGAGTCAGGGCTCATTTGTTTTTATAGTTAAATGGTTTCAAATATTGCTACCAAATGCTGATAATTCTATTGAATATCAATTATTTGTTTGCACACAGTTAAATGGTTTTAAGTATTGCAATTTATTGTTTGCTCACAGTTAGATAGTTTCAAGTCAAGTAAATGATTAAATAGTTCTTTTTGACCAATAGATTAGAGCCTAACAGGTATTGCCACTCCAGGTCAGAGTTGTCCTGAGAATAATGCGAATAGAGGGGGTTTCCACACTTCCCAGATATTCAAAACTGAAGCCGCTCAATTCAATGCAGTTTCCTTGGCGGGGGGGGAGTCTTCGTCCTCTGCAAAAATCAGTGTGTTGTCTAAATTCATCGTTTTGTTATGAAAAAGAAGGGCAATGTCCGAAGTCAACTTTGATGTAATGCGCTCCCTGTCGAAGGACCATAGAATACGCTGACTGTATCCCTTGCAGGGGTGGGTAAGACTCCCCACTGAGGAGTTTTCCTGATTTGACACTAAACTGAATCTAATGGTCAGGCTCCAGTTCAGTAGATTTGGGGGAGTGTCGAGCACTCTTTTATTGCCATTACTCCCAGGTCCACTCTGAGCTGGAGTTGTAGTAGCCGTTAGGGTCCCATAGGTTACATAGATCTGTTTAAAAACCACTAGTATTCGATTGGACCGTGTGCCAAAAAAATCGAACCCCCCCCCCAAAAAAAAAAACCCAAACAAACAAACAAACAAACAAACAAACAAACAAAAAAAAAACAAACAAATTCTAAAAATTAAAAAAAAATATATATAAAATGTAGATATGAAGGCATGAAATGACCCTAGACCTGGTTGACAAGGCCGTCAACATCAATTTGATATAACGAAATATTTGAATAAAACTGAAAAAAATTAAATTGATTTTAAAAAGTCTTTATAAGTAGAGCCGGATTTACCAATAACCATACTAGGTCATTGACCTAGGGCGCATAGAAATCTGGGGTCCTACGGAATTGTCTCGCATCATGCCAAATTATAAACTTGTTTTAAGTGTACGCCAAGTATTTCATGATATATTATATTCAAAACCATGAGGGCCCCTCTACAATAAGCATTGGCTCACACTGATCTTCAATTGGTGGGTCATGAGACCCTCTGACGAGTTTGGTCTTGGGCCTACAAGTAGGAAAATATTAAACTGCCCATCATGTGCCGTTATATAATTGTTGGTTTGAAAATAATCTTCGTTGATACTCGAATAAGAAATACCCCACCACTATTGCTGGGAGGGATAAGGGAGTTCATGCCTATCCCAAAGGTATATGTCTGAAAGTGAAATAGAATCACTGCTGTTCATTTATAAGGATGGGTATGGCATTACATAACCCACGAAGATTGATGAGTCATAAAAAACAAACGAAACTGAAACCAGGACACGCATAGGGGGGGGGTACGCTTAGTAAAATCACAATAACCCAATGCGCCTTATAGATATTACCTAACCCCTCCACCATTAACAGGTGCGACACAAGATCAGTTTTTAAACGGGGTTTAACAGGTTTGAATTCAGAGTTTTCCTTCTCCTAGACCGGTTGTCATATAAAAGTTAAAGAGCTCCTTCTGCCCTACTATTTACCCATAACTGGAGAGAGAGAGAGAGAGAGAGAGAGAGAGAGAGAGAGAGAGAGAGAGAGAGAGAGAAATACTGCAAAAACGAAGCATAAATATTGTTGGTAACATGACCAGACTTAAAAAAAAAAAAAAAAAACAGAAAAAAGAAAACAGAAAAAAAAAGAAAGAAAACAGAAAAAAAAAAACAGAAAAAAGAAAAAAGAAAAAAAGACCGGTCTCATTCCCAAAATTGGGTTTTCAAAAATTTCAAGAAGTATTGTCCAAGAAATCGAAATTTTGACACCTAAAAGAATTTTCGCGTTTCCTCAAATAAGAGATTAAAAAAACCTAGACTTTATTAGAACTAATTCCTGAATTGGAATCCAGGTAAAAAATATCACTGAAAAAAAAAAAAAGAAAAAAATGAAATGAATAAATAAAAGCATTAAAAAACGTATCTTAAACCGAAAGTGTTTACTCGATAAACCCCATACGTCTCTCAAATTAAAAACATATTTTTCAACAAAACTTAACCCTGACTGCTAACCCTAACTAGTCACCATAAATTAATTTTCTCTTTTTTCCAAGCCAAAATTGCGACTTTTTTCTGTGACGTCATTACAGGACACCTTGAGAAAGACCACACGTGAAAAGAATTATTGGCTGCACATGCTATTGCAGAAGATATTTGCAGAAATGCAGCCACTTTTAATCAATGTCCCTGCAGGAAAGATAAATTTGAATTACCTTATTTGATAGCTTATAAGACTCAGTTCTCCCTCTCCCCACCTACCCTCCTGTTGAATGTGCCGACTGCATCTCTGCAGAGGGATTAGACCCCAACCCCTAACGAACGTCCAATATATGACACTAAACAATCTGATGGTGAGGTTCCAATTCTTGAATTCTGGGGAATGTGGAGTACCTCTTTATTGCCATTACTCTCATGTCCACTTTGACTCAGCATGGTAGTCCCTAGTTAGTGTCCTATCTATGGATCAAAAAGAACTGTTGAACCATTTATATATTAACCTACCCTTCTGCGCAAGTAGGACGCGACACAAGGTTAATTTTAAAAGGAGTTTAACAGGTTTGAATTCAGAGTTTTTCTTCTAGACCGTTTGATATGCCAAGGAAGGTTGAAGAGCCCAGTCTGAGCTACTATTTATCTATAGCTGGAATGAGAACGATTGGATTCATGCCTTCCCCAAAGGTATTAGTGCAATGGGAGATGCAGTCTCGTCAGGATTTGAACTCGTTTCAATTCCCGACGACGGTAACTATTATATTACAATCGCCTCCAAAGTAACCATTTAAACTGTAAAGTAAGTAAAGTTGGTGACCATAGTCGAGGGTAACCCAAAGGCTCCCTTTTCGATAGCTACTACACCAAGGTGTAGGGGAGGGCGCTACTCCTTCCCTGGATTGCTCTACTTTACCCTTGACCGTACCTTATAATGCTGAGCGTTAAGCAAGGAGGCATCAAGTACCATTTTTTGAGTCTTTGGTATGACTCGACCTGGGATTGAACCCAGGTCTCCCGGGCCATTGGCAAACACTCTAACCGCTAGGCCAATGTCCGGTATTTAACTGTGCGTTAACAAATTACTGATATTAAATTGAATTGTTAATCCATTTCGCCGCTTGAAAACAAATGATTAATATCAAATAAAATTATTCGCGTTAGATAAGAATACTTGAAACCATTAATGAGTGTGCAAACAAATGAGCTCTGGCCTGTTTAAAATGTTACCTACAAACTATTCATTTACGAACCATATATATATATATATATATAATATATATATATATATATATATATATATATATAATAAGAGGAATTGATATTATATTAATTAAATTACCACGACTAGAAAATCCGGCAAACACCCACATTTGACATACGGAACAGCTGTTTAGACATTATTGGGTCTCATCAGCAGTGCATACCATGATATCCACTACGAGAGATCGAACTGGCAACCCCGGAAGGCAGTAACCGAATTTCTACAAACGAGCCACCAGTTCATGCCACATATAAGCGATGTCACATCATCGTTCCGTATGTCGCATGTGGGTGTTTGCCGATTTTCTAGTCGTGGTAATTTAATATATATATATTATATATATATGAACAAAATTTGGCAATAAATAACCTATAACCTATGCCAAAAATAACCAACCAACCAACCAACAAAAAATGGTCCCAGAAAATCACCCTATTCCTTTTAGGGTCAAGAGTCAGCTTAGGGCTACTAGTTAGTGGACTTCTAGTGATGCAATGACTCTTAAATTAAACGACAGACATCTCCGAAATATAAACAAGGTGACGATACCTTCTACAAAGACAAGGTAACTTTTTTTCTTAGGTAATAATGATTAACAGTAACTCTTACCGGTACTTTATATGAAATAACACCAGTCAGGAAGAAAATCAAATGACGATGGTTAACCAAGCATGTATCAAAAAACCAACTTCTTTTCTTTTTTGTAAAATGGCATATCATCTTTGTAAGTTATTTGTTTCAAGGTTGGTTTTTATGGCATATCAACCTTTGTAGGTTATTTAACGCCAAATCCATTTTTATGCAAATAGTCAGTTCTATTTCAAACAATTCAGTTTAGCATGAGTACACAGTTTAATTGTCAAAAACAGTTCTATTTCAAGCTATTAAGTTTAGTTAAATAATACCGGACATTGGCCTAGGGTTAGAGTGTTCGCCAATGGCCCGGGAGACCTGGGTTCAATCCCAGGTCGAGTCATACCAAAGTCTCAAAAAATGGTACTTGATGCCTCCTTGCTTAACACTCAGCATTATAAGGTACGGATCAAGGGTAAAGTAAAAGCAATCCAGGGAAGGAGTAGCGCCCTCCCCTACACCTTGGTGTAGTAGCTATCGAAAAGGGAGCCTTCGGGTTACCCTCGACTATGGTCGCCAACTTAAGTTTAGTTAAAGTTCTATTTCAAACAATTCCGTTTAGCATAAGTACATAGTTCAATTGTCCAAAACATTACTATTTCAAACAATTCAGTTTAGTCGAAGTTCTATTTCAAACAATTCAGTTTAGCTTGAGTACACTG
>OY757942.1:5152194-5274694 GCA_963585895.1 Sepioteuthis lessoniana
CCTCCAATCATATTTACCAACCCCTCCGCTCGGGCAGGATATGACGCAAGGTCAATTTTTCAGCGGTGTTTAACAGGTTTGAATTCAGAGTTTTCCTTCTCCTAGACTAGTTGCCTCACCAAGGCTGAAGAAATCAGTCTGTCCTACTATTTACCCATAGCTGGAAGGAGAATAATTGGATTCATACCTTTCCCAAGGGTATTAGTGCTATGTGAAAATGCAATCAGTCTCATCCAGGATTTGAACTCGAGTCGCCGTGTCCATTTCTTACGACGATAACCATTACACCACGGGCACCTCCTAACAGTAATGGCAATGAAGAGGTACTCCAAATTTTTCAGATCTCCTAAAATGCTTGGAATTCTATGGTTTGCGTTTTGTTGTTTACCAATTTTAACTATTCAATAATCATTCTAATACTATCATCACTTTGTATTGGTTAGTAATAATTTACTAAGCTTTTTGCTCAGATGTGGCACAAGGCCGTATGAATGGAACACCCAATGAGACTCAAACTCACTCGTAAAGGTTTATGGGTCGAGCTTGCTAACCACTGCACCATCCTGGTTAATTGGTTGGTTAGGTTTTCCGGCACATCAACCCTTGTAGGTTATTTAAGGCTAAATCTTGTTTTTATATATATATATATATATATATATATATATATATTTGTCAAATTTTCATCATACAATGTGTGAAAGCAGTTGTGATACCCTGACCTCATCAGCCATCAACCAGGGTGATAACACAGTTTCGATAGCTCAAGGTGGTACTGCCACTCCTGGCGCTACCAAGCAACTTTTGCCAACAGACAGAGTATTTAAAAGAAATGTGTGTGTATATATATATATATATATACACACATCAGATCAACTAAAAGCAGAGATTACATTGGACATTCGTCCATCTTCATTTTAGTGCAGTTTGCGATTTAAAAACGCGTTTACCTTCGGCCATTGATGTCATAGCAACCGTTTATTGATGTTGCGTAATCACACGGGAATGGTCGTTCCGCATGCATTTCATTCATGTTAAAATCCCTTCTATACCCGTCATCTATTTGGTTCGTTTTCCTTCAGTTTTATCTTTTTTTATGCGTTACTGCGCCAAAGCACTCGAGACAAATTCTGCTGAAAGATGTTATTTGTTGATCAATGGGGGGGTGAGTAAAAAGAAAGCTCCTGGTCTAAGTTTGTCTAAGTAGCTGATTATCCTTGGGCCACTAAATTCTTGGCTTGCCAGGAATATATATGTTTATACATATATATCAAATATATGATTATTAAACTAATAGTTTGTAGATAAAAATTTTACATTTTCTTTTTAAAGTAGAGGAATTATATTGTTAATTGAATTACCACGACCAGAAACACTGGAACGCTATTTCGACCTTATTATGCGTCACATGTGTGCGATATTGGTCGATGGCTCAGTTGTAGAGTTTCGGCTCTGCAATCTGTGGTCGCTGGTTTGATCTCCAGTGGTGGAGATCACGGTATAACACTGCTGATGAGACCTAATAAAGTCGAAACAGCTGTCCAGTGTTTCCGTATGTTGCGCATAAGTGTTCGTCCGATTTTCTGGTCATGGTAATTCAATTCACAACAAAGCTCATTTGTTTGCACAAAGTTAAATGGTTTCAAGTATTGGGATTTAACACAAATAATTCAATTCAACATTATTCAACACTAATCCAAGCCATGATCGTAACTAATAGTATTTGGAAAAAGATAAAACATTTGCTTGATGGAGCAACCATTGCCACTTGCCAACGTTTATTTGCACCACACAGATGATAGTCTAAAATGTTATTGCTGACGCACCCTTTATTTGAGAATACTTGTTCTACGGCCCTCAAAGAATCGAGGAGTTGTCGATCCCACCCGCGTGATAGGATTGCTGGGCTTCTCCAGCACCCATATCATGTGGCCTTGATCATCTAACTACAGGTACACGAACCGTACCGTGCGCACACGACTGATACGCGTGTCTGTAAATTGTTTGATGCCAAAATGGCAGGGAGTCGAGATCATCGTGCGTTTATATTTAAATTTACATTAAAGACATTCAGTACTATCAAATAATTTTTTAAACGGATCAGTTTGACCCATAGATAGTTACCCTAACAGGTACTACCATCCCGGGTCAGAGTGGGCCTGGGAGAAATAGCAATAAAATAATATTCCACACTGGTCATCAGATGCAGTTTAGTATCATAACTATGACATCCCTTTTTTTGGTGTAGAGGTCTTACCTCTCTGCATGGGATACAGCCAGTGGATTGTAAGCCTCCCACAGGTGTAGTATGACAAAAAACCATAAGTGGAGAACGCTCAGTTAAGATCGAACTACGTCTGGTAGAAAATTTTGCGAGACTATCTCTACAGGCATTTAAAATTGTCATAGACTCTTGAAAATTCACTATGTTATTGCTATACATTTTATGAGATGACTGACCATTTTTTATGATTTCAGGTTCAAATGAACAGCTACACTAGCAATTGGAATACACCCTAACTAAAACCTGATTGTCACAGCTGGTGAATTTGAAAAATGCAAGCTGGACGTGAGGAAGAACGATATGCAATAAAATTGTGTTTTAAACTTGGAAAAAATGCCATGCGATGAAAGCTGGATCTACTGCTATGACCCAGAGACCAAGAGACAGAGTTCCCAGTGGAAGCATGCTGGCTCTCCCAGACCCAACAAGGCCAGGCAGAGCAAATCCACCCACAAACATTTGATGATCCCTTTTTTTGACAGCACTGGCATGATCTACATGCCCTGGGTTCCCACTGGACAGACAGTCAACAAAGAATATTATGTTGAGGTTTTAAGTGAGTTCAGGAAGAGATTCCTAGGGAAGAGGCCAGCACTCTTCAAATCGGGTCAGTGGCATTTCCACCAGGACAATGCACCAGTCCACAACTCCATTCTTGTCACTGACTATTTGACCAAGATGGGCATCAACACAAGTTCCTCAGCCTCTCTATTGTTTAGACCTTGCTCCCTGTGACTTTTGGTTATTCCCTAAGCTCAGAGGCTGTCGTTATGAGACAATTGAGGAGATGAAAGAAGCTGTGACAAAGGTCATTGACACGCTCACCCAAGAGGACTTCTTGGGGCCTTGCAGAAGTTGTTGGTACGGTACAACAAGTGCATTGCAGCCGGAGGAGATTAGTTCGAAGGGGACTAGAGTTTCATATGTGTACTATCAATAAAAGTGCCCATACGAAAAAAGTCTGGAAACCTTTTTAATGATCCTCGTATGTTGAAGGTATCACTAAGTCAACTTGATAATAAGATTTTGTTTCGATGCGCCTACACACTGTCCATAAAATGAAATAATGATTAATAAACAAATTTTGTTTATTTTAAGAACCAATGATAGGTTTTCTCTGATAGGTGCTTTTACCTCACATTTCATGGAAGTCTGGTGTGAATAAAACTTGTTCAAACAAATAAGAAAGATATCTAGCCATAAAGATCGTATTTGCTTGTCAGGTGAGCGTACTGAGATGATTACGTCTGACTTTTTCGACTCCTTCCTTCCCTCTATCCCTGTGTGTGTGTGTGGGTGAATGTATATGCATATGTGTAGGGGTTCATCATCATCATCATCATCAACAAATTCGTCAGTGATTTCGTCCATAAACATTTCTATGTTCGTCTCTATTAATATTAGTAGTGTGTCATCATCCTTTACGTCTGTATTGTAATGTACTCGGTATTTTCAAAAAGTATCGAGACTGAAGCTGTATTTACCAATACTGAAATGAACAATGAAAGAAACGTTCATTTTCTTCAAAATACGAGCTATGTTGAAAAAGTATCGAGACTAAAGCTGTATTTACCAAGACCGAAACGAACAATGAAAGAAACGTTCATTTCCTTTAAAATACGAACTGTGTTGAAAAAGTATCGAGACTGAAACTGTATTTACCAAGACCGAAACGAACAATGAAAGAAACGTTAATTTCCTTCAAAATACGAGCTGTGTTGAAAAAGTATCGAGACTGAAGCTGTATTTACCATGACCGAAATGAACAACGAAGGAAACGTTCATTTCCTTCAAAATACGAGCTGTGTTGAAAAAGTATTGAGACTGAAGCTGTATTTACCAAGACTGAAATGAACAACGAAGGAAACGTTCATTTCCTTCAAAATACGAGCTGTGTTGAAAAAGTATTGAGACTGAAACTGTATTTACCAAGACCGAAATGAACAATGAAAAAAACGTTCATTTCCTTTAAAATACCAGCTGTGTTGAAAAAGTATCGAGACTGAAGCTGTATTTACCAAGACCGAAATGATTAATGAAGGAAACGTCCATTTTCTTCAAAATACGAGCTGTGTTGAAAAAGTATCGAGACTAAAGCTGTATTTACCAAGACCGAAACGAACAATGAAAGAAACGTCCATTTTCTTCAAAATACGAGCTGTGTTGAAAAAGTATCGAGACTGAAACTGTATTTACTATGACAGAAATGAACAATGAATGAAACGTTCATTTCCTTCAAAATACGAGCTGTGTTGAAAAAGAATCGAGACTGAAGCTGTATTTACCAAGACTGAAATGAACAACGAAGGAAACGTTCATTTCCTTTAAAATACGAGCTGTGTTGAAAAAGTATCGAGACTGAAGCTGTATTTACCAAGACCGAAATGAACAACGAAGGAAACGTTCATTTCCTTCAAAATACGAGCTGTATTGAAAAAGTATTGAGACTGAAGCTGTATTTACCAAGACTGAAATGAACAACGAAGGAAACGTTCATTTCCTTCAAAATACGAGCTGTATTGAAAAAGTATTGAGACTGAAGCTGTATTTAGAGACAGAAATTAACAATAGAGAAAACACTTTTCATGAAAATAATCTTCGACGTACGTCAGCGAGTTTTCTATTATTCAAGACACGTCTGAAACTATCTCTTAATATGGTGTGAAACTACGACATATTTTTTACATGTTTCTTACCAGAAATAGATTATATAGATACCATTTTTTATTTGAACAATACTAAAAAATATGGGGGAGGTGTCCTCGTGGTGTAATGGTTAAAGCGATGGACTGCGGAATCGTAGTACGTGAGTTCGTACTCCAGTCGCGCTATTACGTTCACTTTCGGGCAAATACCCTTGGGAAAGGGATGAACCCCCTTATCCTCCCAGCTATGGGTTAAATAGCACCACTACTGTTCTTCTAGGAGAATGGTTTTGGCATTAAATAACCTACAAAGGTTGATATGCCATTAAACAAAGAGACCAAACCAAAGTAAAGAATATGGCATATTTATATATGAAAGAGATTTAACGAAATCTTTAAAATTATCAATATAAACAATATATCTCTTCTCTCTTTCAAAGAATTGAGTAGGAAACATTTATTGAATTGTCAGTGAACTGTTTTAAATACTTTTGTATGAAGAAAATAGAAAAACAAAATAATCCAAAATGAAGAATTTATTATAATGGAAAATCAACTTTAACACAAATTAATCTATTCAAATACCGGACATTGGCATAATGGTTAGTGTTCGACAATGGCCCGGGAGACCTGAGTTCAATCCTAGGTCGAGTCATACCAAAGACTTTAAAAATGGTACTTGATGCCTCCTTGCTTAACACTCAGTATTGTAAGGTACGGATCAAGGGTAAAGTGGAGAAAGGAGTAGCGCCCTCCCCTACACCTTGGTGTAGTAGCTATCGAAAAGGGAGCCTTCGGGTCACCCTTGACTATAGTCGCCAACTTTACTTATTCTATTCAACATCATTCGTTTGTAATCAGTTAAAAAAGTATTATTATATATCACTAATAATTCAATTAAACGTAAGTCATTTGTTTACACATTTAAATGCTCAAAAAGTTTTAATTCAAAAATTAAATTTAGCATAAGTCAATTAAGTTAAATGGTTGTAAGTATTGCTATGTATCACTAACAATTCAATGAAACATCAGTCATTTGTTTATACACAGTTAAATGATCAAACACTTCTATTTCTAACTATTAAATTTAGCATGTCATTTGTTTGCACACAGTTTAAATGTCAAACAGTTCTATTTGACCCTTAGATAGGACCCTGTCATGTGCTACTACTCCGGGCCGGAGTGGACCTGGGAGTGATGGCATTGAAGGGGTACTCTGCATTCCCCAAAGCTCCATCATTACTAAAGCCTCACCATCAGATTGTTTAATATCATATCCAAAACACTTTTCGAGGTTGGTGGGGTCTTTGGCAGTCGGTGTATTCTACCGCCTCAGCCAACTTGGCGAGGTTAGCTAGTTGATTGGTTGGTTAGTTGGCTGGCTGGTTGGTTGGTTTTTGGTTGGCTGTATGGTCGGTTGTATGGTCGGCTGGTTGGTTGGTTAGTATGATGGCTGGCAGGTTGGCTGGCTAGCTGCTTGCTTGGTTAGTAAATGGACAGGTTGATTGACTAGTTGGTTGGTTGGTTGGTTTTCAGTTGGCTGGTTGGTTGGTTGGTTGGTTGGTTGGTTGGTATGACGGCTGGCTGGCTGGCTGGTTAGTTAGTTGGCTGGCGAGCTGGTCGGTTGGTTGGTTGATTGATAAGTTGACAGGTTGGTTGGTTGGTTGGTTGGTTGACTGGCTGGTTGGTTGTCTGGCTTGCTGGTTGGTTGGTTGGTTCGTTGGTTGACTGGTTATAAGTGGACAGGTTGGTTGGTTGGTTGGTTGATATGATGGCTGGCTGGCTGGCTGGCTGGTCACTTGATTGGTTGGTTGGTCGGTTGCTAATTGGCTGGTTGGTTGGCTGGCTGGTTAATTAACTGGTTTGTTGGTTGATTGACTGATTTGTGGGTTGGTTGGTTGGTTAGTTGAATTGTAGGTTTGTTGGTTTGTTAGTTGGTTGACTCGTTGAGAGGCTGACAACTTGTGTTGGGCAGAAAATGTATTATGGAATTATAATTTTATATATATATGTATATACATATATGGGGGGTTAAAAGTTGTTGTTATGCAGATCTTGTAAATGATGACGGTTTCTCGACGTGTGTTTTACAAATCATTTGTAATATCGTAATTTTTGCTTAAATCCTGCCTCTAACCTCTCAAACCAGTCAAGAATAAGTCACTACATAGTCTACAAGGCATGTATTGAACTGCCTTTACCTGGTGAAGATCAAATGTCTATAATTGGTTGTGTGAAATTTATTCCTACTTGATTACTTTGATATGATATGATATTAAATTTATATGATATTAAAATGTGTTCCTACGTAATTACTTTGATAATCAGTATTCAAAATCTTTTTTTTTTTCTAGCGTGAGTAAAAAGTTTTGCAATATTTTGGAAGTACGTCAGGCACAATTCGGCAGCTCCAAATGTTTTGCTAAGGTCATGAAGGTGATGAACAACAGTGGACTTTGAGATGTCCAGCTCACCTGATACTCTATAAGTGCTACCCTCCAGATTTATCTCTTTGACTCTAAATCTACGATTTCAGACCAACCTGATCTTCCACGGGCTAAACTGCTCCTGTCACGTGTAATACTCGCCGCAAAGTAGTACGTTTATCTGTGTGGCTTTCAAATCACACATATTGTGAAGCAATGCACAACGTGTCAACGCACCAACTACCACGATACTATCAACCACATCGGGTGCCCTCCACGGCTTGAACTGCTCCTGTCACGTGTAATACTCGCCGCAAAGTAGTACGTTTATCTGTGTGGCTTTCAAATCACACATATTGCGAAGCAATGCACAACGTGTCAGCGCACCAACTACTACGATGCTATCAACAACATCGGGAGCCCTCCACGGCTTAAACTGCTCCTGTCACGCGTAATACTCGCCGCAAAGTAGTACGTTTATCTGTGTGGCTTTCAAATCACACATATTGCGAAGCAATGCACAACGTGTCAGCGCACCAACTACTTCGATACTATCAACAACATCGGGAGCCCTCCACGGCTTAAACTGCTCCTGTCGCGTGTAATACTCGCCGCAAAGTAGTACGTTTATCTGTGTGGCTTTCAAATCACACACATTGCGGAGCAATGCACAACGTGTCAGCGCACCAACTACCACGATACTATCAACCACATCGGGTGCCCTACGTACAACCAAAATAGTGCAAAACTCTTGATTCACCCCAGTATATCCGTATGATCTTTAAAGCCCTTAAGACAAACTATATAAGACTTAGGAAGATTTTTCCGCCTGCATATGGTCAGAAAAATCGGGAATAAGAAGTGGGTCCTAGTGTTCATCTTTTGATGAATATCAATCGTTGAGTGATGCCACATCTCTCGTTTTCCTTATGTTTACAAAATAATCAACTGGTTTTCTAAAAAGCTCGTTAGAAACTTGAGTATTGGCTATAAAGGATGGAAGAACGTTACAATTGTTTATCGCCTGTTTGTAAAGACAATTTACTCCCCAAATGAGGTGGCTGAGTTCCAGCACTTATTGTAGCCGCGAGAAAACATTGCTGAGGATTGAGTTCAATATGACTGCTGTTCAGGACGCTTGCTTAATTTGTTCGTCAGTTGAAACTAACTCAACACATGCCTATACCTTGATACAGTAAAACTCCTGATCATTCTATCAATTCTCGCTGACTTGATAACTGATTTTATTTGAGTTTTTTAGTTAATGGTTGGTTGGTTGGTTGGTTTTTAATGGCATATCAACCTTTGTAGGTTATTTAACTCCAAATCCATTTTTAGGCAAATAATCAGTTCTATTTCAAACAATTCAGTTTAGCATGAGTACACAGTTTAATTGTCAAAAACGTTTCTATTTCAAGCTATTCAGTTTAGTCAAGCAGTTCTAATTCAGCTAATTCAGTTTAGTATAAGTACAGATTTTGTTTACACACAGATAAATGTCAAAACAGTTCTATATTAAACAATTCAGTTTAGTGTAAGTATATTTTCTATGTCAAAAACAGTTCCATTTCAGACAATTCAGTTTAGCATAAGCACGCAGTTTAAATGTAAGTCCGGTTTAATTGTCAAAAATATTTCTTAGGTCTTAGCCCTCTACAGAGATGCAACCGGTGTATTCTTCGGCACCACCCGACAGGGCATTTTAGTTAATGTTGAAAATAATAAAAATGATAAAAATTAGTTAAATTCTGTTTATGATAGACAAGGAAAAATAAAACGAAAATGATTTTTTTAAATAATAAAGAAATTTTGGTTAGTTCTTCCGGTGGTGATGCTACAGGTCCGGAAATTTAATAAAAGTGTGAAGTACTCCTTCATTTTTTTGTGGAATGGGGTCTTACCTGTCTTCAGGGGATACAGTCAGCTTATTCTCAGCCCCACCGGCAGGATGAAAATATTCGGAGTAAATCATTAAATCGGAAATAAGTGAATGGTTTTGTTTGATTTCTTTGCTTAAGGGTATATCAAGCTTTGTGGGTTATTTAATGCCAAAGCCATCCTTGTGTAAGAACAATAGTGGCACTGTTTAATCCGTAGCTGGTATATGAGGGGGTTCTTTGTAACTATAGTTCCATCATTTGAGCGATTAAAAAACGTTTGGTTTGATTTTTGTTTTATGACATATCAAACTTTGTGGGTTATTTAATGCCATAGCTATCCTTGTAGACGAACAGTAGTAGTACTATTTAACCCATAGCTAGGGTAAGGAGGTTCAGGCCTTTCGCACGAGTATTAATCCAAAGGTGAATGTAAAAGCGCAATAAGACCTCGAACTCACAACGATATCGTCGTTCAGCATTCTTTTAGTTCATTGTTTGCGAAAAGGGATAACCAGTGGTGGTGACTATGTTGGAAAATAATGTTTTGTAGTCGAAGGGTATCATTTTTGTCTTTGTATTTGCTGTAGTTTCCATTGATATAAACAAGAGGGATAACTTTCGGAACACTTCACATGTTTCTATGTACGTGGTGCTTTCAATAAGTTTCCAGACTTTTTTTGTACAGACATCTAAAATTATTGTAGACTCTTGAAAATTCCCTATGTTATTACTGTACATCTTATGAGATGACTGACCAATTTTAATGATTTCAGGTTCAAATGAACAGCTACAGCAGCAATTGGAATACACCCTACTAAAGCTTGATTGTCACAGCTGGTGAATTTCAAAATGCAATCTGAGACTTTAGAAGAACTATATGCAATAAAATTCTGTTTTAAACTTGGAAAAAATGCCACAGAAATGTATGAAATGCTTCAGACTGCTTTTCCACCATCTTGCATGAATCGAGCATCAGTTTTTGAGTGGCATAAGAGATTCAAGGAAGGCAGGGAGTCTGTGAAGGATGTTGAGAGGTGTGGGAGGAGTAAGGATGTCAATACACCAGAGTTGATTGGCCAAACGGTTAAGGTTAGGGATACTATGTTAAGGTTTTAAGGGAGTTCAGGAAGAGATTCCTAGGGAAGAGGCCAGCACTCTTCAAATCGGGTCAGTGGCATTTCCATCAGGATAATGCACCAGTCCACTACTCCATCCTTGTCATAGACTATTTGACCAAGATGGGCATCAAGACAGTTCCTCAGCCTCCCTATAGTACAGACCTTGCTCCCTGTGACTTTTGGTTATTCCCTAAGCTCAAGGAAAAACTTAGAGGCTGTCGTTATGAGACAATTGAGGAGATGAAAGAGGCTGTGACGAAGGTCATTGACACGTTCACACAAGAGAACTTCTATGGGGCCTTCCAGAAGTTGTTGGAACGGTACAAGTGCATTGCAGCTGGAGGAGATTACTTTGAAGGGGTCTAGAGTTTCATGTGTGTACTATCAATAAAAGTGCCCATACGAAAAAAGTCTGAAAACTTATCGTATGCACCTCGTAAATCATTTTCGACACCTTATCAATTTAATGGAGCGTTCCCATCCCCGTAGCATAGGGAATAACGCTGAAATTAAAAGCTAGATAAGAACTACACAATGCCGCTGCGTGCTGTTTTGAACGAATCCGGGAAGCAGCACCCCACAAAACAGCATTTGTACGCCTCCCAGCTCTTATTAAGAGGGAGCTTTGAGTGTAAAGGTTTTTGACGTTGAAAATCTTCACGGTGACTGGAGTTCATACCCTCGATGAGACTGTTTGCATTTCATAAAGTGCTAATGCTATTTTCTCCATCCAGCTATGGGTAAATAGTAGGATAGACTTGGCCCTTTAGCATTGATTAGAAAAAAGAAGAATCCTAAATTCACGCCTGTTAAAACATTGATATGTTCTGCATCCTGCAGGGGTGGATGTAAATGTATATCTCTCATCTCAGAAACTATCCTAGAAAGGGTACTGCTGGTAAAGTAAGAACGAACTCCGAAGCGACCTTCTCCTATGGCCTACTACGCATGGACAGACCAGTGCTAGCCAACCATCAAAACCTTACATTCATCCGCTCTTTGCTGACATTCGGTGCTGTCTAGAAGACTTATAAAGAACGATGGCTAATAGGGACGGATGCCACAAGAGACACAGAGAGACAGAGAGAGTCAAGGGAACCCCTAATGCCACAACAACTTGGTGATGAGGATGATGATATTCACTTCTTTGTTCTTTTATTAGCCGTTCAGCCGATTTTTTCCCTTCACTTGACAATACAACTCTTAAACAATCAGACTGTCAACAAAATACCAACGAACTGAATAAAAATAATTGTTGCCATCTTGCCTATTTGTCCCCTTGACGTTGTCGGTCCGCGGAATGTTAGCGGTGACGTCGACCTCTTAATGTATTAATGTGAGTAGAAAAATTAAGGCATTTTCCCATCTTTCCAAATTATACATATATATATATATATATATATATGTGTGTGTGTGTGTGTGTGTGTGTGTGTGTGTGTGTGTGTGTGTGTGTGTGTGTGTGTGTGTGTGTGTGTGTGTGAGTAAAGAAAAAACACAAATTTGTTGGCTGTTCGACATTAATTTCGTACTCTTTATAGAATTTTCTTTTTTATTATTTTATTATTTTTTACTGTCTTGCATTACGATGTCACTAAGTACAAAGAGATATTTTCCAACCAATTCTGTTTACGTTTTCAGAATCTGTCGGCTGAGCTTAGACTGTCTTACCACTCCTGCAGAATAGTAAGACCTACGCACACAAACACACACACACACACACACACATACACACACACAAGCAAGCACACACACACACACCAAAAAGGTATGTTGGATATAGTTCAAACCGTAGCGGATGGTAAAACTCCAGTTCTAGATATCTGGAGAGAGTGGAGTACTTCTTCATTGCCGTCCACTCTGTCCATCCTATTTCAAGAAAATACCATTATGTTTTATGCTAAGTCCATTTGGAGTCAGTGTTACTTTTTAGTCTAAAAGTCATCGCAATGCTTTGTTATTCAGTTTTCAAGTATCTAAAACGAATATAACTCTTATTTGGTTCAAATCAACGTTGCCTGAATATTTCTCTCTTCTCAAATTCTTAATAGTCCTGTCGGTGGGTTTTGAATACGTGCATCCTGGATATGACATTAAACCATCTGATGGTGAGACACCAGCCTTGGAAATTTGGGGAATGTGGAGTATCCGTTCATTGCCATTACTCCCAGGTCCACTCTGTCTCGGAGTGGTAGTACTTGATAGGGTCTTATCAAGGGATCGAATAGAACAAACTATGTGTGCAGAAAAATGACTGACGTTGAATTGTGAATTAAGAATGGTATTGATAAAATGTGTTTAAAATTCATATATATATTTAATATATATGTATAAAGTGGATTTGGCATTAAATAACCTACAATGGTTGATATGTCATAAAACCAAACCAAACCAAATCATATATATTTAATATATATGCATAAAGAGGATTTGGCATTAAATAAGCTACAATGTTTGATATGCCATAAAACTCAACCACACCAAATCATATATATTTAATATATATGTATAAAGTGGATTTGGCATTAAATAACCAACAAGGGTTGATATGCCATAAAACCAAACTAATTAACCAACTATGAATACACTGATTGTATCCCTACGGGAAAGTAAGACACCCTCACCAAAAAATGTCCTGCGTATAACAATAAACTGTATCTGATGGTGAGGCTCTAATTCAGGAGTTCTGAGAAGTGTGCAGTTCTTCTTTATCATTACTCCCAGGTCCACTCTAGATCCGTATCGATAGTAATTATTAGGGTTACATTTGTAGGTTAAATAAATCTGTTTAAGAATTATTCATATCTAGTCAGACCATATCTTTAAAAATTCTTAATAAGATAAAAAATACATGAATATGAACCTAATTCCAAAACTGCTTTGCATAAAATAACCCTAGACAAATTGGTTGGTTGGTTGGTTGGTTGGGTTTTTATAGCATATCAACCTTTGTAGGTTATTTAACGCCAAATCCATTTTTATAAAAATAATTCTATTTCAAACAATTCAGTTTAGCATAAGTTCGCAGTTTAAATGTAAGTACAGTTTAATGATGAAAAACATTTCTATTTCAAGCTATTCAGTTTAGTCAAGCAGTTCTAATTCAGCTAATTCAATTTAGTATAAGTACAGATTTTTTTACACACAGTTAAATGTCAAAACAGTTCTATATTAAACAATTCAGTTTAGTGAAAGTATATTTTCAATGTCAAAAACAGTTCCATTTCATACAATTCAGTTTAGCATATGCACGTAGTTTAAATGTAACTCCGGTTGAATTGTGAAAAACATTTCTATTTCAAGCTATTCAGTTTATTCAAACAGTTCTAATTCAAACAATTCAGTTTAGCATAAGTATGCAGTTTAGTTCAATTTAACCCATAGATTGGGCGCTTATCAGGTGCTACCATTCCGGGCCAGACTGGACCTGAGAGCAATGGCAATGAAGGGGTGCTCCGCATTCCCTAAAGCTCCAGCATCACTGGAGCCTCACTATCAGATCGTTTAGTGTCATATACAGGACACTCATTGGGGAGTGGGTCTTACCCCTCTGCAGAGGTGCAGTCGGTGTATTCTACAGACCCAGCCGACCGGGCAAGGAAAAATTCGAATGTTTTCTTAAGAGAAAGGTACTAATAGTTTGGACAATAGACAGATTGACATGCCGTTAAAACTATAGATACCTTTACTAAAATTTTCTTTGCCCAGTCGGCTGGGGCTGTAGAATACACCGACTACTTCTCTGCAGAGGGGTGAGACCCCCCCCAAAAAAAAAACGAGTGTCCTGGATATGACACGAAACAATCTGATGGTGAGGTTCCAGCAATGCTGGAGCTTTGGGGAATGCGGAGTACCCCTTCATTGCCATCGCTCCCAGGTCCACTCTGGCTCGGAGTGGTAGCACCTGATAGGGCCCTATCAATGGGTTAAATAGAACTAACAGCATACTTATGCTAAAATGAATTGAGTAAACTGAATTGCTTGAAATAGAAACGTTTTTGACAATTGAACCGTACTTACACTTAAACTGCGTGCTTATGCTTAACTGAATTATTTCAAATAGAACTGTTTTTCGACATTAAAACTGTATTTACACTTAACTGAATTATTACCTATAACTGCTTGAATAGTTTGAAATGGAAATGTTTTTGACAATTAAACTGTGTACTTATGCTAAACTGAACTGTTTTCAATAGAACAGATTATTTACATAAAAATGGATTTGGCGTTAAATAACCTACAAAGGTTGATATGCCATAAAACCAAACAAACCAAACCAAACCAAACCTAAAATTTTCTCTTAGAAAAAATTCGGATTTCTCCTTTCCTACTTGTTTATTTATCCCGTTGTCAATTTTCCTAGTAAACAATTTTTCCTCTGAAGATGAGAAAGTTTTGTTTTATATCGAATATGCAGAGTAAAGATAATATCTTCTTTCGTTGTTTCAGTTTAATAAAATGCAAAACTTGTGATTCCTCATTTTCGTTTTATATATCTTGCCTTTGGGTTTAGTTAGGCTGAGGAACCTTTCGGCTCAGCACATGGTGCAAACTTGAGCACAGGTGTTGACGCGCATGCAGGGAGGATGTGTCGTTCACAGATATCAAAATAAAAATCCCTGATAGAAAAGTTGACTAGTGGATGTGAATGACGTCATGCACCGGAAACGCGCGGAGGATTTAGGGGATTTTGAAAAAAGTCAATTGATTTGAGAACTAGACACCGAACGAGAAGGGTCGACTTTGTTGGGGCTCGCAGAGGCCAGACGAATTTGCGCGCTACGGGCGCTGCACGAGATGGGGGGCGCAGATGGAAAAACCAGAATAGAAAGAATGTGTATCTCTCTCCTTATGTCGAAAAACCTTTAAACTCAAAGGTTATAAAAAGTTTTGTACCTGAACTAAGAAGTCCTAAGTGTTTTTCGTGTTTCGGGATTCCTATGTTCTATGTATATGTGTTATGAACATTCTATGTATGTTTCCCATATTCATGTATGGGTATGGTACACATGTTGTCGATAAGTTGTCATGTGTTGTTATGTTAAAGAATCCTTGTTGTCTCTTCTCCTTTTTTAACAACAATCATATTTTCAACTATTTTATAAATGACCGTATATTATTTTCACGTCGCCAGCTGTTATGTTTACGATGTGTTATATTTCTAATGACACAACTCCTCTCAGACAAATACGTTTTATTTTAGATACTTTCCAAATCTGTTTTACCTGCTTCCTATTGAAGGAGGATATTTCCCGTGATTTATTTGATGATAGGAATGCCATACCGAATATTAAGTTACATGGTACCAGCAGCAAGGAACAACTCTTTGCCTTATCTATCACTGGACGGAAGTGAACAGAGCTTGAAAAACTTAATAGACGCATACAAAAAACCAAATAAGACACAAAAAAGTTTGATCATTATTAACAAGCATTTCTAGATTTATAACAGTATAAATTCAAGGTATTATTTCCAGGGAATGGAGTAGCTCTCTCCCTTCACCTCGATGTAGTAGCTAATGAAAAGGGAGCCTTCGGGTCGTCCTCGACTTCAGTCGCCAACTTTACAACTTATTTCTAATGCTATTAATGTGCGTGTATATATATATATATATATATATATATATGTGTGAAAGTTCACCTACCTTGACAATACTATCTCCGAGTCAATCGTCAGGGATAACGAGAACACCAGACTCGCAAAAGCGAGTGCAGTCTTTGACCGACTAAATGGGAATGTGCGTAATCGGAAAGGCATCTCGGAGGCAACCAAAATCAAGATATACTGTTGTTGTCCTGATGTATAGCCATGACCAACTATACAAACACATATGCATGCAGAAACATATTCAACACAATGAAGACGAGCAGACACAGGTCTTTAGAAAAATATACCTCTCACTTTATTGAAAGGGTTGTGTGTGAGAGGGAGTTGGAGACCGAATGGAACTGCAACATATTGACCCCCACTCTATTGGCCATAACCGCGTTTCTTTCCCGTTCTCCTGGGCTGCTCAACCGGGGGCCTGAGGGTCCAGCCTCTCTGTGACATGGTCCTTATTCCAGCATCTTCTCTCCAACTGATCTGAACTCCAACTCATCTGAGGCTCTGAACTCCAACTGCTCAATCGGAGGTCCTGAGGGCCCAGTCTGCTGGGTGCTGGTTGTCTCTACAGCATCTTATCTCCAACTGATCTGACTTCCTGTCTTCACCCGGGTTATATATATATATTGTTCGACGTCCACATTCTTCTTGTGAGCGTCACAAATCGCACTCAATTCAACCCGTCCACGGTTAAGGTTATATCCTGATATTCCTCGACCGGATGCACCTGTTATTTACACAGTTCATTTCCTATTTTGACAGCTCGGCCGGGGTCAATATGCAATATTCCTTACCCCCGCCTCATTTATGGCTGTGAAACATGGACTACTTATCAACGGCGTATAAAGAAGCTAAACTACTTTCACACGACCAGTCTGAGGAAGAATCTCGGCATCCCAAGGCAAAAACACATCATCCCCGACACCCAAGTTTTAACTCGGGCTTCTCTTCCCAGCATCTACACCATCTTGATGCAATCACAGCTTTGTTGGGCGGGTCATGATGTGTGCATAAAAGATCCCCACCTCCCGAAGAGACTGCTCTACGGCGAACTATCTCTGGGCAAGCACTCCTATGGAGGCCAGAAAAACACTTCAAAGACACACTGGAGGTCTACAAGAAATCTTTCAGTATCACCCTTAATAGTCTAAAATATCTGGCACAGGACAGAGACGAGTTATCAAACGTGGAGCAAAGCATGTTAAACAAGAAGGAACACAGTAAATTATCAGCGCAGGAAGCTTAGAAAATGCACTGCCACATCAGCCTCTCCCGACACCATTCCTTGTTCTCAATGTCCAAGACTCTTCTGCGCACAGATTGGCCTCGTTAACCATTTGGGCACTCATAGATACCGTCCTCAATCATAGGTTGATCAGATGGTCCTCATCGACTACGATGAACAAAGATGATGATATTTATGTGCGCGTGTGCGTGTGTGAATAAATACACACACACACACATATATATATATATATAGGTTTCATACAATAACTGATGTTTATACAACAGCATTGCTTCTAACAAAGCCTTCATCAGATGATAATTCTGGGTTCAGGCATAGTTTCGGGGCCGAAGCATCATTACTACTCGCCCAGAGCGCCCCAGTAGTATCTCACGACATCACCAGACTTTGTGAGATTATTGTCGCTCTATGGGATTGCCAGATCCACGCTGATGCATTTAGAGCTTTATCTTGGATGTTTTCCATGTATTTCCTCTTGTCTGATGGAGGAAGTCCAAGATTAGTCAAGAAAACGGAGGTTGAGTTGGCAATAAAACCTCTGCATCCAACTTCGATAGGAAATGCATTTGTTATCCAGCCATTTCTGACATATTGTTCTCGCAGATCCTCATATTCTTCCAACTTACACTGATATATATATATATATATATATATATATATATATATATATATATATATATATATACAACATAGTAGACAATACAGAAAACTATCGGAAACTCACGATAAAATTCATCAAATTTTGCCGACCAAGTAATATCAATAACAATCTATGTTACAAACACCACAAAGCAATTAACTCCTTCACTATTTTTACTACAAAACGGACTCAAAATTTACCCTTAATCAAATTACAGGAGCAAAACTGTAATTCATTAACTGGAAACGGGCACGCTGCCAGAAAAAACAATATTTTGGAAAATCAGAATGGCCGTTTTATTTAAGATTAGATAACTACAAACACAGGATAAAATCTATGGACCAGAACTGGATCAAATCTATGGATCAGAACAGGTTCAAATCTGAGAAGCTTGATGATTTTTATCATTCAGGGTTTTCGAATTATTGCTTTCATCTTTATTGTTATATTCACAACGTTTCGGTCGACATGTCCTACGGCCTTCTTCACCACAGTATGTCTGCTCTATGTAAAAGGCCTAGCCGAAGGGATCCAAAAGATATGAAGTCCATATGACATCAAGACAATATTCATAAGTGGCTCAACTCACTGGAGGTATCTCTTCCGTGTCAAGCCACCGACAGAATTCAATATGACCAAGAACTATGTACACCATCCCTTGCAGTTGTGTTAAAGTATACAAAGGCGAAACCTGCCGCCCACTAAAAATAAGGCTAGAAAAACATCGAAAAGCAGTAGTACGAGGTGAAATTGAAAAGTTGGGTATGACAGACCATATATGGAAGGAAAAAGGAAACCATCTGACCTTATTGAAGTTATTGATGAATTTGTCTTTAATTGGAATCATTTTGAGATGAGGCTTCTTAATCTGAGAATTAATTTTTATTTATTGCGGTCTTTTCCCCCTCATCTTGGTAGTTTTTGTGTTGTTTCTTCTTTCACTACGTTTCGGCCACATTTCACCTCTGGCTTTCTTCAGGTGATTTACCGCCACCTTGGATAGGAATGCTGAGTCTTGTAACCGTATCCCCAGTAATTACTGTTTGATACCGTCAACCATATCTATAAAAATCTATAAAATAAAAGAAAGGACATTGGAGGTTTTCTCCGAAAGTAATGCCTTCTGCTGCTCTCCCACACGATCAGAGATAAATGTTGATATTATGGCAGTAGAGGCTCAACGCCTATAACCTATATGCTCTTTTTGGTGAATACAGGTGTGAAAGGTATGTACGAGGGTCATACGATAAGTTTCCAGACTTTTTTCGTATGGGCATTTAAAATTGTCATAGAGATAACTGACTAATTTTTATGATTTCAGGTTTAAATGAACACCTACGGCAGCAATTGGAATACACCCTACTAAAGCCTGATTGTCACAGCTAGTGATTTTCAAAAATGCAATCTGACACTTTAGAAGAACGATATGCAATAAAATTCTGTTTTGAACTTGGAAAAAATGATGCCACAGAAACGTATGGAATGCTTCAGACTGCTTTTCGACCATCTTGCATGAATCAAGTATGAGTTTTTGAGTGGCATAAGAGATTCAAGGAAGGCAGAGAGTCTGTGAGGGTTGATGAGAGGTGTGGGAGGAGTAAGGAAGTCAATACACCAGAGTTGATTAGCCAAAGGGTTAGGGTCAGGGTTACTATGTTGAGGTTTTAAGGGAGTTCAGGAAGAGATTCCTAGGGAAGAGGCCAGCACTCTTCAAATCGGGTCAGTGGCATTTCCATCAGGACAATGCACCAGTCCACAACTCCATCCATGTCGCTGACTATTTGACCAAGATGGGCATCAAAACCTTGCTCCCTGTGACTTTTGGTTATTCCCTAAGCTTAGAGGCTGTCGTCGTTATGCGACAATTGAGGAGACGAAAGAGGCTGTGACGAGGACTTCCATGGGGCCTTCCAGAAGTTGTTGGAACGGTACAATAAGTGCATTGCAGCCGGAGGAGATTACTTCGAAGGGGACTAGAGTTTTATGTGTGTACTATCAATAAAAGTGTCCATACGAAAAAAGTCAGGAAACTTATCGCCTGCACATCGTATCTGGCTATTCTTCGTCGAGTTATAGGTAAATGGTAGCGGAGACTGAGTACTTTAACATTGATATAGCAACTGATCTGGGAGAAGGAAAACTCTTAATTCAAAAGTGGAGCCTCACCCTCAGATCCAGTTTACTGTCATACCCAGGACACCCCCTTTTTTACAGGGGGAGGTCTTACCATTTAGCAGGGGATACAGTCTGTGTATTCTAAGCTTTGACAGGGCTATTTTATTTTTATGTTGGATTTTAAAATTCGGTCGGTCATAACAAATAAAAGAATTTATTCGCCTTTTTCAGCATGGCCTATATCTGCTGCGTTCCTGAATTATTATGAAGACTCTTTATATGCAAAGTAGTGTCTAAGGTCTTCAATGTCTTTTCCAGATTGTATAAAAGAGAGTTCCTCATTTTTTTTTCTGTCCCTATTATGGTGTGAGGATTGATGTGGCAGATGTCTCGTCTTTTCATATTTCTTTTTTTTTTTTCTTTGGGAGGTGCTTTTTCTCGTTAACCTGTGGGTCTAATGTGTTTTTTGGCGAGGGTCGACAGGATTGTTGGTTTTCTTATTGGTGAAGGAAGAAGTGATTTGGAAGTTGTGTCAGAAGTCAGTGTTGTTAAATGTAGGTTTTGTCGAAAGTTGAACTGTTCGTGAAGCAGATTTGTTTGAACTGCTTTTAATGGTGAGAAAGTAAAAGAGTGTGCTTTTAGGGGAGAGGTTGGGTGTATCAGAGAAGGTCGACACCGACATTGGCTGATTTTTTTGTGGGGGGGGGGTATCTTGTCCTTATTTCAGTCCTTTTTTCTCTATTCTACCCACACCTCTTAGTTGTCCTCCCCCTAAAACCGCATCAAAACTTCTGAAGAATTAATAAACAGTTTTTTTTTCTATTGTCATGGCAGCTTTTCAATTTTAGGGTACACAATCGGAGTTGTAAGGTCTTTGTGAATGTGCTTACACAGCCCTACCGGTAAAACTAAGAATATACTGACTGTACCCCTTGCAGAGGAGTAATACCACCACACACACAAAAAAAGATGTCCTGGGTATTAATCTGATGGTGAGGCTCCTGTTCTTGGGAAGTGGGGAGTGTTGAGTACCGCTTCATTACAATTACTCCCATGTCCACTCTGACCTTGTTTGGTTCCTATCGATGGATATATATTTACCAACCCCTCCGCCCGGGCAGGATATGACACAAGGTCAATTTTTAAGCGGAGTTTAACAGGTTTGAATTCAGAGTTTTTTTCTTCTCCTAGACTAGTTGCCTCACCACAGCTGAAGAAATCAGTCTGCCCTACTATTTACCTATAGCTGGAGGGAGAATAATTTGATTCATACTTTTCCCTAGGGTATTAGTGCTATGTGAAATGCAATCAGTCTCGTCCAGGATTTGAACTTGTGTCGTCGTGTCCATTTCCTACGACGATAACCATTACACCACGGGTTCCTATCGATGGATAGATCAAATAGATCTTTTAAAATTATTCATATTTGATTGGACCGAGTGCCCCGAAAAAAATATTAAGAAAAAACTAAACAACAATATAAATGGGAACGTACAATGAACGTGATTCCATTAACTAGGCATAAAATAACCCTAGATGGTTTGATATGTCATTAATTTTAATCGCTCCATCAATCTATCAACAAAAATAACCCAAGCAGTTCTATTTAATGAAGAATCCACTTGATACACATTTATATTGACCAATAAAATAAATGTTTTTGAGAGACATCGGTAGTTTTGTCCAAGATGGTTATAGGAAAAAAATTCAAATGAAGTATTTTCCCAAAAGCTGTTTTTTTTTTCCGATATCCAATATTACTTGAAAATTAAGAACTTAGTCAAATCAAGCAAAATTCAACAGAACTCCGTACGAAGAGACATTGTTTTATGTTGTTTTACTTGTTTTCATTGTTTTACATTGTTTTACATTGTTTTTACATTGTTTAGATCGTTGGCTGCACTACATGGACGCTAACAAAACGGCTGGAGAAGAAGCTAGATGGCAATTACACAAGAATGCTGCGTGCAATCCTGAACAAGTCCTGGCAGCAACACCCCACAAGACACCAACTGTACGGCCACCTGCCCCCTATCACGAAAACTATTCAAGTTAGAAGAACCAGACATGCAGGACACTGCTGGAGAAGTAGGGACGAACTCATAAGAGATGTACTCTTATGGATCCCCACAGATGGCCGTGCAAAAGCAGGACGACCAGCACGGACATACATTCAGTAGCTATGTGAGGATACAGGGTGTTGTCCTGAAGACCTACCAAGGGCGATGAACGATAGGGAGGAGTGGCGAGAGAGGGTCAGGGATATCCGTGCTACCAGCGCGATATGATGATGATATTGTTTACTATGTTTTACATTGTTCGCTGATGCTGGAGCTTAGGAAATGCGGAGCACCCCTTCATTGCCATTGCTGCCAGGTCCACTCTGGCCCGGCGTGGTAACACCTGATAAGGCCCTATCTATGGGTTAAGTAAAACTAACGGCATACTTATGAATTGTTTGACTAAACTGAATTGTTTGAAATAAAAATATTTTTGACAATTAAACCGTACTTACATTTAAACTGAATACTTATGCTAAATTGAATTGTTTGAAATGGAACTGTTTTTTGACATTGAAACTGTACTTACACTAAACTGAATTGTTTAATATAGAACTGATTTGACATTTAACTGTGTGTAAACAAAATCGGTACTTATACTTAACTGAATTAGCTGAATTAGAACTGCTTGACTAAACTGAAGAGCTTGAAATAGAAATGTTTTTTCACAATTAAGCTGTACTTACATTTAAACTGCGTACTTATGCTAAACTGAATTGTTTGAAATAGAGCTATTTTCATAAAAATGGATTTGGCGTTAAAAAACCTACAAAGGTTGGTATGCCATAAAACCTACCAAGCAATATTGTTTGCATTGTTTTTCCAATGTTTTACATTGTTTTCGTTGATTTCGTTATTTTTACATTGTTTAAAATGTTTTATGTTGTTTACATTTGTTCGCATTGTTTTACATAGTTTTTCACATTTATTTATATTGTTTTACATTGTTTTCCTTGATTTCATTGTTTTTACATTGTTTGAAATGTTTTATGTTGTTTACATTGTTTTATATTATATACATTATATTACGTACGTTTTTACATTATTTTCAACGTTTTTTATTTGTTTTTATTGTTTTATATTTGTTTACATTTGTTTACATTGTTTTATATTTTGCTTCGTTTTTACATTGTTTATATTATTTTACATTGTTATTTTTTAATTGTTTACGTTGTTTTACATTGTTTACTTGGCTTTGCGTTGTTTTACAATTTGTATATTTGTTTTCATTGTTCATATTGTTTTACATTTGTTTTTATTGTTTTACATTGTTTTCGCTGTTTTACATTTGTTTTTATTGTTTTACATTTGTTTTTATTGTTTTACATTGTTTTTATTGTTTTCATTGTTTTACATTTGTTTTTATTGTTTTCATTGTTTTACATTTGTTTTTATTGTTTTACATTTCTTTTCTTTGTTTTATATTTGTTTTTATTATTTTACATTTATTTTCATTGTTTTACATTTGTTTTTATTGTTTTACATTGTTTTCGTTGTTTTACATTTGTTTTTATTGTTTTACATTTGTTTTTATTGTTTTACATTTGTTTTCATTGTTTTACATTGTTTATATTATTTAAATTTTGTTTTTATTTTTTTACATTTGTTTTTATTGTTTTCGTTGTTTTACATTTGTTTTTATTATTTTACATTGTTTTCGTTGTTTTACATTTGTTTTTATTGTTTTACATTTGTTTTTATTGTTTTACATTTCTTTTTTTTGCTTTAATTGTTTTACATTTGTTTTTAGTGTTTTACATTGTTTTCGTTGTTTTACATTTGTTTTTATTGTTTTACATTGTTTTCGTTGTTTTACATTTGTTTTTATTGTTTTCATTGTTTTACATTTGTTTTTATTGTTTTACATTGTTTTCGTTGTTTTACATTTGTTTTTTTTGTTTTCATTGTTTTACATTTGTTTTTATTGTTTTATATTGTTTTCGTTGTTTTACATTTGTTTTTATTGTTTTACATTTGTTTTTATTGTTTTCATTGCTTTACATTTGTTTTTATTGTTTTACATTGTTTTCGTTGTTTTACATTTGTTTTTATTGTTTTACATTTGTTTTTATTGTTTTACATTTCTTTTTTTTGCTTTAATTGTTTTACATTTGTTTTTAGTGTTTTACATTGTTTTCGTTGTTTTACATTTGTTTTTATTGTTTTACATTGTTTTCGTTGTTTTACATTTGTTTTTATTGTTTTCATTGTTTTACATTTGTTTTTATTGTTTTACATTGTTTTCGTTGTTTTACATTTGTTTTTTTTGTTTTCATTGCTTTACATTTGTTTTTATTGTTTTATATTGTTTTCGTTGTTTTACATTTGTTTTCATTGTTTTACATTTGTTTTTATTGTTTTACATTTGTTTTTATTGTTTTCATTGCTTTACATTTGTTTTTATTGTTTTACATTGTTTTCGTTGTTTTACATTTGTTTTTATTGTTTTACATTTGTTTTTATTGTTTTACATTTCTTTTTTTTGCTTTAATTGTTTTACATTTGTTTTTAGTGTTTTACATTGTTTTCGTTGTTTTACATTTGTTTTTATTGTTTTACATTGTTTTCGTTGTTTTACATTTGTTTTTATTGTTTTCATTGTTTTACATTTGTTTTTATTGTTTTACATTGTTTTCGTTGTTTTACATTTGTTTTTTTTTGTTTTCATTGCTTTACATTTGTTTTTATTGTTTTATATTGTTTTCGTTGTTTTACATTTGTTTTCATTGTTTTACATTTGTTTTTATTGTTTTACATTTGTTCTTACTTTTTTTTACATTGTTTTCATTGTTTTATATTTGTTTTTATTATTTTCGTTGTTTTACATTTGTTTTACATTGTTTTCATTGTTTTACATTTATTTTCATTGTTTTACATTGTTTTCGTTGTTTTACATTTGTTTTTATTGTTTTACATTTGTTTTTATTATTTTACATTGTTTTCGTTGTTTTACATTTGTTTTTATTGTTTTACATTTCTTTTCTTTGTTTTACATTTGTTTTTATTGTTTTACATTTGTTTTCATTGTTTTACATTTGTTTTTATTGTTTAACATTGTTTAAGTTGTTTTACATTTGTTTTTTTTTGTTTTACATTTGTTTTTATTGTTTTAAATTTGTTTTCATTGTTTTACATTGTTTATATTATTTAACATTTGTTTTTATTGTTTTACATTTGTTTTTATTGTTTTACATTTGTTTTTACTTTTTTTACGTTGTTTTCATTGTTTTATATTTGTTTTTATTATTTTCGTTGTTTTACATTTGTTTTACATTGTTTTCATTGTTTTACATTTGTTTTCATTGTTTTACATTGTTTTCGTTGTTTTACATTTGTTTTTTTTTGTTTTCATTGTTTTACATTTGTTTTTATTGTTTTACATTGTTTTCGTTGTTTTACATTTGTTTTTATTGTTTTCATTGCTTTACATTTGTTTTTATTGTTTTACATTTCTTTTCTTTGTTTTACATTTGTTTTTATTGTTTTACATTTGTTTTCATTGTTTTACATTTGTTTTTATTGTTTTACATTGTTTTCGTTCTTTTACATTTGTTTTTATTGTTTTACATTTTTTTTTATTGTTTTATATTTGTTTTTATTGTTTTACATTTGTTTTTATTGTTTTACATTTGTTTTTACTTTTTTTACATTGTTTTCATTGTTTTATATTTGTTTTTATTATTTTCGTTGTTTTACATTTGTTTTACATTGTTTTCATTGTTTTACATTTGTTTTTATTGTTTTACATTGTTTTCGTTGTTTTACATTTGTTTTTATTGTTTTCATTTCTTTACATTTGTTTTTATTGTTTTACATTGTTTTCGTTGTTTTACATTTGTTTTTATTGTTTTCATTGCTTTACATTTGTTTTTATTGTTTTACTTTGTTTTCGTTGTTTTACATTTGTTTTTATTGTTTTCCTTGCTTTACATTTGTTTTTATTGTTTTTCATTGTTTTCGTTGTTTTACATTTGTTTTTATTGTTTTACATTTGTTTTTATTGTTTTACATTGTTTTCGTTGTTTTACATTTGCTTTTATTGTTTTACAATTGTTTTTATTGTTTTACATTTGTTTTTATTGTTTTACATTTTTTTTCTTTGTTTTACATTTGTTTTTACTTTTTTTTACATTGTTTTCATTGTTTTATATTTGTTTTTTATTATTTTCATTGTTTTACATTTGTTTTACATTGTTTTCATTGTTTTACATTTGTTTTTTATTGTTTTACATTGTTTTCGTTGTTTTACATTTGTTTTTATTGTTTTCATTGTTTTACATTTGTTTTTATTGTTTTACATTGTTTTCGTTGTTTTACATTTGTTTTTATTGTTTTCATTGTTTTACATTTGTTTTTATTGTTTTACATTTGTTTTTATTGTTTTACATTTTTTTTTATCGCTTTAATTGTTTTACATTTGTTTTTATTGTTTTCATTGCTTTACATTTGTTTTCATTGTTTTACATTGTTTTCTTTATTTTACATTTGTTTTTATTGTTTTCATTGCTTTACATTTGTTTTTATTGTTTTACATTGTTTTCGTTGTTTTACATTTGTTTTTATTGTTTTACATTTGTTTTTACTTTTTTTACATTGTTTTCATTGTTTTATATTTGTTTTAATTATTTTCGTTGTTTTACATTTGTTTTACATTGTTTTCATTGTTTTACATTTGTTTTCATTGTTTTACATTGTTTTCGTTGTTTTACATTTGTTTTTATTGTTTTCATTGCTTTACATTTGTTTTTATTGTTTTACATTGTTTTCGTTGTTTTACATTTGTTTTTATTGTTTTCATTGCTTTACATTTGTTTTCATTGCTTTACATTTGTTTTTACTTTTTTTACATTGTTTTTATTGTTTTATATTTGTTTTTATTATTTTCGTTGTTTTACATTTGTTTTACATTGTTTTCATTGTTTTACATTTGTTTTTATTGTTTTACATTGTTTTCATTGTTTTATATTTGTTTTTATTATTTTCGTTGTTTTACATTTGTTTTACATTGTTTTCATTGTTTTACATTTGTTTTCATTGTTTTGCATTTGTTTTTATTGTTTTACATTTTTTTTTTTTTGCTTTCATTGTTTTACATTTGTTTTTATTGTTTTACATTGTTTTCGTTGTTTTACATTTGTTTTCATTGCTTTACATTTGTTTTTATTGTTTTAAATTTGTTTTTATTATTTTACATTGTTTTCGTTGTTTTACATTTGTTTTTATTGTTTTACATTTGTTTTTATTGTTTTACATTTTTTTTATCGCTTTAATTGTTTTACATTTGTTTTTATTGTTTTCATTGCTTTACATTTGTTTTTATTGTTTTACATTGTTTTCTTTATTTTACATTTGTTTTTATTGTTTTCATTGCTTTACATTTGTTTTTATTGTTTTACATTGTTTTCTTTATTTTACATTTGTTTTTATTGTTTTCATTGCTTTACATTTGTTTTTATTGTTTTACATTGTTTTCGTTGTTTTACATTTGTTTTTATTGTTTTCATTGCTTTACATTTGTTTTTATTGTTTTACATTTGTTTTTATTGTTTTACATTTGTTTTATTGTTTTCATTGTTTTACATTTGTTTTTATTGTTTTACATTGTTTTCGTTGTTTTACATTTGTTTTTATTGTTTTCATTGCTTTACATTTGTTTTTATTGTTTTACATTTGTTTTTTCTTTTTTTACATTGTTTTCATTGTTTTATATTTGTTTTAATTATTTTCGTTGTTTTACATTTGTTTTTATTAATTTCATTGCTTTACATTTGTTTTTATTGTTTTACATTGTTTTCGTTGTTTTACATTTGTTTTTATTGTTTTACATTTGTTTTTACTTTTTTTACATTGTTTTCATTGTTTTATATTTGTTTTAATTATTTTCGTTGTTTTACATTTGTTTTACATTGTTTTCATTGTTTTACATTTGTTTTCATTGTTTTACATTGTTTTCGTTGTTTTACATTTGTTTTTATTGTTTTCATTGTTTTACATTTGTTTTCATTGTTTTACATTGTTTTCGTTGTTTTATATTTGTTTTTATTGTTTTCATTGCTTTACATTTGTTTTTATTGTTTTTCATTGTTTTCGTTGTTTTACATTTGTTTTTATTGTTTTACATTTGTTTTTACTTTTTTTACATTGTTTTCATTGTTTTATATTTGTTTTAATTATTTTCGTTGTTTTACATTTGTTTTACATTGTTTTCATTGTTTTACATTTGTTTTCATTGTTTTACATTGTTTTCGTTGTTTTACATTTGTTTTTATTGTTTTCATTGTTTTACATTTGTTTTCATTGTTTTACATTGTTTTCGTTGTTTTACATTTGTTTTTATTGTTTTCATTGCTTTACATTTGTTTTTATTGTTTTACATTGTTTTCGTTGTTTTACATTTGTTTTTATTGTTTTCATTGCTTTACATTTGTTTTCATTGCTTTACATTTGTTTTTACTTTTTTTACATTGTTTTTATTGTTTTATATTTGTTTTTATTATTTTCGTTGTTTTACATTTGTTTTACATTGTTTTCATTGTTTTACATTTGTTTTTATTGTTTTACATTGTTTTCATTGTTTTATATTTGTTTTTATTGTTTTTATTGCTTTACATTTGTTTTTATTGTTTTACATTTGTTTTTATTGTTTTACATTGTTTTCGTTGTTTTACATTTGCTTTTATTGTTTTACAATTGTTTTTATTGTTTTACATTTGTTTTTATTGTTTTACATTTTTTTCTTTGTTTTACATTTGTTTTTACTTTTTTTTACATTGTTTTCATTGTTTTATATTTCTTTTTTATTATTTTCATTGTTTTACATTTGTTTTACATTGTTTTCATTGTTTTACATTTGTTTTTTATTGTTTTACATTGTTTTCGTTGTTTTACATTTGTTTTTATTGTTTTCATTGTTTTACATTTGTTTTTATTGTTTTACATTGTTTTCGTTGTTTTACATTTGTTTTTATTGTTTTCATTGTTTTACATTTGTTTTTATTGTTTTACATTTGTTTTTATTGTTTTACATTTTTTTTTATCGCTTTAATTGTTTTACATTTGTTTTTATTGTTTTCATTGCTTTACATTTGTTTTTATTGTTTTACATTGTTTTCTTTATTTTACATTTGTTTTTATTGTTTTCATTGCTTTACATTTGTTTTTATTGTTTTACATTGTTTTCGTTGTTTTACATTTGTTTTTATTGTTTTACATTTGTTTTTACTTTTTTTACATTGTTTTCATTGTTTTATATTTGTTTTAATTATTTTCGTTGTTTTACATTTGTTTTACATTGTTTTCATTGTTTTACATTTGTTTTCATTGTTTTACATTGTTTTCGTTGTTTTACATTTGTTTTTATTGTTTTCATTGCTTTACATTTGTTTTTATTGTTTTACATTGTTTTCGTTGTTTTACATTTGTTTTTATTGTTTTCATTGCTTTACATTTGTTTTCATTGCTTTACATTTGTTTTTACTTTTTTTACATTGTTTTTATTGTTTTATATTTGTTTTTATTATTTTCGTTGTTTTACATTTGTTTTACATTGTTTTCATTGTTTTACATTTGTTTTTATTGTTTTACATTGTTTTCATTGTTTTATATTTGTTTTTATTATTTTCGTTGTTTTACATTTGTTTTACATTGTTTTCATTGTTTTACATTTGTTTTCATTGTTTTGCATTTGTTTTTATTGTTTTACATTTTTTTTTTTTTTGCTTTCATTGTTTTACATTTGTTTTTATTGTTTTACATTGTTTTCGTTGTTTTACATTTGTTTTCATTGCTTTACATTTGTTTTTATTGTTTTAAATTTGTTTTTATTATTTTACATTGTTTTCGTTGTTTTACATTTGTTTTTATTGTTTTACATTTTTTTTCTTTGTTTTACATTTGTTTTTACTTTTTTTACATTGTTTTCATTGTTTTATATTTGTTTTTTATTATTTTCATTGTTTTACATTTGTTTTACATTGTTTTCATTGTTTTACATTTGTTTTTTATTGTTTTACATTGTTTTCGTTGTTTTACATTTGTTTTTATTGTTTTCATTGTTTTACATTTGTTTTTATTGTTTTACATTGTTTTCGTTGTTTTACATTTGTTTTTATTGTTTTCATTGTTTTACATTTGTTTTTATTGTTTTACATTTGTTTTTATTGTTTTACATTTTTTTTATCGCTTTAATTGTTTTACATTTGTTTTTATTGTTTTACATTTGTTTTTATTGTTTTACATTTGTTTTATTGTTTTCATTGTTTTACATTTGTTTTTATTGTTTTACATTGTTTTCGTTGTTTTACATTTGTTTTTATTGTTTTCATTGCTTTACATTTGTTTTTATTGTTTTACATTTGTTTTTACTTTTTTTACATTGTTTTCATTGTTTTATATTTGTTTTTTATTATTTTCATTGTTTTACATTTGTTTTACATTGTTTTCATTGTTTTACATTTGTTTTTTATTGTTTTACATTGTTTTCGTTGTTTTACATTTGTTTTTATTGTTTTCATTGCTTTACATTTGTTTTTATTGTTTTACATTGTTTTCGTTGTTTTACATTTGTTTTTATTGTTTTCATTGCTTTACATTTGTTTTTATTGTTTTACATTGTTTTCTTTATTTTACATTTGTTTTTATTGTTTTCATTGCTTTACATTTGTTTTTATTGTTTTACATTGTTTTCGTTGTTTTACATTTGTTTTTATTGTTTTACATTGTTTTCGTTGTTTTACATTTGTTTTTATTGTTTTCATTGCTTTACATTTGTTTTTATTGTTTTACATTGTTTTCGTTGTTTTACATTTGTTTTTATTGTTTTACATTGTTTTCGTTGTTTTACATTTGTTTTTATTGTTTTCATTGCTTTACATTTGTTTTTATTGTTTTACATTGTTTTCGTTGTTTTACATTTGTTTTTATTGTTTTCATAGCTTTACATTTGTTTTTATTGTTTTACATTTGTTTTTACTTTTTTTACATTGTTTTCATTGTTTTATATTTGTTTTAATTATTTTCGTTGTTTTACATTTGTTTTACATTGTTTTCATTGTTTTACATTTGTTTTCATTGTTTTACATTGTTTTCGTTGTTTTACATTTGTTTTTATTGTTTTCATTGTTTTACATTTGTTTTTATTGTTTTACATTGTTTTCGTTGTTTTACATTTGTTTTTATTGTTTTCATTGCTTTACATTTGTTTTTATTGTTTTACATTGTTTTCGTTGTTTTACATTTGTTTTTATTGTTTTACATTTGTTTTTATTGTTTTACATTTGTTTTTACTTTTTTTACATTGTTTTTATTGTTTTATATTTGTTTTTATTATTTTCGTTGTTTTACATTTGTTTTACATTGTTTTCATTGTTTTACATTTGTTTTTATTGTTTTACATTGTTTTCATTGTTTTATATTTGTTTTTATTGTTTTTATTGCTTTACATTTGTTTTTATTGTTTTACATTGTTTTCGTTGTTTTACATTTGTTTTTATTGTTTTTCTTGCTTTACATTTGTTTTATTGTTTTTCATTGTTTTCGTTGTTTTACATTTGTTTTTATTATTTTACATTTGTTTTTATTGTTTTACATTTGTTTTTACTTTTTTTACATTGTTTTCATTGTTTTATATTTGTTTTTATTATTTTCGTTGTTTTACATTTGTTTTACATTGTTTTCATTGTTTTACATTTGTTTTCATTGTTTTGCATTTGTTTTTATTGTTTTACATTTTTTTTTTTTTTGCTTTTATTGTTTTACATTTGTTTTTATTGTTTTACATTGTTCTCGTTGTTTTACATTTGTTTTTATTGTTTTCATTGCTTTACATTTGTTTTTATTGTTTTACATTGTTTTCGTTGTTTTACATTTGTTTTTATTGTTTTCATTGTTTTACATTTGTTTTTATTGTTTTGCATTGTTTTCGTTGTTTTACATTTGTTTTTATTGTTTTACATTTGTTTTTATTGTTTTACATTGTTTTCATTGTTTTATATTTGTTTTTATTATTTTCGTTGTTTTACATTGGTTTTACATTGTTTTCATTGTTTTACATTTGTTTTCATTGTTTTACATTTGTTTTCATTGTTTTATATTTGTTTTTATTGTTTTATATTTGTTTTACATTGTTTTCATTATTTTACATTTGTTTTGATTGTTTTACATTTGTTTTTATTGTTTTATATTTGTTTTTATTGTTTTATATTTGTTTTACATTGTTTTCATTGTTTTACATTTGTTTTCATTGTTTTACATTTGTTTTCATTGTTTTATATTTGTTTTTATTGTTTTACATTTGTTTTACATTGTTTTCATTGTTTTACATTCGTTTTTATTGTTTTACATTTGTTTTTATTGTTTTACATTGTTTTCATTGTTTTACATTTGTTTTTATTGTTTTACATTTGTTTTCATTGTTTTATTGATTTCATTGTTTTTACATTGTTTAGAATGTAAAACGTAATTCATGGTTAAATTCAGAATTTAATCGCTGCTTTTTATAATCTAATACAAAAAAAAGACAAAGGAATACAAGAGTCGGCAATCTGAGAGGATAAATTTACCATGCATTAGTTTACCGACTATAAATTTACTACACCATCAATTTACCGACGATGAATTTACCACTCGGTGAATTTACCACTCGGTGAATTTACCGATGATCAATTCACCCCTCAATGTATTGACCCCAAGATATATTTACTGTGGTGTATTTACAAAGAATTCAAGCTAGATCAGTTGGACCTAAAACGATAGATTCCGTTGCTGTGCTTCAAACATAGAGACGAATCAGGCGAGTAGCACTTGGAGAGCATCAGGCGAGCTCGGCATCTCACAGTTCTGTGTGGTTCGTCATCTTCACACCCTTGGCAAATCTAGTGAGTAGCACTTAGAGAGTACCAAGCAAGTTCGGCATCTCACAGTTCAGTGTGGTTCGTCACCTTCACGGCATCGGCAGATCTAGTGAGTAGCACTCAGAGAGTATCAGGCGAGCTCGGCATCTCACAGTTCAGTGTAGTTCATCACATTCACGGCATCGGCAAATCCAGTGAGTAGCACTCAGAGAGTATCAGGCGAGCTCGGCTTCGGCGTAGTTCGTCACATTCACGGCATCAGCAAATCCAGTGAGTAGCACTCAGAGAGTATCAAGCAAGCTCGGCATCTCACAGTTCAGTGTGGTTCGTCATTTTCACGGCATCTGCAAAAGCATTCAGAGCTGCCGAATTGTACCTCATGTTACCAAAATATTGCAAAACTTTTGGCTCACTCTAATATGGTTGAGTTCTGACAGCAAACAAAGTAGGTTTTGAGTAGGTGGTTTGCTCAGCCGATTCATTACTATTTTTATATTCTACAGATAAATATAAATGGAAGAAAATTCAATTTTAGGTCAACTTAAATCAATTTAAAACAATTGTATATTATTCTAATCATGTGCAACTCTTGTTTAAAGCAAAAACATACACAAGATTTGATAATTGGATTTATTTGCAATTCCAAAAGTCTATATTAGTCATGGGTTAAATGCAGCCTTCAGTATTTTCTGAACGACTTGCCTAATTTCACAAGGGAAATAACATTCATTAAAATTTTGTTTGTCTCGTTTTGTTTTCACTTGTTCTCTCTCTCTCTCTCTCTCTCTCTCTCTCTCTCTCTCACACACACACACAGACATTCTCTCTCTCTCTCTCTCTCTCTCTCTCTCTCTCACACACACACACAGACATACTCTCTCTCTCTCTCTCTCTCTCTCTCTTGGAGAGCTGGTGTCAAAGGGGAATAACTATTACAGGTCCCACTAAGCTTTCTTATTAATGCCTGTTGTATTGTGGGTACCCCAGTCAGGAAAAGAAAATAGTTTTAATAAGACTTTGATTCACAGTTTGAAAGTACAAAAATTTTTTCTTTGATGTATAGATCATATTCATTTTGAAAACATTGATTCTTTTTTTTTTTTCTTTTTCAAAAATTCATTTTTTTGCTTTTAATTATTCTGTAATATATCATAGAAGCAGTGTGTATTAATCACATTGATTTCAGTGAAAATATACCAAGACTTTAATTCTTTATAGAAAAGATCTTTTTACTGAAGATTTTAAAAAATCAACTTTTCCTATTTCTAAAGCAGATGCTTATATGGTTTTCTGTAGCGGAATTTTAAAAGAATAAAAATGAAACAAGGTAATTTTTTTGATGAAGTATCTTCAAAGAAAAATCACCTCGGTAAAAGCTCCCGAAATGTGCCTCATGTTACCAAAATATTGCAAAACTTTTGACTCACCCTAGTTGAACAAGATGTCATCAACCAGTGAAAAGGACAACCCACGTTTATGAATGAGTGCGATGTGTTTTTTGGGTGAAGATCATAGAAATCTTGGCATCGTTTTCATTATTGTTTTATTTCTTACAATTTTTTTTTTTATTCGTGGAGAGACGATTGTGGAAGTCAACATTTGAACTATGTCAGCAGAAGAGTGAACGAACGAACGAACAGGCTCATTGCTTCGAGAAAAAAAAGTCATTTAAACTACGGGACGGCTCTTAATAGGGACATTTGAATTCCATGGCGGTAATAGCTCTCAGGGTTAAGAAAGTCAGGTCAACGTTACTTCAAATACGAGGTCACTAGCTACACAGAACACAAAGATTAAAGAGGGTTTTTTTTTTAGAGAGAGAATGCCTGAATTAAAAGCAAAACACTTGATCTCTGAAAAATACGGCAAAAGGAAAATCTTCATCGCCGTTTGATTTATTTACTCGACCGGGTGTTGTCGGGTGGGTTTGGTTGATGGGGGAAGGAACAGGGAGTTATCTACGAGATGTTGAAAAGTCCAACCATCACAGCAATGTTCATAGCTTCAAGTTACTTAATTTCAAAACACTCTAAGTAAAAAAAAAAAAAAAAAAAACAAGCGAGATGTGCAAGTATTCCTATTGGTGCCCCAAAGAGAATTAACAACCGGGAGACTTATTTCAAATCAACAGATGACTTTTTCAACCCTTTTCATCCGCATTTTCTTCTTTCTTTTTATTTATTTTTTATTTTTTTGTTTTATTTTTTTGTGGGGGTGAGGGATATTTCCAGGAGCACTTTTCAATTTTTTTTTTAAACTTTGATAGATGTGAAATTTAAAATTCAGTTCCAAGTACATTCTGGTAAATGCTGGGTGCTTGAAAAGTAATTTTTTTTTATTTCTAAAACATCTCTCGTATTTTGTTACACCAACCAGAATCCTCTTCAACATCATTTTCAAAACATTCATTATCATTGTCTTATCACAGTGACATGAAGATGAGAAATATGCTGTATAGGCAACTGCCAGTCTTCCATACATACAACTTAGCCCAGACTGGCTCCTGGCATAGATTCAGGGTTTCACGAAATTGATAAATGTCCCTGCATATATATATATATATATATATATATATATATATATGACCTCTCAAAATGTAAGTACCCTGTGTATGACACAAAACTATATCTGATAATTAGGCTCCAGTTCATGAAATCTGGGAAGTGTAGACTACCCCTTCATTTTGCTTCCTCTCCGGTCCATTTTGACCCGGAGTAGTATTACCCGTTAGTTTCCTATCTATCAATTGAATGGTGTAATGGTTAGCGTCACAGGATATGGACACGGCGACACGAGTTCAAATCCTGGACCTGACTGATTGCATTTCACATAGCACTAATACCCTTGAGAAAGGTATGAATCCAAAATATTCTCCCTCCAGCTATGGGTAAATAGTAGGGCAGACTAGGTTCTTTAGCCTTGGTGAGGCAACTAGTCTAGGAGAAGGAAAACTCTGAATTCAAACCTGTTAAACTCCGCTTAAAAATTGACCTTGTGTCATATCCTGCTCGAGCGGAGGGGTTAGGTAAATATGATCAATTGAATGTTTAAGAATTATTCGTATTAGATGGGAATACTTACAATATAACTTAGTATTATTCCTATTGAGGAGGGTCTCGTGAAGCTATAATTTTTTACAAGGATTATTATTAGTTATTGGGTGCGAAAGCGAAACTAGGAATATTCTAGAATAATACTAAACGACTCTATAATAAAACAAGATTGATTTTTTTTTTTAAATAAAGAATGAAATAAGAAGATAGATATAAAACAGTAAATTTATTCAATATGGCCACCATTTTTTTTTTTTTCAATTATTGTATCAACACGCCGTCGAAACAATTTACATGCGTTCAAAATAAATTCTTTAGACATTTAATTCCAATCCTCCTCAATAGCATTTGTGAACCAACATTTAGATGGGAAGTTGCATTTGTCTTGTTTTCTAAAACGGCCCATCGAGCGTAAAAAAGGTGGGGTTATGGTCGGGGCTTGATAGAGGCCATGAAGAAACTCCAGTTATTTCGGAAATTCTCTTTTTTTTTCTTTTTTGCTTGGTTTCGGTAAATCATACATTCTTTGTCGTTTTTTTTTTCTTGCTCACTCATATTGGGACGAATTTTAATGAAAAAGTGATTGAATAATAAAACTAATCATGAAAATTTAGATTTATCGTGTTTTTTTTTTTTTTGCTTTTTTTTTTTGTTTTGTTCTTTTTTTTACAAATAAGACTAAAAAACGTTTTAAAAAGTATTCGCTCTTTTGTTTCCGCATCCTGAACTTGAAACCGTATAACAGTAAGCAAATAAATAACTATTATTAGATGTAAGTAATCAGTTGTAACCAAATAATTATTAGAATATTTGAAACCATACAACTGTATGCAAATTATTTGTTTGATTGGTTTAATAGGTTGAGTTGGGTTTTATGGCATATCAACCCTTGTAGGTTATTAAATGCCAAATTCTTTTTATACATATATATTTAATACATATGATTTGGTTTGGTTTGGTTTTATGGCATATCAACCATTGTAGGTTATTCAATTGCAAATCCTGTTTCTGCATATTTATCAAATATATGATTTGTAAAGATTTTGTTGATAGATTTTTTAAACGAGCTGTTTTGGGGAGTTTTTGTTGTTGTTGTTGATGGTTTTTTTTTGTTTGTTTTTTGGTTTGTTTGGGTTTTTTTATTTTTATTTTTTTTGTGCACTGTAAAATGGTTTCAAGTATTTCCATCAAACACAAATATTTTTTATTTAATATTAATCATTTGTTAATCCACAATTCGATGGTTTCAAGTATTGCTATATAAGAAATACAATTTAACATCAGTCATTTGTTTGCAAATTACAGATGATTTGGTAATTTCTTTTTTTAAATAAGTAGGAATTCGTTTGCACAGTAGTATTGCTATTATTACAACACAATTAAAATGGTTTCAATAATAATATTGCCCAGTCGGCTGGGGGGCTGTAGAATACACAGACTGCACGAGTGTCCAGCATATGACACTAAACAATCTGATGGTGAGGTTCTAGCAAAGCTGGAGCTTTGGGGAATGCGGAGTAACCCTTCATTGCCATCGCTCCCAGGTCCACTCTGGCCCGGAGTGGTAGCACTTAATTGGGCCCTATCTATGGGTTAAATAGAACTAACAGCATACTTATGCTAAACTGAATTGTTTGACTAAACTGAACAGTTTGAAATAGAAATGTTTTTGACAATTAAACCGTACTTACATTTAAACTGCGTGCTTATGTTTAACTGAATTATTTGAAATAGAACTGTTTTTCGACATTAAAACTGTATTTACACTTAACTGATTTTTTGACATTGAAACTGTATTTACACTAAACTAAATTGTTTAACATAGAATTGTTCTGACATGTAACTGTGTGTAAACAAAATCTGTACTTTTACAAAACTGAATTCGCTGAAATAGAATTGCTCGATTAAACTGAATAGCTCGAAATAAACAGGGTTTTTTTTACAACTAAACTATATTTACATTTAAACTGCGTGCTTTTGCTAAACTGAATTGTTTTAAATTGAACTATTTTTGACACAGAAATTGTACTTACCCTAAACTGAATTGTTATATATAACTGAATAGTTTGAAATAAAAACGTTTTTTGACAATTAAACTGTGTACTCATGCTAAACCGAATTGTTTTAAATAGAACTGATTATTTACATAAAAATGGATTTGGCATTAAATAACCTACAAAGGTTGATATGCCATAAAACCAAACCAAACCAAACCAAATCAATAATAATAGGAGTACTCATATGGACCCCTTTACATGGCCGAGCAAAAGCAGGGCGGCCAGCTCGAACCTACATACGGCAGTTCTGTGAGGATACGGGGTGTAGCCCGGGGGACCTACCGGAAGTGATGAACGATAGGGAGGAATGGCGAGAGAGGATCAGGGATATCCATGCTGATGGCGCGATAAGATGATGATGATGATGATGATGAACGCTTATAATTCTTTCTAATATTGATGATTTGTTCGCGGACTGTGAAGTGGTTACAAATATTACTATTTAACACTAATTATTCTATTCAACACTATTCATTCATTTGCACACAGTTAAATGGTTCAAAATGTTGCTATATAGCACTAACGATTCAATTAAACAGTTGTTTGTTTATACAGTTAAATGGTCAAGCAGTTCTATTTGTAACAATTCAATTTAGCATCAGTTATTTGTTTGTATACAGTTTAAATGTCAACCAGTTCCATTTGACCCATAGATACTATTAACCAACCCCTCCGCTCGGGCAGGATATGACACAAGGTCAATTTTTAAGCGGAGTTTAACAGGTTTTAATTCAGAGTTTTCCTTCTCCTAGACTAGTTGCCTCACCAAGGCTGAAGAACCTAGTCCGTCCTACTATTTACCCATAGCTGGAGGGAGAATAAGGGGGTTCATACCTTTCCCAAGGGTATTTGCCCGAAAGTGAACGTAATAGCGCGACTGGAGTACGAACTCGCGTACTACGATTCCGTAGTTCATCGCTTTAACCATTACACCACGAGGACACCATAGATAGGACCCTATCAGATGCTACCACTCCGGGTCAGAGTGAACCTGGGAGGGATGGTAATGAAGGGGTATTCCGCATTCCCCAAGGCTCCTGCATTTCTGGAGCTTCGTCATCAGATTGTTTAGTGTTATATTTAGGACACTCGTTAGTGGGATCTGACCCCTCTGCAGAGATGTAGTCGGTGTATTTTACAGACCCAGCCAAGTGGGCCTCAGGACACTTATTAGGGTAGTTTTACCTCTCTGCAGAGATGTAGTCGGTGTATTTTACGGCCCCAGCCGAGTGGGCCTCAGGACACTCATTAGGGTAGTCTTACCTCTCTGCAGAGATATAGTCAGTGTATTTTACAGCCCCGGCCGACTGGGCCTCAGGACACTCATTAGGAGAGTCTTACCTCTCTGCAGAGATGTAGTCGGTGTATTTTACAGCCCCGGCCGACTGGGTCATCAGGACACTCATTAAGGGAGTCTTACCTCTCTGCAGAGATGCAGTCGGTGTATTTTACAGCCCCAGCCGGCTGGGCCATAGGACAGCCATGAGGGGAGTTTTACCTCTCTGTAGAGATACAGTCAATATACTCAACAGTGCCCCTCACCTGACAGGGCAAATTATGATTGAAGTTAAACTACTATGCAAACAAACGAATATGATTAAATAGAAATTATTATTTGAAAACATATGCGTCAGTGGGATTTAGAATACACAGAAATATAATCAATCAATGACATCTTAAACGACAATTTTGATGCTTTTACTTTCATTACTGTAATTTTATAAGCATTTAAAACGAGTAAATGTATTCTGGTAAATAAAGATAAGACACAAAATTGTCTGAGGTTGTCCTCGTGGTGTAATGGTTAAAGCGATGGACTGCGGAATTGTAGAAAGCGAGTTCGAACTCCAGTCGCGCCAATACGTTAACTTTCGGACAAATACCCTTGGGAAAGGTATTGAACCCCCTTATCCTGCCAACTATGGGTTAAATAGTACTACTGTTTTTCTAGGAGAATGGCTTTGGCATTAAATAACCTACAAAGGTTGATATGCCATTAAACAAAGAAACCAAACCAAACAAAATGGTCTAATGAAATAATTGTATATATATATATTTCGACAAGATTTTATGGATACAGAAATATGAACCTGATAAGTATACCACAAAAAGTGGTTTAAGAATGAGGGAAAATCCCTGATTCGTTTTTGAGAGCCTCTGTGACATTACTGCTATTACGGCTAGAAAAATGCCGGGAGCCGATGAGACGTCAGTTGTATTCTTCTTCACTATCAGTTGTCTTTTTTCGAATTTAACGAGTTAGAAATCTTGACTCCGACCCTTAGTCAAAGAATTACTATGCTCTGCCGGCCGGAAGTTATTTCTCTTCTGGGACGGGGCCGGCTTTTATATCCATCGCCAGGCTGGTAAAATTCTCCAGATTCTTCCAGACAATTCCACAACATTCCACAAACAGAAAGTGCATGGTCATTTCCTGTTACTTTGTTGCCTTTTCCGTGGGATGCCTCTTGCTTACTTAGGGTCATGGGGTAATTTCATTTCACTGTTAAAACCGGTGCCAACATGACTTGACCATGATAGATTACACAGATCCCATCTCTCTGCTCTCTGGGTAGGGGAAATCAAATTACAAAGGGATTCCACTTGAAGCCCACCAGAAAAATATAACTGCTAATAAAATATTTTCTTTTAAAACAAAGTACCTCCAATATATGTATATGTGTGTGTGCTTTTTATTTCTTCTTCTTAAACTAAAATCCATCAAATTCCTCATTACGCTACGCTTCTATGAATGAAGATTGTGTAGAATTGTGTTTTACTCTATCCATCTGTTCAAGGCTTGGGTTCCTGAAGGAAGATCAAAAAAGGGCCGGTCCACACTGACTATAGGCACGATTGTGATTGACAAGGTCAACGCGGAACGATCAGGCACTGTCGCAACGGCTGCAACTGAAGGTTTGGTCATAACATAGTGTTGCGGTTCTTCCTCCTACACCTTTTGTTGCTGATGGGGGCCCAGCAGGCGATTTTAAAAGAGGAGACGTGGTTGGTGTTGAGACGCAAGGTGTCACAGTTTTCAATTAAGGGTAACCATCGGTGATGGTTGATATGACAGGCACCTGGGAATTTTTGCCAACAGTCCTTGTATCGCTTCTTCGATATGCCTTTGTCGTGATGGCCAACGAAGAACTCCTGGGCTGGCGATTATTCCCCAAGATGGAGACGTGTACTGTCCGGCGTAGCTGGGATTTCAGTTGCATGGCCTCGATGATGTTCAAGGACTTCATTATTAGTGACGAAGTCACTTCAGAGAATGCTACCGAGGCTGCGCTGCTGGAACCGCTCGAGGAATCTTAGGTGGTAGCAATTAGTAACCCACAAATATATTTAGCAGGGTGGCAAGGACACTAACTCAATACACGGTGATTTCTGTGCTTTTTTTCCGGTGCTTGTCGTACCACACGCGTGTACAATCTGCCAATTGCCGTGTTTGCATTTCCTGGTCAGCTGTCTACTTCCTTGTCGAGCTTAGCACCTGATGTGATGGCTCATTCCAAATAATTTTGATTTGGTCATTTGGTTTAATGGCATATCAACTCTTAATGGTTATTTAATGCCAAATCTTGTTCATACATATGATGTTTAAAGGAATGGTTTGTTGGTAACTATTTTTAAATAAGTTAGAATTATTAGTGTTTGATAGGAATACTTGAAACCATTTAACTGTGTGCAAACAAATGAGATCTATTTGCATACTGTTAAGCATTGCTATCTAAGACTAATAGTTCTATTGACCACAGTCAAATGTTTTCCGGTATAAAAAATGATTAAACAGTTCTTTTTTACCCATAGATTGACCCTAACAGATACTACAGCTCCAGGTCACGGTGGACCTGGGAGTAATGGCAATCAAGGGGTTACTCTACACTCCCCCGGTCTCCAGAACATGGGTCAAATAGATCTGTTTAAAAATCATTTGTACTCCATTGGACTGTGTGGAAAACAATCTCAACAAAAAACAAATACACAAAAATGTAAATTTGAACGTAACATGAATATAATCCCCTAATCTCTAGGCATTAAATAACCCAAACGGGTTTGACATACCGTGAAAATCAATATATTTATCGATTTATGTAAACAGCTATTTTTTTCAATCTCACCAAATGAAAAAAAAATTAGTTTTACAATGAGTTACTGTAATCGTATAATGATATGCTGTCATTATACATTGAGTACTTACTCTTCACGGGAGCGTACGTGTTCACCGACACAATACCTACCTTGTACAAGGGTTTGTATCTTTTTTTTTTTTTAGTGGGGGTGTGTTTTGTTTTGTTTTGTTTTATTTTTCTATTGTTTATTTTTTTGTTTGTTTTTGTTTCGCTTTTTCATACATTCCTCTCTTCCATAATCTTTTTTTTTCTTTATACACTTCCCTTACCAACACACATAGACATAGTCCTCTCTCTCTCTCTCTCTCTCTCTCTCTCTCTCTCTCTCTCTCTCTCTCTCTCGGCCACCGGGGACCCGGGCTGTGAAGTGGTTTATGAACCAGCTATTGCCAGGAAGAGAAGCTGTGAACGTCAGATACAACGGAAGACGGTGCCAAATGCGTTCAAAACAGTCCCACCCTCGATCCAGCCGACTCAACGCAAAATACGCTTCCAGGCAAAAACTAGGAATCGGCTGAAGTCCGAATGGCGCCAAACATCCGCTTTACTCTTCACAAGATTTATATGCTCTTACATACCAACATGCATATGTACATACATATATGCATATTAATATATATATATACATGTGTGTGTGTGTGTGTGTGTATGTGTGTGTGTGTGTGTGTATGTGTGTGTGTGTATGTGTGTGTGTGTACTTCTTGTTCTCTAAAACGTTTCCTTGAATAAATATATCAATAAGTTATGTTAACTTTCTTCTCTTGCATTCTTAATATATGTGTGTGTGTCTGTGTGTGTCTGTGTGAGATGAATAATGTATATATATATATATATATATATATATATATATATATATATATATATATATATATATATAATGTGTATATGTTTATGTATGTGTGTATATACATATATATAATGTGTATATATATATGAGTTTATATATAATGCATATGTTTGTGTATATGTGCATATATATGTATATATACATGCGTGTGTGTGATGAATAATGTGTATATATACATATATATATACGTATATACATAATGTGTATATGTATATGTATGTGTATATATATATATATATATACATATAATGTGTATATATGTGAGTATATATATAATACATATGTATATGTGTATATGTGAAGATAGATAGATAGATATGTATATTATATTATAACAGTGTTGGTTGTCACTATATCACTTTGTGGGTTTGTGTCGTACCAAGTGCAATATAATATGGAGAGTGCTCAATATCTGAGATAGAGCTATTATATGATAATAATAAATAAATAAATATTAGATATATATATTTAATTCGTGGAACTTACACTGTGACCCCAGGGTTTGAAAAAAACTCCATGAAACCCAGGGGTCGCAGTCTAAATTCCATGAATTAAACATACATATCTAATATATATTCATTTATTATTGTTATTATATATAGAGAGATAGATAGATAGATAGATAGATAGATAGATAGATCAACATTTTTATGTAGATGTATGTAAAAGGGATAGTGGACAAACATATTAATGAATTTTTACGTACTAATATATACTCGGCTGAGTGAAAAGTTTTTCAATAGTTTGGTAATGAGAGGCACACTAACTTAGTTCCGGATGTTTTTGCCGAGATTGTCAAGATGGTGAACCACACTAGATAGTGAGATGCCAAGCTCACCTGATACTCTGTTGAGCACTAATCGCTGGAATTGCCTTTCATGGCTTTAAGTACAGCCTCGGATTCCACGGTTTTAGGCCAGATCGTCAAGGTACTTGCAACCTGAGCGAAATTTCTTTAACCATCTACATACTGTATTGTAATGTACTGGGTTTTTACCTTTCGCTCAAGAAATCTTTTCGGTTGCTTCAATGGTTGAGTTCATACTCGTAAAGCATAGGTTGCCTAATTAGACTACGTTACATATTCATCTATGCAGTTTTTAGATTACACTCGAAGTGAAGCAATGCATAACGTGTCAGCGCACCAATTACCACGATACTACCAAACGCAAAGAGCGGTTTGAACTGCTTTACTCACGTGATATACGCGTCGTAAACTAGTTGGTAGGTTGGTTTGTTGGGTTTTATGGCATATCAACCTTTGTAGGTTATTTAACGCCAAATCCATTTTTATGTAAATAATCTGTTCTATTTAAAACAATTCAGTTTAGCATAAGTACACATTTTAATTATCAAAAACATTTCTATTTCAAACTATTCAAGCAGTTATATGTAACAATTCAGTTAAGTGTAAATACAGTTTCAATGTCGAAAAGCAGTTCTATTTCAAATAATTCAGTTTTGAGATGAGGGTTTTAATCTGAGAATTAATTTTTATTTATTGCGGTCTTTTCCCCCTCATCTTGGTAGTTTTTGTGTTGTTTCTTCTTTCACTACGTTTCGGCCACATTTCACCTCTGGCCTTCTTCAGGTGATTTTACCGTGACCTCGGATAGGAACAACACAAAAACTACCAAGATGAGGGGGAAAAGTCCGCAATAAATAAAAATTAATGTTCGCCAATGGCCCGGGAGACCTAGGTTCAATCCCAGGTCGAGTCATACCAAAGACTTTAAAAATGGAACTTGATACCACCTTGCTTAACACTCAGCATTATAAGGTACGGTTCAAGGGTAAAGTGGAGCAATCCAGGGAATGGAGTAGCGCCCTCCCCTACACCTTGGTGTAGTAGCTATCGAAAAGGGAGCCTTCGGGTCACCCTCGACTATGGTCGCTAACTTTACTTTACTTATGACAGTGTTCAATGCAAAAGGCAATGAATCGACGAGAAAGAATCCCTGCAGCCTAAACCAAAAGCGGAGCCTTTTCTTAATGTTATGCTGTGTGTACGGTCGAATCACCTGGGTATTATTCATTTTAAGTTTTTAAACCGCAATTAGGCACTCAAAGCAGATCTATACTCTCAACACCTACAACATACGAAAATCATTAAATAAGTTTCCTGACTTTTTTCGTCTGGGCACTTTTATTGATAGTACACGTATGAAACTCTAGTCCCCTTCGAAGTAATCTCCTCAGGCTGCAATGCACTTCTTGTACCGTTCCAACAACTTCTGGAAGGACCCATGGAAGTCCTCTTGTTTGAGCGTGTCAATGACCTTCGTCACAGTCTCTTTCATCTCCTCAATTGTCTCATAACAACAGTCTCTGAGCTTAGGGAATAACCAAAAGTCACAGGGAGCAAGGTCTGGACTATAGGGACGGTGAGGAACTGTCTTGATGCCCATCTTGGTCAAATAGTCTGTGACAAGGATGGAGTGGTGGACTGGTGCATTGTCCTGGTGGAAATGCCACTGACCCAATTTGAAGAGTGCTGGCCTTTTCCCTAGGAATCTCTTCCTGAACTCCCTTAAAACCTCAACATAGTAACCCTAACCCTAACCGTTTGGCCAATCAACTCTGGTGTATTGACTTCCTTATTCCTCCCACACCTCTCATCATCCCTCACAGACTCCCTGCCTTCCTTGAATCTCTTATGCCACTAAAAAATTGATGCTCGATTCATGCAAGATGGTCGAAAAGCAGTCTGAAGCATTCCATACGTTTCTGTGGCATCATTTTTTCCAAGTTCAAAACAGAATTTTATTGCATATCGTTCTTCTAAAGTGTCCTCACGCCCAGATTACATTTTTGAAATTTACCAGCTGTGACAATCAGGATTTATCAGGGTGTATTCCAATTGCTGTTGTAGCTGTTCATTTGAACCTGAAATCATTAAAAAATTGGTCAGTCATCTCATAAGATGTATAGCAATAACATAGTGAATTTTCAAGAGTCCACGACAATTTTAAATGCCCATACAAAAAAAAGTCTCGGAACTTATTGAAAGCACCACGTATGCATGAAAATCTTCAAAGAAAACGTCCCACACTCGTCAATAGGAGAAACGTTGTGCTTCTCCTTAAGAATGCAAAGTCAAATTCAACAAGAATCAAGCAAAAAATTTTGCCTCTTTCAATAAATGCTGGTCAGTACTTTGTGATAAACCTTCAAACAGTTCAATTTCATTTATGCGCTAATGATATCCGTTTTCTGTTGATTCTGAAACAAGCATATTTTGTAAAAGAAAAATGTTTAGTAATTAAACCCATTATATTGTCGATTCTCTAAAAAAAGTCAGAAGTGAGCGGAAAATATTTCAATTTCAATATTCTAATTTTTGTAGAACAGTAGAATTGCAGTATCTCCGAGAAATCTTCTGATTAGTGGTGACTTATCTATAGCGACAGTGTCCCCTATTTTCTCCTGATCAGTGGCAGTTTATCTATTGAGACAATAGAACTGCAACATCCCCTATTTTCTCCTGATCAGTGGCCGTTTATCTACAGAGACAATAGAACTGCAACATCCACTATTTTCTCCTGATCAGTGGCAGTTTATCTAGAGACAATAGAACTGCAACATTCCCTATTTTCTCCTGATCAGTGGAAGTTTTACTATAGAGACAATAGAACTGCAACATCCCTTATTTTCTTATGATCAGAGGCAGTTTATCTACAGAGACAATAGAACTGCAACATCCCCTATTTTCTTATGATCAGAGGCAGTTTATCTACAGAGACAATAGAACAACAGTGCTCCTTATTTTCTTCAAATCCGTGGCAGCTTATCGACCGGGACAATAGAAGCGCAGCATCCCCGATTTTCTTCTGATCAGTGTCAGTTTGTCGATTGGCACTGTACAATTGTAGCATCAGTTTTCTCCTGATGAGTGATGGCTCATCTATAAGGACAATAGAACTGCAGCATCCCTTACTCGTTATGTTTCTCGAGTTTCCATTTACCAAAATTTATTTCTAGATTTTTTGCATTCACACTCCTTGTTATAGAAACGCTGGTGTCTTGTATTCTAGTAAATTCATTAATTGATTGATTGAATGATGTGATTTTAACGGAATGTCAACCCGTCTAGCGTTATTTTATGCTTTGAAGTTAGGGAAACACGTTAATTGTACGTTGATACTCAAATACTCAATTCCCCTCATCTCGTTTTTTATCATTAAGGGTTTTCGGAGTATTGTCTTCATCTTTATTGTTATTTCCACAAAATTTCGGCCGATATCTCCTCCGGCCTTCTTCAGGTGTTTGTCAAACTCGGGAACCTTCACGGAACTTTGAACTACGTCCTTTATTGAATCCACGGGGGCCCCTTGTTCTGATTCCATTAGCCATAACCGGGTACAAGTGTTAAGTATTCTTGTATTTTTACTCACCTGTAAAGGACGTAGTTCTAAGTTTCATGAAGGTTCCCGAGTTCGACAAACACCTGAAGAAGGCCGGAAGGCATATCGGCCGAAACGTATTGGAAATAACAATAAAGATAAAGACAATAGTCCGAAAGCCCTTTATGATAAAAATCAACAAGCTTCGTCTCTGAATTCAAACCTCTTAAACTCCGCTTAAAAAATTGACCTTGTGTCATATCCTGCCCGAGCGGAGGGGTCGGGTAAATAGGAACAAGCTTCGTCTCAGAAGTTTAGACAACTAATCCTCCAATCTCCTTTCCAAGCTTTTGGGGACCATTCCGAGTGCACCAACTACAATTGGCATCACCGACAACTTCATCTTCCACAGCTTGTATTTGTTTATCTTTTCGCTGTCTTTTATTTTCACTTTGAGATTAGCTACATCGGCAAAATCTACAAGGTTGCAAGTTCTTTTTTGAGAATTTTTTTTTTATTGCGGACTTTTTGTCCTCATCTTGGTAGATTTTAATGTTGTTTCTTCTCACTACGTTCACGGTCTTATTTAACCCATTGGAGGGACTCCAGGTCAAAGTGAACCTGGGAGTAATGGCAATGAATGGGTTCTGCTTAATTGCCAAACCTGCAGAACCTTACAATTAGTTAAGTGTCATAACTAGAAACACCCATTTGAGAGTGAGGGGTCTTACCCTTCTGCAGAGGATATCCTAAGCCCCACCGACAGCGCTGTCTCACGTGTAGGGATCGAATTCATTTTTTGAAAGTAAAAGCGATGAAGATAGAACTTTTGAAATTTTGCTTATGAGTAAAATTTTAATTCGAATTTTAATTAAACTAACATCATGAAAGTAGAAAATATAGACAAGTGTATGTGCGAAGTCTATATGTGGAAGTGGATGTAATTCAGAGGGCGCTCGTAGTGCAATGGTTACTGTCTTAGAAAACGGAGACGGCGAACCGCGATCAAATCCTGGGTTAGACTGTTTACATTTCACATAGCGCTAATACCCTAGGGAAAGGCATGAATCCAACTATTTTTCCTCCAGTTATCGGTAAATAGTTGGGAAGGCTAAGCTCTTTAACCTTGGCATGGCCAGTCTCGGAGAAAGAAAAATCTAAATTCAAAATTGTTCAACACCGGTCAAAAAATTGACCTTGTGCTGATATACCTTAAGACCCAATCAACCATTTACGAAGTCACTAATGTTTGGCTTGGTACTGTAAAGCTTCTACAAATATAACAAAAAGAATCTTAATTTAAACATTTTCTTTCAGTTAAGGTCATACAGTTGATTTGTTGTCTTATTTTTGGACATCAGTCTGAAAAAGAAAAAGAAAATGTAAGTCTCTATGATTTCAAAGCAGTTCTATTTCAAACAATTCAGTTTAGCATAAGTATAGAGTTAACTTCTATTTAATCAATAGATAGGACCGTATCAAGGACTACTACTCCGGGCCAGAGAGTAACTGGGAATGATGGCAGTAAAGGAGTACTCCACATTACTCTATGCAATACTCCACATTACTCTATGCATTACTCTTTTACAATAAAAATGCATTAAAAATGATTTTTGTAACAAACATGCATTGAAAATCATTTTCATTACAAAAATGCATTGAAAATTATTTTTACAATAAAAATGCATTGGCAATGGTATATATATATATATATATAGAGAGAGAAAGAGAAAGGAATTGCAAAACAAGGTAATCCAAAGACAAGAATTTAATGTTAAAGAAAGTCAACGTTATAACGTTTCGGTTCAAATGAACCATCATCAGGACTAGGAAAGATGACATCGAGTGAGGTGAGATCACTGATGGATTGTTTTTTTTTTATCATTTGTTTTTTGTTTGTTTTGTTTTTTGTTTTGGTTTGGTTTGGTTTTTTGCGGAGGGGGTGTCTTGTTTTGTGTACATTGATCTAACCTCACTTGGCAATCATCCTTCCTATACCTGATAATGGTTCATTAGAACCGAAACGTTATAACGTTGACTTTCTTTAACATTAAATTCTTCCCTTTGGATTTCATTGTTTATCAATTTTTCTCCATACTATCGGATTCATTTTTATTATCTATTCCATATATATATATATATATATATATATATCACATAGTTAAATGGTTTCAAGTATTTCTATAGCACGAATAATTATATTTATTTTAAATCATTTGTTTGCGCACATTTAAATGGAGATACGTAGGATTTGTAAATGAACAGTTTGTAGATAAATTCATTTTTGAATAAGTCCGAACTAATTCGTTTGCACACAGTTTAAATGTCAAACAATTCTATTTGACCCATAGATGCGACCCTATCAGGTGGTACCACACGGGGCACAGTGATCCCTAGGAGTAATGCCAATGAAAGGGTAGTCCACATTCCCCAGAGCTCCAAGATTGAAGCCTCACCATTAGATTGTTTAGTGTCATATCCAGGGCACTCGTTGGGGTAGGGAAGGTCTTACCCCTTTGCAGAGGTGCAGCTGGTGTAATCTACAACCCCACTGACTGTAATAATGAAAACTAATATTATTTAAAATTCCAACTTTCAAACATTAGAAAATACTTTTGATTATTATTTTCTCAGAGTTTAATGGAACAAAACAAAAAATAGACAAAAATGGAGGTCACATTTTTTAATCTAATAAGCCAAAATCAACACTCAAACTGAAGTCAGCAGGAAAGAAAAGTTAAATTTTGTTGGCCAGTGTTATTTATATGAATTAAGTTTGGTTTGCTTTGGTTTTACGGCATATCAACCATTATAAGTTATTTAATGCCAAATCCATTTTTATACACAGTTGTTTTCAAACAATTCAGTTTAGCCGAAGTACTCAGTTTAAATGTTAAAACAGTTCTATTTCAAACAATTCAATTTAGCGTAAGTACATAGTTTAAATGTCAAAACAGTTCTATTTCAAACAATTCAATTTAGCAGTTTAAATTTCAAAAGAGTTCTATTTCAAATAATACAGTTTAACATAAGTATACAGTTTTGTTCTATTTAATCTATAGGGACTACCACTCCGGGCCAGAGAGTACCTGGGAGTGATGGCAGTAAAGGGGCACTCCACATTCCTCTAAGCTTACTGGAGCCTTACCATCAGATTGTTTGGTATTGTAAACAGGACACTCGTTAGGAGAGTCTTACCCTACTGAAGAGATACAGTAGGTGTATTCTGCAGCTCCAGTCGACTGGTCCATAAGAATTAAGATAATCTTATTGTAAAAATGTTGGATCTTTATTTTTAATCAAAATGAGATGTATTGCGTATGTCGAGCTCATTTCAAAATTTTGTCTTAAATAATGTTTGTATTATCCTTTAGCATTCTAAAACTACTGAAAAACACCTAGATTATGTCGGACTATTGTTATCATCTTGGTTGCTTTAGTTAGAACGTTGAAACCTCCAGCGCCCTTCAAATGTCTTTTTTGCCGATTCGATAACTTGATTCGTAAAATCAATCATCCGTGCAATTAAAAACCGGGGAGAGAGTAAATTGTGACTGAAACCCCCTAATATGAAGAAAATAACTCGAAATGACACTAAATTGCCTCTGATAGTGAGACTACATTTCTGGAGCTATGGAGATTGTTGAGTACCCCTTTTTTATTATTACTTCCAAGTCTACTATGGCCCAAAGTGGTAGTACCTGTTAGACTCCTACCTATAGGTCAAATAGATTTGTTTAAAAATCCGTTGAAAATGATTTTTACTATAAAAATTCAATGGAAATGATTTTTACTATAAAAATTCAATGGAAATGATTTTTACTATAAAAATGCATTAGAAATGATTTTTACTATAAAAATGCATGGGAAATGATTTTTACTATAAAAATGCATTAGAAATGATTTTTACTATAAAAATGCATGGGAAATGATTTTTACTATAAAAATTCAATGGAAATGATTTTTACTATAAAAATGCATTAGAAATGATTCTTACTATAAAAATGCATTGGAAATGAATTCTACTATAAAAATGCATTGGAAATGAATTTTACTATAAAAATTAATTGTAAATTATTCTTACAATAGAAATTCAATGTAAATGATTTTTTACTATAAAAATGCATTTGAAAGGATTTTTATTATTAAAATGATTTGGCAATGATATTAAATATGAAAATGCATTGAAAATGATTTTTACTATAAAAATGCATTGAAAATGATTTTTACTATAAAAATGCATTGGAAATGATTTTTACTATAAAAATGCATTGGAAATGATTTTTACTATAAAAATGCATTGAAAATGATTTTTACTATAAAAATGCATTGAAAATGATTTTTACTATAAAAATGCATTGAAAATGATTTTTACTATAAAAATGCATTGAAAATGATTTTTACTATAAAAATGCATTGGAAATGATTTTTACTATAAAAATGCATTGGAAATGATTTTTACTATAAAAATGCATTGAAAATGATTTTTACTATAAAAATGCATTGGAAATGATTTTTACTATAAAAATGCATTGGAAATGATTTTTACTATAAAAATGCATTGAAAATGATTTTTACTATAAAAATGCATTGAAAATGATTTTTACTATAAAAATTCAATGGAAATGATTTTTACTATAAAAATTCAATGGAAATGATTTTTACTATAAAAATGCATTGAAAATGATTTTTACTATAAAAATGCATTGGAAATGATTTTTACTATAAAAATGCATTGGAAATGATTTTTACTATAAAAATGCATTGAAAATGATTTTTACTATAAAAATGCATTGAAAATGATTTTTACTATAAAAATGCATTGAAAATGATTTTTACTATAAAAATGCATTGAAAATGATTTTTACTATAAAAATGCATTGGAAATGATTTTTACTATAAAAATGCATTGGAAATGATTTTTACTATAAAAATGCATTGAAAATGATTTTTACTATAAAAATGCATTGGAAATGATTTTTACTATAAAAATGCATTGGAAATGATTTTTACTATAAAAATGCATTGAAAATGATTTTTACTATAAAAATGCATTGGAAATGATTTTTACTATAAAAATGCATTGGAAATGATTTTTACTATAAAAATGCATTGAAAATGATTTTTACTATAAAAATGCATTGGAAATGATTTTTACTATAAAAATGCATTGAAAATGATTTTTACTATAAAAATTCAATGGAAATGATTTTTACTATAAAAATTCAATGGAAATGATTTTATCATAAAATCACCATAGAAATTATATCATTATAAAAGCTTTTTTTTGAAAACTGTACGAAATTCTTATTACAGCGTCTTGTCGATGGGACTTAGAACAGATGGACTGAAAAGGGTTAATAACTCCCTCGCACACAAAAAATGATATGTCCTTGGTATGCCACTAAACTGCATCAAATGCTTCCGTTCTGAAGATCTGGGAAGTGCGGAGTATCCTTCCATTGCCATTACTCCCAGGTCTACTCTGATCCGAAGTTGTAGTACCTGTTAGAATCCCATCTTTAGGTCAAATGAATCTATTAAAAACCATCCATATTCAATAGAGTGTTCGCCAATGGTCCGGGAGACCTGGGTTCAATCCCAGGTCGCGTCCTACCAAAGACTTTTAAAATGGTACTTGATACCTCCTTGCTTAACATTCAGCAATGTAAGGTTCAATCAAGGGTAAAGTGGATCAATCCAGGGAAAGGAGTAGCGCCCTCCCCTACACCTCAGTGTAGTAGCTATTGAAAAGGGAGAGTTCTGGTTGCCCTCGACTAAAGGGAGATAACTTTACTTTACTATAGATATTCAATAGGACCATGGGCAAAAATAAAAGAAAATGACTTGGAGTGAGTCTCAGTGGCGTAGTGGTTAAAGAGCTACTCTGCGAACTCGGAGTAAACGAGTTCAAACTCTAGTCGCGCTATTACGTTCATTTTCGAACTAATACTCTTGTGAAAAGTATTGAAACACCCTTATTCCTCGCTCCCTAGCTATGGGTTGAATAGTATTACTGCTGCTCTTTTATAATGGTGGGGTTAGCATAAAATACCCCACGAAGGTTGATATGCCATTAAACAAAGAAGCCGAAAGCGAAAAAAAAAACTCTTGAGAAACAAGTACACAAGAATAATGTAAATATGAACGTCCAATGAACGCGATTCCCTAACCTCAGATCCTGCTTGCCAGTCGGCTGGGACTGTAGAATACACTGACTGCACCTCTGCAGAGGGGTAAGATCCCCTCCCCAATGAGTGTCCCTAAACAGTCTGATGGTGAGGTCCTAGCAATGCTGGGGCTTTGGGGAATACGGAGCACCCCTTCATTGCCATTGCTTCCAGGTCCACTCTGGTTCGGCGTGGTAGCACCTGATAGGGCCCAATCTATGGGTTAAATAGAACTAACGGCATACTTATGCTAAACTGAATTGTTTGAATAAACTGAATAACTTGAAATAGAAATGTTTTTGACAATTAAACTGTACTTACATTTAAACTGCGTGCTTATGCTAAACTGAATTATTTCAAATAGAACTTTTTTTTGACATTGAAACTGTATTTACACTAAACTGAATTGTTTAACATAGAACTGTTTTGAATATTAACTGTATGTAAACAAAATCTGTACTTATACTAAACTGAGTTAGCTGAATTACAACAGCTTGACTAAACTGAAAAGCTTGAAATAGAAATGTTTTTCAAAATTAAGCTGTACTTCCATTTAAATTGCGCGCTTATGCTAAACTGAATTGTTAGAAATTGAACTGTTTTTGACATTGAAACTGTACTTACACTAAACGGAATAGTTATATATAACTGCTTGAATAGTTTGAAATAGAAATGTTTTCGACAATTAAACTGTATACTTATGCTAAACTGAATTGTTTTAAATAGAACTGATTACTTACATAAAAATGGACTTGGCGTTCAATAACCTACAAAGGTTGACATGCCATGAAACCCAACAAAACCAAACCAAACCATCAGATCCAGCATCTATCAGAAAATTTCAGATAGGCATGGACATTAGATTCACTTAAACAAAAGAACCTGATGCCCCCTAAAAGATAAAAGTGGACTTGGCTGCAGGAGAGTATCACGAACTAACGAGATTGCGTTGATTGTTGGGTTATGGGCACATGAGAAATTCTGTTTCTTCAGACGCTACACGTCTGTAGGTATGGATGTCTGAAAGCGAAAACAAAAAGAAAAGGAAGAAATCTTTAAAAAATGTGTATACAAATGTCTGTTTTTTTGTTTTTTTTTAAATGTATAAACGCATGCGTACATGAACTTTCGAATCACCTTGTAGATTAACCTGAAGTGACAATCTCCGTCTTATGACGTCATATTTTTTTTAAGTTGTGAGGTGGGGCAAAGCAAAGAAATTTAATTAATTATAAATTAAGAAAGTGAAAGCATATTTATTTGTTCATTTCTTTATTTGTAACATAAGTGTTTGAAGTAAGAGTGTAAATGTTCAAGGAAGAATAAGTCAACGATTCTTTTATGGCGGATGTTGACCAGAGGACTTACGATAAAAACAAGATTTAATAGGAAAAAAATTTAAAAAAATAAGAGTGAAAATTAAAAAAAAGAGCAAAAAAAGAGAAAGCAAAGGATAGAGAAGTGTAAATAAGGGAAAGGAGAAATAGATAAAAGAAGGAACAATGAATGGCAAGAAAATAATAGAGTGAGTCAAAAATTTAGCAATATTTTGATAATATAAGGCACAAAATCGGCAGTTCGGGATTTTACAAAAGAAACGCATCAGATATCATTTTTACTATAGAAATGCATTGGAAATGATTTTTACTATAAAAATGCATTGAAATGATTTTTACTATAAAAATAAATTGGAAATGATTTTACTATAAAAATATATAGGAAATTATTTTTACTATAAAAATGCATTTTACTATAAAAATAAATTGGAAATGATTTTTACTATAAAAAATATTTTGGAAATGACTTTTACTATAAAAATGAATGGGAAATGATTTTTATTATAAAAATGCTTTTAAAATGATTTTTTTTTCTATAAAAATGCATTGGAAATGATTTTTATAATAAAAATACATTGGAAATGATTTTTACTATAAAAATGCATTGGAAATGATTTTTATTATAAAAATGCATTGGAAATGATTTTTATTATAAAAATGCTTTTAAAATGATTTTTTTTTTCTATAAAAAAAATGCATTGGAAATGATTTTTACTATAAAAATGCATTGGAAATGATTTTTACTATAAAAATGCATTGGAAAAGATTTTTACTATAAAAATGCATTGGAAATGATTTTTACTATAAAAATGCATTGGAAATGATTTTTACTATAAAAATGCATTGGAAATGATTTTTACTATAAAAATGCATTGGAAAAGATTTAATAAAATCAATGAATCAACTCACCAAAGTTATTTGATCTGGCGTTTATTATACTATAACCCATAATGTAAATCACACAGATGTTAATTCAGTAGATGCTCAAATGATTTTAACGCAAATAACATTTAACAATTATCGATCAGTATTAAGGATTCGCCCCTTTTAAGGGGAATGCCGACGGGGTCCGAGGCATTTTTGAAAATGCCGAGCGCGTGTGGGCTACGGCCCTGCGCCTGGCCCCACCCTAAAAAAGACCTTGTACCATACTCGTCCGGTTGGTGGGACGGAGGACAAATACCATCAGTATTAAGGATTTGTTTTACAAATGTATCCTGATATAATCATAATAACCAAATACTTGGATGCGTCAAAAGCTTTGCAATATTTTGATAGAATGAAGCACAATTCAACAGTTTTTGCCAAGGTCATAAAAGTGCCAACCCACAGGGGACAGTGAGGTGCCGAGCTCTCCTGATACTCTCCGACAGCTACTCACAAGATTTGCTTGTATAGATTGGAGCACGGCCTCGGCATCTATGGTTTTATGTTTCCCTAAACTTTCCGGATCATCGACGTTCTTAAAACTCGAACGAAATTTCAACTATCCGGTTCCTGCGTTATGAAGAATAACATCTTCACTTTTCGCAAATATTTTTTAGTTTCTTTGGCGACGTTATGACTGAGTAAAATAAACCTCTCGATTGCAAATTCATCTGCAGAGCTTTCAAATCACACACGCAGAGAACCAACTACCATGTACTACTAGCTACACCGGGTACCAGCGAAAGCCTATTTTTATGTGGGGTCTTGCCCTTCCGTAGGGAATATAGTCAGTGTATTCTAAGCCTCATCGACAGAGTGAATTTATTTTTGGGTAGGGGTCTTACCTCTCTTCAAGGGATACAGTCAGCATATTCTATCCCTCATCCACAGAGTGAGTCTATTTTGGGGTGGGGTCTTATCCTCTTCAAGGAATACAGTCAGCCTATTCTAAGCCCCATCGAGAGAGTGAGTCTATTTTGGGGTGGGGGGTCTTACCTCTCTTCAAGGGATACAGTCAGCATATTCTATCCCTCATCGACAGAGTGAATCTATTTTGGGGTGGGGGTCTTACCCCTCTTCAAGGGATACAGTCAGAATATTCTAAGCCTCATCAACAGAGTGAATCTATTCTTGGGTGGGGGTCTTACCCCTCTTCAAGGGATATAGTCAACATAATCTTAGCTTCGTTGACAGAGTGAGTCAATTTTGGGGTTGGGTTTTACCCCTCTGCATGGGATACAATCAGCATATTCTAAGCCTCACCGACAGAGTAATTAACACACTTTCTTATGTTCACATTTCATCAAATTATCAAAATTTATTTATCTCCAGTTTAGTCGTGTGAAGCTGTAAAAATACGTCAACAGTAGCCTTGCAGAGGAGTAAGATTCTTACTCTTGCTTCACAATGAATATCCTGCTATATGACACTAAACAATCTAATGGTAAGGGAATGTGGAGTGCCCCTTGATTGCCATTACTCCCAGGTCCACTCTGATCTGGAGTGGCAATACCCATTAGGATCCCTTCAATGGTTCAAATAGAAATGTTTAATGATTTATGTTATAGGGACATATCCTACCATACCCCAAAGATGGACTCGTCCAACCTAAATATATTCGCCGCGCTTAGCTCGCTCGGAGAAGACAACTCGTTTCTTACGAGACATTTGACAGACGAACTGCAAGAAGAGAACGGCTAGTACTTTCTTTGTATGACTTCCTTTTTCTGCTAATACAATAACGTTCACCTATCACCCGTTATTTGAGTTGTTCTTCCACCGGTCTTATCTGAAGACCACAACAATTTACTATACTTAAAACCATTTAACTGTGTGCAAATAGAACTATTTGTGTTAGATAGGAATATTGAAGCCATTTAACTCTGTGTCAACAAATGAACTCAGGTTCGTTTAAAAATTGTCACCAACAGAGTATTTCTTTACAAAAACAGGATTTGGTATCAAATAATCCACGAGGTATGATCTGCCGTAAAAACCGACCAACCAACCGATTTTCTTTTACTCATCCTGAGTTTGTTGCCTCGAAGTTAAGGAATCACTTTTTTCTAAAAAACTTGGTTGGTCTGAGAATTTTTCAAGGTCCCTCGTGAAACTATTTCAATAAATATAATATACAAAAACGTGTAAAAACATATAAATACAAATGTATTTGTGTGTGCATTTATTTGCAATTATGGGATTTGGCTGAAAAGTTCATAAACTGACCAATATATCTTCATGGAATGTGTTACGTTCACTTTCGGACAAATACTCTTAGGGAAAGGTATGAACCCCCTTATCCTCTCAGTTATGGGTTAAATAGTACCACTACTGTTCTTCTTGGTGAATAGCTTTGACATTAAAATAACCTACAAAGGTTGATGTGCCATTAAACAAAGAAAACAAACCAAATCATGGAATGTGACCAAATGAGATTTATTTACTTCTTTTTCAAATTTCTTTCATAGGATTTACATGGGCAAAAAGTCATCAACAGCGGATAAGACGCCACTATATAAACTTTCATTGGATTTACATGGGGAAGAAGTCATCAAAAGCGGATAGGACGCCACTATATAAACTTTCATTGGATTTACATGGTGAAGAAGTCATCAACCACGGATAGGACGCCACTATATAAACTTTCATTGGATTTACATGGGCAAAAAGTCATCAAAATCGGATAGGACGCAACTATATAAACTTTCATTGGATTTACATGGGCAAAAAGTCATCAACAGCGGATAGGACGCCACTATATAAAATATCATTGGATTTACATGGGGAAGAAGTCATCAAAAGCGGATAGGACGCCACTATATAAACTTTCATTGGATTTACATGGTGAAGAAGTCATCAACCACGGATAGGACGCCACTATATAAACTTTCATTGGATTTACATGGGCAAAAAGTCATCAAAATCGGATAGGACGCAACTATATAAACTTTCATTGGATTTACATGGGGAAGAAGTCATCAACAGCGGATAGGACGCCACTATATAAAATATCATTGGATTTACATGGGGAAGAAGTCATCAAAAGCGGATAGGACGCCACTATATAAACTTTCATTGGATTTACATGGTGAAGAAGTCATCAACCACGGATAGGACGCCACTATATAAACTTTCATTGGATTTACATGGGCAAAAAGTCATCAAAATCGGATAGGACGCAACTATATAAACTTTCATTGGATTTACATGGGGAAGAAGTCATCAACAGCGGATAGGACGCCACTATATAAAATATCATTGGATTTACATGGGGAAGAAGTCATCAAAAGCGGATAGGACGCCACTATATAAACTTTCATTGGATTTACATGGTGAAGAAGTCATCAACCACGGATAGGACGCCACTATATAAACTTTCATTGGATTTACATGGGCAAAAAGTCATCAACAGCGGATAGGACGCCACTATATAAACTTTCATTGGATTTACATGGGGAAGAAGTCATCAACAGCGGATAAGACGCCACTATATAAACTTTCATTGGATTTACATGGGCAAAAAGTCATCAAAATCGGATAGGACGCAACTATATAAACTTTCATTGGATTTACATGGGGAAGAAGTCGTCAACAGCGGATAAGACGCCACTATATAAACTTTCATTGGATTTACTTGGGGAAGAAGTCATCAACAGCGGATAGGACGCCACTATATAAACTTTCATTGGATTTACATGGCAAAAAGTCATCAACTGCGGATAGGACGCCACTATATAAACTTTCATTGGATTTACATGGGCAAAAAGTCATCAACGGCGGATAGGACGCCACTATATAAACTTTTCAAACCACACTAATATATATGGATTCACCTCTTTATGATCATTACTCCAAGATCCCCTGTGAGTATATATAAAAACCAACAAGATGAAATGCACACGCCTTTCCAAATGAATATGTTCATGCACATAACGCATATTATATTTATTTCAATTTATTTACAATTTCCATTTTCACGCAGATACGTGTGTTCATTATACATACATTCATACAATATTCCTTATAAGTCAAATGACGTAATTTAAAACATCAAATATCAAACGCTGATTTACGAATTAAACGGCCAACTTTTTCTTATCATACAAATTTTGCCCGAGGTTTTTGTATTTTACATTTTTAAACATCCATCGTTGACTTAACATCATTAATATCACGTGACCCGATTTGAAGACTGCTGGCCTCTTCCGACGGAATCTCTTCCTGAACTCCCTTAAAACCTCAACATAGTATCCCTAACCCTAACCCTTTGACCAATCAACTGTGGTGTATTGACTTCCTTACTCCTCCCACACCTCTCATCATCCCTCACAGACTCCCTGCCTTCCTTGAATCTCTTATGCCACTCAAAAACTGATGCTCGATTCATGTAAGATGGTCCAAAGCAGTCTGAAGCATTCCATACGTTTCTCTGGCATCATTTTTTTCCAAGTTTAAAACAGAATTTTATTGCCTATCGTTCTTCTAAAGTGTCCTCACGTCCAGATTGCATTTTTGAAATTCACCAGCTGTGACAATCAGGTTTTAGTAGGGTGTATTCCAATTGCTGCTGTAGCTGTTCAATTGCAGCTGAAATCATAAAAATTGGTCAGTCAACTTATAAGCTGTATAGCAATAACATAGTGAATTTTCAAGGGTCTACGACAATTTTAAATGCCTGTACAAAAAAAGTCTGGAAACTTATCGTATGCACCTCACGCGTATATACATACATTCATACATTCCCTAATAAAAGTATATATATATATATATATATATATATATATATATAATTTCTACAAATACAGAATTTGTGGCCTTGTGGGTAGAGTTTTTGCCAATAGTCCGGGAGACCTGGATTCTATCCCAGGTTGCGTCATACCAAAGACTTAAAAATGGTATTAGATACCTCCTTGCTTAACACTCAGCAATATAAGGTACGTATCAAGGGTAAAGTGGAGCAATCCAGGGAAAGGAGTAGCGCCTTTCCTTACTGTCTCTTCACGAGATCACGTCTGTATTCCAAAGTGCTGTTATATTTATGAGCTGCAGGATCATGGAGTTTAAAATATGTATATTTAGTCGGCATTTTTTCGTTAGTGCAAATTTCATTAAATATAACAGCACTTTGGAATTCAGACGTGATCTCGTAAAGAGACAAATTATACTCTGTAAGAATAACATCCATTCACTCAATCTTGATGGACAATACCTAAATCAATTCCCCCCGAATACGATAAAAGTAATACAGGAGTTCGAACGGATCCAGAAGAAAATATGTAGACATAAAATGTCTATTATGTTTAATGAAATTTGCATTAACAAAGAAATGCTGCCTATATATATATATATATATATACGTACATATATACATATATAAATACATTTATACATACACTCATATATAAATAATTTCTACAAATCGAGAATTTTTTCTGTGTATAAATACATATATATATATATGTGTGTGTGTGTATGTGGGTGTGTGCATTCATATATACATACATATATAAATACATTTATACCAACATTCAAACATACATACGTACACATACACATATATACATACATACACTCATATTTACATATATATACATACATACATAATTTCTACAAATACGGAATTAACTTGCGTGTGTATACATGCATATATATATATATATATATAGAGAGAGAGAGAGAGAGATACATACATACATACATACATGCATATAATCATTCATTTATACATACAGTCATATATATATATATATATATATATATATATATGACTTCTGCAAATACAAAATTTGTGTGTGTGTGTGAATGTCATTTACTTGCCTCCTTTCCTCTTTCAGACGTCATCTGACATAAGTACAAAACTTAAAGTTACCAAGGTCAGATAATGACGTCAGCACTTGTAACTTTATTTAATTTTCCCTTTATTTTTTTCTGGTTTGTCGCTTTTTTTTTTTTTTTTGTTCACCTTTTTCGCTAATTTATTTTTGCTTGTGTTTACCTTAAATGTTCATTCATTTCAGCGTCACAATATTTTGTCACCAATTGGCGTCGCGTTATTCAGGCTTTAATGAAAGTCACTTAAAAAAAAAAGAGATATAGACGAGAAGAGAAAAAAGACAAATAGAAGGGGAATTGGTCTGGAGTGAGCAAGGGACGGACAAACAGGGACAAGGAGAGAGAGAAAGAGAAAATAAAGAAAAAGAAAGAAAAATAAAAGAAAATACAGTACCGAAAGGGAAAAGTATGAAAAAGAAAAAGATAGGTACAAAAAGGAAAAGACATTTTTCAAGTGAAAAATTCTGTACTGAAAGTGAAAAGAAAGAAAAGTGAAAAATCCTGTACCGAAAGCGAAAAGAATGAAAAGTGAAAAATTCTGTACTGAAAGTGAAAAGAAAGAAAAGTGAAAAATTCTGTACCGAAAGCGAAAAGAATGAAAAGTGAAAAATTCTGTACCGAAAGCGAAAAGAATGAAAAGTGAAAAATTCTGTACTGAAAGTGAAAAGAAAGAAAAGTGAAAAATCCTGTACCGAAAGCGAAAAGAATGAAAAGTGAAAAATTCTGTACTGAAAGTGAAAAGAAAGAAAAGTGAAAAATTCTGTACTGAAAGTGAAAAGAAAGAAAAGTGAAAAATTCTGTACTGAAAGTGAAAAGAAAGAAAAGTGAAAAATTCTGTACTGAAAGTGAAAAGAAAGAAAAGTGAAAAATTCTGTACTGAAAGTGAAAAGAAAGAAAAGTGAAAAATTCTGTACTGAAAGTGAAAAGAATGAAAAGTGAAAAATTCCGTACCGAAAGCGAAAAGAATGAAAAGTGAAAAATTCTGTACCGAAAGCGAAAAGAATGAAAAGTGAAAAATTCTGTACCCAGAGTGAAAAATGTGACGTGGTATTTATCCCACCTCCGGAGTTTATTTTTTGCATTTATGGAGACGGGGCAGCCTGGCACTTGATCCCTCGCAGAATAAGTCCGAGTAAAGAGTCCTTTCTCGGGCATATAGGAACTGGCAGATTATGTGGGGGTTAATTTGGGGCTAGACTGACCGCCGCTGGCAAGGGATTTCCAAATTTCACGTTACACACACACACCAGGCTACTACCTCTTCCTACCCCTAGGTTAATGGAAGATATAGGCCTCTAGGTTTTGATATAATAATGTTAATTATCGTAGTCGACGATTCCAGTTTCCCGTGTAATATTTTTAAAGGCGAGTAGGACATTTAGCGAGAATAACATGAGGCGAATGAAGCTGACAAGGAACATGCAATAAACAACTTGATAGGCAGACAACACAATGAATAAATTTCGACACGAGGAGAGATATAAAATATAACGAGGTTTTTAATACATGCGGACACACATATTTAACGTGTCGGCTATATTATCAGCGGATAATATCCGATATATAAATGTCTTTCTTCCTTATTCTTTTCTTTCTTCCGTCTTTAAATTGAGAGAGAGAGTATGTAATTGCAATACTTAGGAAGGGTGGAGGGAGAAAACAGTCTTAAGGTTTACTTAGCTTTTTGACGGGTTCCTTCTGAGGGTATTTTCTCTTTTACGGGCTTGCGGGATTTTATATAGCCTGGCTTGAATGCGTCGGTCATCTTGTCCAAGAGCTCTATTTCACTTCTTCACCCAGAGTTTGGCATGAGATTCGCCCCTCCGTTCATGGCGATCTCTGTCCACTAAACTGATTTCTTTCTTTTTATTTCCGCTGACGAAGAAAAAAGCTGCTTCCGTTTTTAGGTTCTGACCAATCATTCGGCCTCTTTCTCCTTCCTTCACCCTGTCAGGCGATTCATTCGGACTACTATATGTCCTTATACCCCCTTCTTTATTCCTCCGGTCACAAAATGCAAACATCTGTTGGCTTTCATTCTGACCTGGATTTGTTGATTCGGCGGCGATGAATTGACCTACAATCCTATTCCTCTTCTTAACGGTCAGTCTTTGGCGGCCTGTTAATTCAAACACCGGGGGGGGTAGCGGATATCTCTTATTTCTCTCCTCTCAGTGGTAGACCACGTGACAAAAGAAAGAAAAGTGGAAAATTCTGTACCAAAAGTGAAAAGACAGAAAACTGAAAAATTCTGTACCGAATGTGCAAAAAAAAAAAAAAAATTTGAAAAATTCTGTACCGAAAGTGAAAAGAACGAAAAGTGAAAAATTCGGTTTAGTTTGCTGTGGTTTGCTGGGTTTTATGGCATATCAACCTTTATAGGTTATTTAACGCCAAATCCATTTTTATGTAAAAAAAATCTCTTCTATTTAAAACAATTCAGTTTAGCATAAGTACGCAGCTTGTCAAAAATATTTCATTTCAAACTATTCAAGTAGTTATATGTAACAATTCGGTTAAGTGTAAATACAGTTTTAATGTGGAAAAACAGTTCTATTTCAAATAATTCAGTTCAGTATTAGCACGCAGTTTAAATGTAAGTACGGTTTCATTGCCAAAAACATGTCTATTTCAAGCTATTCAGTTTACTCAAACATTTCATTTCAGCATAAGTATGCAGTTACTTCTATTTAACCCATAAATAGGGCCTTATCAGGTGCTACCACTCCGGACCAGAGTGGACATGGGAGCGATGGCAATGAAGGGGACTCCGCATTCCCCAAAGCTCCAGCACTGCTGGAACCTCACCATCAGATTGTTTACCGTCATATCCAGGACACTCATTGGGGGGGGCTTACCCCTCTGCAGAGGTACAGTCAGTGTATACTACAGCCCCAGCCAACTGGGCAAGAAAAATTCGGTTCCGAAAATTAAAAAAAAGAAAAGGGAAAAATACTGCACCGAAAGTGAAAAGAAAAGTGAAAAATGCTTTACTGAAAGTGAAAAGAAAGAAATGGGAAAAATCCAAAAAATGAAAAAATAAAGAAAATTACGAAAATGACCAAAATCAATCAGCAAAAGAAATGGAAATTGAGAAAGAAGTGGGGGTGGTTCTTTGTGTAATGACATTTGAAACTCTCTTGGTTTTTTAATGACAAAATCATCTTTAAAGAAAATCATCAGTGATACTATTTAACACATAATCTTTAGGCATAAGGAGATCCGTAAAGAGTAAATTCTGATCATGAAAGTAATAGCTCGACTGGAGCTTGAACTCGCTTACTACGATATTGTACGTTAGCCACTACACAACCAGACTCCCCCGAGTGATAAAGAGTGAGGAAGAAGAATAGGAGGGTATATGTAAATAAGGGGCGAAGGAAATTTGTTTGATTTTATAAAAAAACGATTAAGATAAAGGAAATTTTATCATACAAAGAAATATGTAGTTGAAAGAAAAAGGAATCTAGTGGGGAAAGAACTGGTGAGTGGAATTGACGGCAGGTAGTAAAAGTCCAGAGAGGAATGTTCCAAGGCGATGCGCTGTCACCATTGCTGTTTGTGGTGGTGATGTTGCCACACAATCACATACTCAAGAAATGCGTGGGCGGATACAAACTTAGTAAACCGCAAGAAAAGATCAATTACCTAATGTACATGGACGACATCAAACTGTTTGCAAAAAACGAAAAAGAATTGGAAACCCTCACTCATACAGACAGTGATAATATACAATCAGGACATAGGAATGGAATTTGGCAGAGAAAAATGCGCCGTGTTAATAATAAAAAGCGGGAAAGGATACGTGACGGAATGAATGGAACTACCAAATCAAGAAAAAATCGGAACGCTTAGAAAAAGGAAACCTACAAATACTTGAGGATATTGTAAACTGACATCATCAAACAAGTGGAGATGAAAGAAAAAATTAAAAAGGAGTATCTCAAGACAACGAGAAAACTACTTGAAACCAAACTCTATGGCAGGAAGTTTATAAAAGGGATAAATACTTGGGATGTCCCTTTCATAAGATATTCGGGGCTATTCTTGAAGTGGACTAGAGAAAAACTTAAACAAATTTACCAGAGAACAAGAAAACTAATGACCATGAATTAGGTCTTACATCCGAGAGATGATGTTGACAGACTATATGTGTCAAGAAAAGAAGGAGGAAGAGGATTTACCAACATGGAAAATAGCGTTGACGCATCGATACAACGACTCAAAGACTACATAGAAAAGTGTGGAGAAAGAATGATCACAGCTAACAGAAATAATACTGTCGACACGAAGACCAACAGAATGGAAATAACCAAAAAACAAGAATAGGAAGAAAAACAAATCTGTGGACGTTTTAAGCGACTAATAAGCAACACCACACACGAGAAAACGTGGATGTGGCTAAGAAAGGGAAACTTTAAGAGAGAAACTGAATCTCTCCAAATAGCAGCTCAAAACAACGCCATAAGGACGAATCATATCAAAGCAAGAATAGATCAGAAGAAAAAAAACAATAGATGTAGGTTATGTGGTGATAGAGACCAAACGATCAATCACATAATGAGCGAATGCACTAAACTAGGACAGAAAGAGTATAAAACTAGAAATATTGAGTGGGGAAATTGATCCACTGGGATTTGTGCAAGAAATTGAAGTTTGACCTTACGAACAAATGATAATTGCACAACGCAGAATCTGCACTTAGAAAACGAGACACACAAACTCCTCTGGGATTTTGAGACACAAACGGTTCACAAAATCCCGGTCAGATGACCAGACCTTGTAATAATCAAGAAGAAAAAGTGAACTAGAAGAATTGTGGAATTTGCAGTCACGGCTGACCACAAAATCAATTTGAAAGAAAACGAAAAGAAGGATAAACACCGGGACCTTGCTAGGGAATCGAAAAAACTGTGTAACATGAAAGTAACGGTTATACCAATTGTAATTGGTGCTCTTTGTACAGTTATAAAGGATTGATACAAGGACTGGAGTACTTGGAAATTAGAGGACGTGTGAAGACCATCCAAACTACAGCAAAATCAAGATCGGCCAGAATACTGAGAAAAGTCCTGGAGACTTGAGGAGACTTGCTGTCACTCAAACTCCAGTGAAAGACTATCAATCAACACTGGTGTGAAAAACTCGAAAAGATAATGATCATAATGATAAAAGTACAGAAGAAGACTGATTACAGGAGGTGCCCGTGGTGTAATGGTTATCGTCGTAGAAAATGGACACGGCGACACGAGTTCAAATCCTGGACGAGACTGATTGCACTAATAACCTCTAGCTATGAGTAAATAGTAGGACAGACTAGGTTCTTCAGCCTTGATGAGGCAACTAGTCTAGGAGAAGGAAAATTCTGAATTCAAACCTGTTAAACTCCGCGAAATCTCACACGAAATAACTTAGACATTGCTAAGAAAGGGAAATCTTAAGAGAGAAACTGAATCTCTTCTGATAGCAGCACGAAAATAATAATAATAGCGCAGAAGGAATATAAAACTAGACACGACTGAGTGAGCAAGGCGATCCACTGGGAAATGTGTAAGAAATTTAAATTTGACCATACGAACAAATGGTATATGTACAACTCAGCACCTGTCCTAGATAATAACACACATAAACTCCGATGGGACTTTGACATACACATGGATCACCTAATCTCGGCCAGAAGACCAGACCTAATAATAATCAACAAGAAGAAGAGAACTTACAAAATTGTCGACTTTGCTGTCCTGGCTGACCACCGGATAAAACTGAAAGAATGTGAAAAGAAGGATAAGTACCTCGACCTTGCTAGGGAATTGAAAAAACTATGGAACATGCAGGTGAAAATTATACCAATTGTAATTGGTGCGTTTGGAACAGTAACTAAAGGATTACTAAAGGGACTGGAAGACTTGGAAATTGGCGGACGAGTGGAGACCATCCAAACCACTACATTATTGAGAACGGCCAAAATACTAAGAGGAGTCCTGGAGACTTGATGAGACTTGCTGTCACTCAGACTCCAGTAAAAAATCATCAGCTAACACTGATGGGAAAAACTCTAATAAGAACTAAAAAAACTGTATGACATTCGGGTGACAGTGATACCGATTGTTGTCTGTGCACTTGGATTAGAAAGAGGGTTGGAAAGAGCATTTGAACAGTTGGAAATCAGAGGAAGAATTGAGACCATTAAGACAACAGCATTGTTGAGATCAGCCAGAATACTGAGAAGAGTCCTGGAGACCTGAGGAGACTTGCTGTTGCTCAAACTCTAGTGAAAGCCCTACTGCTAACGCTGGTGTAAAAAAAAAACTTGTAAAGAGTAAAATAATATGGATATTAATTAACCAGACTCCGTTTTAATTAACAAAAAAGCAACCTGTTATAGAGTGGATTTTGCTCTACCTGTAGAAGACAGAGTGAAAGTGAAAAAAAAACAAAAAGTTGGATAAATACTAGAACCTTGCCTGAGATCAGAAAATGCTGGCGAAGTTAAAGTGATACGAATCGTTGTTGGAAACGAGACATGGTGAATTGGAAATTTGGAAGAATGGTAACGATCCAAATTAGAGTGCAACTAAGATCGGCTAGAATACTGAGATGAGTCCTGGAAACCTGTAGAAACTTGCTGTCATTCAGTCTCCAGTGAAAAGCCATTAGATAAAGCTGATGTGGAAAAATTCTCATGATAGTAATTTTAAAAAGCATCGTGATAATTTGCGATTACAAATAATTATAATATATTAATAATAAAATTATAACATAATAATTATAATATTGTCTAAATTTCTAAGACGGAGCTTGTTGATTTTTATCATTAAGCGTTTTCGGACTATTGTCTTCATCTTTATTGTTATTTCCACAACGTTTCGGCCGATAAGTCCTCCGGTCTTCTTCAAATGTTTGTCGAACTCGGGAACTTTCACGGAACTTCGAACTACATCCTTGATTGAATCTACGGGCGTCGCCTGTTCTGATTCAATAAAGGACGTAGTTCTTCTTTTAAAAAAGAAGAGACTTGGTATCGATGAGAGATCAACAAATGCAACATCTAAACGAATTACGTCGGTAAAGAAAGGTTCAAAATGTTCGCTACAAAGATTTCAGCCCAATTGGCAGGTGTGGGGGGGGGCTGTAGAATACACCGACTGCACCTCTGCAGAGGGGTAAGACCCCCCCCCGCCGCCACCGCAACGAGTGTCCTGGATAGGACACTAAACAATCTGATGGTGAGGTTCCAGTGATTCTGGGGCTTTTGGGAATCCGGAGTACCCCTTCATTGCCATTGTTCCCAGGTCCACTCTGGCTCGGAATGGTTGCACCTGATAGGGCCTTATCAATGGGTTAAATAGAACTAAAATGCATACTTATGCTAAACTGAATTATTTGAATTAGAACTATTTGACTAAACTGAATAGCTTGGAATAGAAATGTTTTTGACAATTAAACAATACTTACATTTAAACTGCGTGCTTATGCTAAACTGAATTGTTTGAAATGAAACTGTTTTTGACATTGAAACTGTACTTACACTAAACTGATTTCATTAATATAGAAAACTGTACTTATATTTAAACTGTGTGCTTATGCTAAACTGAATTGTTTGAAATGGAACAGTTTTTGACATTGAAACTGTACTTACACTAAACTGATTTGTTTAATATAGCACTTCCTGGCTTATGCTAAACTGAATTAGCAAAATTAAAACTGGTTGAATAAATTAAATAGATTGAAATAGAAATGTTTTTGACAATTAAACTGTGTACTCATGCTAAACTGAATTGTTTGAAATAGAACTGAATATTTGTATAAATATGGATTTGGCGTTAAATAACCTACAAAGGTTGATATGCCATAAAACCCAGTCAACTAACTAACCAACCAATCAGAAGAGGGGTAAAGCCCCAACCACCCAACGAGTTTGCAATATGTGGCAATAAACAATCGGATGGTGACGCTGCAGAGTTGAGGCTTTGGGCAATCTACAGTACTCCTTTATTGCCATTACTCCCTGGTCCACTCTGACACGACGTGGTAGTACCTGTTAGGTTCCCATCTCTGGGTCAAATAGAACTATTAAATCATTGACAATACTTGAAAGCATTTAACTGTGTGCAAGTAAAACTATTTGTGCTTGGTAACAATACTTGGAACCACTTAACTGTGAGCAAATAGAACACTTAGTGTTAGATGGGAATACTTGAAACCATTTAACTAGGTGCAAATAAAACTAGTTGTGTTTACAAGACTTGAAACCATTTAACTATGTGTAAAGAAATGAGTTCTGGTTCGTTTAAAATATGTTACCTACAAACTATTAACTCGCCAGACATATATATATATATATATATATATATATATATATACGAGGTGCATACGATAAGTTCCCAGACTTTTTTCGTATGGGCATTTAAAATTGTCGTAGACTCTTGAAAATTCACTATGTTATTGCTATACATCTTATGAGATGATGGACCAATTTTTATGATTACTGGTTGAAATGAACAGCTACAGCAATTGGAATACACCCTACTAAAGCCTGATTGTCACAGCTGCTGAATTTCAAAAATCCAATCTGACACTTTAGAAGAACGAGATGCAATAAAATTATGTTTTAAACTTGGAAAAATGCCACAGAAACGTATGGAATACTTCAGACTGCTTTTCGACCATCTTGCATGAATCGAGCATCAGTTTTTCAATGGCATAATAGATTCAAGGAAGGCAGGGAGTCTGCGAGGTATGATGAGAGGTGTGGGAGGAGTAAGGAAGTCAATACACCAGAGTTGATAGGCTAAAGTGTTAGGGTTAGGGTTACTATGTAGAGGTTTTAAGGGAGTTCAGAAAGAGATTCCTAGGGAAGAGGCCAGCACTCTTCAAATCGGCTCAGTGGCATTTCCACCAGGACAATACACCAGTTCACAACTCCATCCTTGTCACAGACTATTTGACTAAGATGGGCATCAACACAGTTCCTTAGCCTCCCTATAGTCGAGACGTTGTTCCCGGTGACTTTTGCTTATTCCCTAAGCTCAGAGGCTGTCGTTATGAGACAAGTGAGGAGATGAAAGGGGCTGTGACGAAGGTCATTGATACACTCACACAAGAGGACTTCCATGTGGCCTTCCAGAAGTTGTTGGAACGGTACAACAAGTGCATTGCAGCTGGAGGAGATTACTTCGAAGGGGACAAGAGTTTCATGTGTGTACTATCAATAAAAGTGCCTATACGAAAAAAGTCTGGAAACTTATCGTATGCACCTCGTATGTATGTATGTATGTATGTATGTATAAGCAAGATTTGGCATTGAATATACCAAGATATGCCATTAAACCAAATGTATCCTTTAAAGCTATATAAAATGGGTATCATACATTGCTACACATACTTACCTGGCCTTTTGGCTGGGCCGTCTGGCATTCGTGTCGGATGGGGTATCGAAACCAATGGCAGATTCGAGGCCGAAAGGCCCCCAACTTCGGTTGGGCCACCCTCGGGTGGGCGAACTGCATCCTCTATCCCCTATGTATGGCACTAGACCTTGCTGTCTAGTTTAAGCCATAAGCCGGCATACGTGCCCGGATCCAAATATGGATTCGTGAAACTGCTTGCCTCATTAGACCCACATTGCACTTAGTGGGTCGATGAGCAGCACAGACCAGCAGGGTTCGAGTCTCGGCTCGTTCCCGACCTTTCCCTCACCTTTATCCCCACTTTAATCGGCCTTCAGGCTTTTGACCTTGTGTCAAGTCCTGTCTGGTGGGGGGCAGCGACAAATACAATCATACATTGCTACACTTGATTTTTACATAGTTGCCATCGAAATTGATACTCTTTCCCCATCCGTGAACGAACATCAAAAAATCAAGCATCAAGTCGATTGTTCTTCATTCAGTTCAGTTGATTGGGTGAAACTTTCCGATATCCCAACTTCTCGGAGATGATATCATGAAATCAACCGACATTCTAATATAAAGCTTCAACGTGAATAATATTGTCTTCAGTCGTTAATAATGTAGAACGACAATAAATAATTGTCTCCCTTGGAGAATTGATGTATTCGTTAGGTGGCCCATGGACTGTCAGATGACCATCTCAGAAATCCACTCTCTCTCTCTCTCTCTCTCTCTCTCTCTCTCTCTCTCTCTCTCTCTCTCTCTCTCTCTCTCTGATTTTTTAACAGTACTCTTCTTTCTTTCTTCCTCGAATCGTTTTTTCTCCTTGTTCTTTCTTTTTTTTTTCCCCATATCCATCGTACTTTTCTCTTTTCTCTCTTCTTTTTCATCTTTTTCTACTTTTATCTCTCCTTTTTTCTTTCTTTCTTTCTTTCTTTCTTTCTGTTGCTTTTTTCTCTTTCTTCTTTTTCTTGTTTTTCTATTTTTTTCTTTCTTTCTGTTGCTCTTTTCTCTTTCTTCCTTTTCTTGTTTTTTTTCTTTTTTTCGCTTTCAGTCATTTTTTCTTCCTCTTCTTATTTTTTCTCTTTTTCTTTCTATTTCTTTTTACATTTTTTTTTTTTTTTTTGCTTTCTGTCGCTTTTTTCCCTTTCTTTCTCTTTTTGTGTGTGTGTGACTTTTTATCACTATTTTTCTCTTTTTTCCTTTTTTTGTTTTTCTGGGGGGTTTGTTGTCTTTTGCTCCGTTTTCGGTTGATTTTTCTCTTTCTTTCTCTTCTTGTTTTTATTTTCTGCTGCTTTTTTCTCTTTCTTCTTTTTCTTGTTTTTCTCCTCTTTTCATACTCTCTCTCTCTCTCTCTCTCTCTCTCTCACTCACTCTTCTTTTTTTGGGTTTTTTTTCGTTTTCCATTGCTTTTTTTCTTTCTTTCTTTTCTTATTTTTCTCCTCTCTCTCTCTCTCTCTCTCTTCTTTCTCTTGCATTTTTTTTAAATTTTTTTTCGTTTTCTGTTGCTTTTTTCTTTCGTCCTTATCTAATTTTTCTCTCCTCTCTCTCTCTCTCTCTCTCTCTCTCTCTCTCTCTCTCTCTCTCTCTCTCTCTCTCTCTCTCTCTCTCTCTCTCTCTCTTCTTTCTCTTGCATTTTTTTAAATTTTTTTTTCGTTTTCTGTTGCTTTTTTTTTTCTTCCTTATCTTATTTTTCTCCTCTCTCTCTCTCTCTCTCTCTCTTCTTTCTCTTGCTTTTTTTAAATTTTTTTTTTGTTTTCTGTTGCTTTTTTCTTTCTTCCTTATCTTTTTTTCTCCTCTCTCTCTCTCTCTCTCTCTCTCTTCTTTCTCTTGCTTTTTTTAAATTTTTTTTTCGTTTTCTGTTGCTTTTTTTTTTCTTCCTTATCTTATTTTTCTCTCCTCTCTCTCTCTCTCTCTCTCTCTTCTTTCTCTTGCTTTTTTTTAATTTTTTTTTCGTTTTCTGTTGCTTTTTTTTTCTTCCTTATCTTATTTTTCTCCTCTCTCTCTCTCTCTCTCTCTCTCTCTCTCTCTCTCTTCTTTCTCTTGCTTTTTTTAATTTTTTTTTTCGTTTTCTGTTGCTTTTTTTTTCTTCCTTATCTTATTTTTCTCCTCTCTCTCTCTCTCTCTCTCTCTGTCTCTCTCTCTTCTTTCTCTTGCTTTTTTTAAAAAAATTTTTTCGTTTTCTGTTGCTTTTTTTTTCTTCCTTATCTTATTTTTCTCCTCTCTCTCTCTCTCTCTCTCATTCTCTCTCTCTCTCTCTCTCTCTCTCTTCTTTCTCTTGCTTTTTTTAAATTTTTTTTTCGTTTTCTGTTGCTTTTTTCTTTCTTCCTTATCTTATTTTTCTCCTCTCTCTCTCTCTCTCTCTCTTCTTTCTCTTGCTTTTTTTAAATTTTTTTTTCGTTTTCTGTTGCTTTTTTTTTTCTTCCTTATCTTATTTTTCTCTCCTCTCTCTCTCTCTCTCTCTCTCTCTCTCTCTTCTTTCTCTTGCTTTTTTTAAATTTTTTTTTCGTTTTTTGTTGCTTTTTTTTTCTTCCTTATCTTATTTTTCTCCTCTCTCTCTCTCTCTCTCTCTCTCTTTCTTTTTTTTTCTTGTTTCCCCACTTCCTTTTTTTAGCTTTCTGTCTCTTTTTTCCATTTCTTCTTTTTCTTCTTTTTCTCTCTGTTTTTGTTTTCTTTTTTATATATATTTTTCGCTTCTATCTCTCTTCTCTCTTCTTGTTTTCTCAAGTTTTTTTCCTCTTCTTTCTTTTCTCTCTGTTTTTTTTTCTTTCTTTCTATTATATATATATATATCTTTCACTTCCGTCTCTCTTCTCATTCTCTTCTTCTTCTTTTTCTTGTTTCTTTTTTTTTTTAGGTCTCTGTCGCTTTTTTTCCTTCTTTTTTTCTTTTCTCGTTTTATATATCTTTTTCACTTTCAGTTTCTATTCTCTCATTCTTCCTCGCTTTCTCTTTTCTTTTTCTTTTTCTTTTTTTCAATTATTCATTTCTTCCTTTGCTTTCCAATATCTCTTCTTCCTTTCTTCCTCTCCTTGTTTTTTCACTTCTTTTTTCATTTTGTTTTTCTCTTTCATTTTCTATTGCTTTCTTTCTCTGTCTTCTCTTCCTCGTTTGTTTCTCTTCTTTTTATTTATTCATTCATTCTCTCTCTCTGTCTCTCTTCTCTCTTTTATCTGTTAACTAAAACGATGTGCATTTTTTAATCCTCTAACATCAATCTTTAAGTTGACCTTTCGAGTCAACCCCTTCTGCTTTTTTTTAGATCAAAGTTTCAATCTTACCTCTTATCTGATAAAACTTGAAGGACAGGATACAGCAACCGGTAAAAGAGATTTGATAGTTCCTTTTCTTATCCATCACTCTCCCAGACTTCGTTTATATACTCAAATCTATCTATGACAGATTCGTAGCTAGGTGTTCGAGAGGGAGAGCGTGCAAGAGAGAGAAAGACAGACAGACAGACAGACAGACAGACAGAGAAACACACATAGAGACTTTGGTATCAGATAGTATTCCTAAATTTATAGTGTAGAATTTAAAACCAAATTATTAGTTGCTCAGTCGGCTGGGGCTGTGGAACACACCGACTGCTTCTCTGCAGAGGGATAACACCCCCCCCTCAACGAGTGTCCTGGATAGGACACTAAACAATCTGATGTCGAGGTTCCTGTAATGCTGGAGCTTTGGGGAATGCGGAGTATCCCTTCAGTGCCATCACTCCCAGGTCCACTCTGTCCTGGAGTGGTAGCTCCTGATAGGTGTCAAATAGAATTAAACTGTGTACTTATGCTAAACTGAATTATCTGAAATAGAACTGTTTTGTATGCTGAATCAAATCGTTTGAAATAGAATTGTTTATACGTATAAAATTGGATTTGGCATTAATAACCTACAACGGTTGATGTGCCATAAAACCAAACCAAACCAAAGTATAAGCAAACTTGGGATTATTTTTTATACGATGTTAAGTCATTGGCAGTCCTCGTGGCGTAATGGATGAAGTGGTTGACTGTCGACTCGCATGGAGCGAGTTCGCTCTCCAGTCTAACCAGGGCGTTCAATTTTGGGGAAAAATATAAGCTTCCTTATCCCAGTTCCTGCTATGGGCTAAATAGTAGCACAGGAAGTTTTCTGCAAGGATGACTTTGGCATTAAATAACCGAGGAAGTTTGATATGCCTTTATACAAAGAAACCGAAGACTATATATATATTGAACATTTTTAATTGGTGTTTCTTTAATCTAATAAATTTTCATGGCCAGTTGTGAAATAAAGATGAAAGAAATATTCAAGAACTAAAGGTAAATCTTTATTTTGAATTAAGGCTCAGGAGACCAAGGGTTTTTGATCCCTGAGCCCCTGAACCTAAATTTGCTTTGTGCCGTTTGAGCGTGATCTCCGCACTGATAAACCATCGCTATGGGTGGGGGAGAAATAAAAGTACCACCGGTGTAACGAACTCAAAGAGATAATGATAAGATAAGAATATAAATAAAATAACTAACATTGTAGCACTGTTAGCGAGATTTAGAATATGCTGACTGTGTCCCCTGCAGAAGCCTAACCCCCTCCTACAGGGGGTGCCCTGTATATGACACTGAACTGCATCTAATGGTGGAGTTTGGAGATCTGAGGAGCGTGGAGAACTCCTTCATTGCCATTACTCCTTGGTCCACTGACTCACCCGGAGTCGTAGTACCTGTTAGGGTCCCGTCTATTGGTCGAATAGATCTGTTTGAAAATGATTTGTATTACGAGGGGTTATAAGAAGCTATAACATTAAACTACATTTTTCAGCTCGGATATCCCTGGCCCTTTCTCACCACCCCTCTCTATCACCCATCGCTTCCGGCAGGTCTTCAGGGCTACATCCTCTATCGGCACAGAGCTGTTGTAGGTAGGTTCTAGCTGGGCCTTTGCTCGTCTATGTGACGGGGCCCACAGGAGTACGTCACTTATGAGTTCGTCCCTACTTCTCCAGCACTGTCTCGCGTGTCTGGTTCCAAAAAAAACTGTTTTCAGGATATGACACTAAACTATATTTGCTCGTGAAGATCCAGTTCTAGAGATCTGAGGAGTGTGAAGTACACCTTCATTGTAATTACTCCCATGCTCACTCTGATCTGTTATTAGAAGCTATAACACTCAGCTAAATCTGATGGTGTGGCTCCAGTTCTAGAGATCTGAGAAGAGTGAAGTACACCTTCATTATAATTACTCCCAGGTCCACTCTGATCTGTTATTAGAAGGTATAACACTAAGCTAAATCTGATGGTGTGGCTCCAGTTCTGGAGATCTCGAGTATTCCTTTATTGCCATTACTCCCAGGTCCACTCTGAGGTAGTACCTGTTAGCATATTTTAAGCCACGTAGACAATGTGGATAGGCATTCGATGAGATTATTCAGCGCGTACACATTTGGTAATTTGTTTTTTATTTCGTTTTTTGTTTTATTTTTTGTTTGTTTGTAGCTGTTTTTTTTTGGGGGGGGGTAACTTCTTTATTGGTGGTATTCATTAGCAATACATATCCGAAAAATAAATTAGATAAATCTGATATATCTGGCCAGATTTTATAGAATATACACATACAAAAAGAAAGTTATTTTACAGATACTAATGTTGGTTGAGACTTTATTTGAGAGCTCTTGAATATTTATTATTTTACTTCTTCCCAGTTTTTCACACCATCGTAAGCTGGTGATCTTTCACTGGAGTCTGAGTGACAACAGGTCTCCTCAAATTTCTAGGACTCTTCTCAGTATGTTGCCCAGTCGGCTGGAGCTGCAGAATGCACCGACTGCGTCTCTGCAGAAGGGTAAGACTCCCCTCCATTAAACAATCTGATGGTGAGGTTCTTGTAATGCTGGAGCTTTAGGGATTGCGGGGTATCTCTTCATTGCCATTGCTCCCAGGTCGACTCTGGTTCGGAGTAGCACCTGATAGCGTCCTATCTATGGGTCACATAGAACTAAACTATGTACTTATGCTAAACTGAATTACTTGAAATAGAACTTTGATATTTAAACTGCGAACTTATGCTAAACTGAATTGTTTGAAATACATCTGTTTTGACATTTAATTGTAGGTAAACAAAAACTATATTTATACTAAACTGAATTGTTTGAAATAGAACTGTTTTGACATTTAACAGTGTGTAAACAAAAACTATACTTATACTAAACTGAATTGTTTGAATTAGAACTGTTCGACTAAAATAGGACAGTTTTGATATGTAAATTGCGCACTTATGCTAAACTGAACTGTTTGAAATAGAACTGTTTTTAAATAGAACTAAACTATGTACTAATGCTAAACTGAATTGTTTGTAAAAGATCTATTTTCACGTTTAACTGATTGTAAACAAAAACTAAACTGAATTGCTCAAAATTTAATTCTGCGTTAAATGACCCGAAAGGGTCAGTCTACATTTCTGAGATGAGGAATTATGTACATTATTTACATTTTTCGGACTATTGTCCTCATCTTTGTCGCCATGTTTTTCACAGCGTTTCGGTCGTTGTACGCTCTGGCCTTCTTCAGGTGGTTGGAATGTCGAACTTAACACTTTATTTCGCTTACCGGAGTATTACAAAAAAATGGTTGCTGAAGACATTAGGTTTACACAGATCTCCTCATGGACACATGGTACACTGGATAAAGGCGTTGGTTAGATCCAGTGACACACCCAAAAGAGTGTGAGTTCAATACTCAGTGAAGGCAGTGGAAAACTTTCGGAGGGGAAATTAACAAGAGGTAACTGATAACTGACCTCCATTAAACATGGCTCGTGGAAATAGAACAGTCAACCCCAATGAGCAAAATAAAGGGTTTATTTCGACAACGTTGTTCTCATCTTTGTCGCCACGTTTATCCCAACGTGGCGACAAATATGAGAACAATAGTCCGAAAAATGTAAATAATGACCCGAGAAGGGTTGATACGCCGTAAAACCAACCAATCTTCTCTGTATTCTAGCCGATCTCAACAATATTGATTGATTGCTTGATTTTAACGGCATGTCAACCCATTTGGCGTCATTTCATGCGTAGAGGTTAGAGATTTGCGTTCAAAGAACATTTATATAAACATTTTTGTATAACTGTTCGTAAATAGTTTTTTTGTGCCCATATTATATCAAATATTCATATCTAATACAAATGACATGTTGTTTTTTACACACAGGGTTGTACGGTTTTAAGTATTCCGATCTAATACAAATGACTTGTTTTTTACACACAGGGTTGTACGGTTTTTAAGTATTCCGATCTAATACAAATGACTTGTTTTTTACACACAGGGTTTTACGGTTTTAAGTATTCCGATCTAATACAAATGATTATTTGGATTCAAATAATTAAATTATATTAATAATTTATTTGAACACAGTTATATGATTTCAAATAACTAATTATAATAATAATCCTTAGTAGACAATTATATCTTTTAATAATTCTTCTCAGCACAAATAATTTGCTGTTATATAGTATCAAGTATTCTAATCTAATACGAATGATATTCAAACAGATCTATTTAGGTATTACCACTCCGGGCCAGAGTGGACCTGGGAGTAGTGGCGACGAAGGGGTACTCCACACTGTCCAGATCTCCAGAACTAGAGACTTGCTATCAGATTTAATTTAGTGTTATCCCAAGGAGACCCTTTTTAGGGGACAATTTTGAGGTTTAAACCGTTTAAAACGTGACCTACCTAGAGCAATGATAACTTTCCTTGAGACTTGACACACTTATTCCAGTGTTCTTTCAACTTTTCAAATCTGGTTGTAAAGTTTTTTTTTTATGATAAAATCACTATCAGCTACCTCACACCTCACATTATTGCTCAGACGGCTGGTAGGGGACTGTAGAATACACCAAATGCACCTTTGCAGAGGGGTAATCCCACCCCCAAATGAGTGTCCTAGATATGACACTAAACAATCTGATAGTTAGGTTCCAGTGATGCTGGGGCTTTGAGGAATACGGAGTACTCCTCCATTGCCATCGATCCCAGGTCTACTCTGGCCCAGAGTTGTGGCACTTGATAGGGCCTTATCTGTAGTTAAAAAAGAACTAAACTGCATACTTATGCTAAACTGAACTGTTTGAATTAGTGTTTGACTAAACTGAATAGCTTGAAATAGAAATGTTTTTTTTACAATTAAACTGCGTACTCATGCTAAACTGAATTGTTTGAAATGTAACTGTTTTTGACATTGAAACTGTACTAACACTAAACTGAATTGTTATATATAGAACTTTTTAAACACTTAACTGTATGTAAACAAAACCTATACTTATATTAAACTGAATTGACTAAATTAGAACTGTTTGAATAAGCTGAATAGCTTGAAATAGAAATGTTTTTGACAATTAAACTGTGTACTCATGCTAAACTGAATTGTTTGAAATAGAACAGATTATTTGTATAAAAATGGATTTGGCGTTAAATAACCTACAAATGTTGATATGCCATAAAACCCAAACAACCAACCAACTAATACCACACATTAAACTGACCTTGTATTATATTCTGGCATCGTGGGGAACTAGACAATTACCACAATCAAGAACTTCATCGGGTTCCGTAGTGTGAAATTTCGTTCACTTAAAAATGAATCCAAGTTATATGATTGATTGGTTGGTCGCTTGATTGATTTTAATGGCATGTCAACTTGTCTAGGTTTATTTTATACCTATACGTTAAGGAAATTACAGTTTTTGTGTAATTGTTTCTCAAGAGGATTTATTTTAGAACCCATTCCTAACGAGTACGAATAATTTTAAAACCCTGTCATTGTCTTATCTATGGGTCAAATTGATATGTTTGGGTCCTATCTATAGGTTAAATAGATCTGTTAGGGTCCCATTTATGAGCCAAATAGATTTGTTTAAAAATATTCGTATTCGATAAGACCGTGTGCAAAAAAAACTCTTACGAAAAAACTAGACAAAAAAAAATATAATGTGATTCCCTAACCTCTTGGCATAAAATAATTCTTGACGGGTTGACATACCGTTAAAATCATTTAAGCCATCTTTGTGAAAGAAAAATAATTATGATGCAAGGGAAATAATAAAGCAAAATAAAACAGGATTACCTCCCTTTTATTCTGCGTAATAAAAATAATGTCTAAAAAGAATGTTTTCAAGGAATTGGAATTAATTTATTTTAATTAAATCCTTGTTGGCTATTTCGTACCAGAAAGGATTTTTAATCGTTTCATATTCATCAGGTTCAAAAATTAGGATTTGTATATGAATTGAAAAACAAACAGTGAACAAACGGAACAGAAAGACGAGATAAACTAATATCAATCTTTAAAAAATTTAATGGATATATGGGGTCAGGTTGAAGTCAGGGCAAGCTGTGTTAGCGTTTTTTTATCTTACTCCATTCTGAGGTTATTCTATTTTTACCCCACGTTGTCTTGTTGATGTAACTCCTCGAACAAGAAGGCCCAAAAAGAATTACACGAAAGAAGACAGTAGGAGACGAAGACGTTTTTTTTTTTTAATTTTTCCTTTATTTCCTGGATTCAACAACCATTCAATGGCTGAGGGAATTTTCCCTGAATACAATTGAAATCGTTGAATCTCCCAGTCAAGGTGTTTAAAAATATGTTAATCGTTTCTTGGTATATATGTATCCTCATTTGTTGTTTGAAAGCTTTAACAACGTGTTAGTCGCTTTTGGGAGTTTCTCCAAGTCCAATGTTTTAGTTCGTAGTTCGATAGGTCCATTTCGTAGCTTTTTATATTTTGGCATACTGTTAACCGAGACGGGTGCTACTGGTGAAAGGGCTAGCCAAACACATCGTCCAAAGACGAACACGTAGCGTCCTCTACTAGTTAGCAAGATGTCACTCCGCTGGTCATTGCTGAAAGAGAATGAGCTTCCTCCTTTTGTCGGGAGGTCCCTTTTTCTTTACCACGCGTCGCCCTTTTTTCCTGTCAGAGGCCTCTGGGAGTGTCTGCATATTTTAATAATTTTCTTTTTTCAATTCAATTAAAATTTATTTATTTATTTATTCCCTACAGATATGAAAACATATAACAAATGTTGCTATAATTAGCAACATGTCACAAATAGATAAACTGTACACATTATCTACAAACAAACAGTGTGTAAGAAAAGGTGCGAAGTAATGAAAAGGTTTTACTTGTCTTTAAATTTCCTCACCGCTATAAGAGACAAGGGTCTCTATTTTATACAAAGAAGACTGTAAAAGAAAGGTCACGTCCGTTCGAAGATCGGAGGCGAAAAAGAAAACCTGACGTAACCAATGCACACGTTATTTGGGAAGCCATGCCCTTAATCCAAGATAATCACCTATGTCTTCCTACAAATGTTTTTACAAGGTTTTAAAAAATAAAGATAAAATTTTGATTTTTGAATTTTTTTTTTTTATGTGAAAACAGAAAAAGGCTTTTTCGATGTTATTTTGATTTAATTAAAAATATGTGATGAGCCTTGTAAATTACAAAAATAAGGTCTCCACCTCTATTTCTAGCTTGAAAACAACTCATCGAAACATTTCTTTCTTTCTTTCTTTTTTTTCTTCGTTTTCTTTTTTTTTTTTTTTTCTTTTTTTTTTTTTTGTTAAATACTCGGGCAGTTGCAGCTCTTTACAGAGACAAACTGGAGAAAAAATAACTCCGAATTCAAAACAAGAAAGGTTTGACTAGCAAATTGATTGGTCAGGTTTTATGGCATATCAACCATTATAGGTTATTTAATACTAAGTCCTGTTTATCATCATCATCAGCATCGTCATGTCGTGCCATCAGCACGGATCTCCCTGACCCTCTCCCGCCACCCTTCTGTATCGTCCATCGCTTCCGGTAGGTCTTCCAGGCTACATCCCGTATCGTCACTGACCAGTTGTATGTAGGTCCTAGCTTGTCGTCCTGCCTTTGCTCGTCCATGTGAAGGAGTCCACAGGAGTACGTCACTTATGAGTTCATCCCTACTTTTCCAGCAGTATCCTGCATGTCTGGTTCGTTTAACTTGGATAGTTTTTGTGATGATGGGTAGGTGGCCGTACATTTGTTGCTTTGTGGGGTGCTGCCACCAGGACTTGTTCAATATTGCTCGGAGCATTCCTGTGTAGCTGCCGTCAAAATTTTTCTCCATACGTTTAGTTAGCGTCCATGGAGTGCATCCATACAGCAGTATCGACACGACCGCTGCTTGAAAAAAAAAACTGCGTTTTATTTTATCGGTCAGGTCTGACTTCCATATGACCGATAGTCTATCGATAGCCGTCCATGCCTTTGTTAGTCGCGTGTTGATGTCTTTTTCGGTTGATGAGACACTGCTTCCGAGGTAGGTGAACTTGTCTACTAGTTTCAGAGAGCTACTGTTTAGTGTGGAGATGTCGCCTGTTTGATTAAAGCACATGTATTCCGTCTTGTGTGCATTGATATGGAGGCCTATGCCAGCAGCTGCTTGTTCCAGACTATGTATCAGGGTTTCGGCTAGGGTCGGTGTATTTGCCAGAAGCACTATATCATCGGCGTAGTCTGCGTAAATATGTATGATTTGTAAACAAACAGTTTGTAGATAACATTTTTGAATTTCTTTGCCCACTGTTTTATGGTTTCTAGTATTGGTATACAGTGTAACCCGGATATAAGAGACCCGGATATAAGAGTGATTTTCTCTGGTCCCAAATTAGAGCCTGTGTTAATGTATATAAAATAGACCAAACTCTGATATAAGAGAAACCCGGATATAAGATATTTCTTCTCCGGTCCCGACCACTCTCTTGTATCCGGGTTACACTATATAACACGAATAATTCTATTTAGTATTGTGTGGTAGCCGGAAAAATGTTATTCGGGGACGTTTTAATGAAGTGATACCGCCGGCTTATCAATATGCTTATTTGCACGCACATACACGTGCTAGGCAAATATGACTGTACAACACATATGGAAGATATGTAAGTGGCGACAATAGCAATACAGTATACTTACCAGTCGTCCAGTCTCAAGTAGACACCGTCACGTACGTACCATCAACGCTCCAGTCCGACCACAACCAACACTGCCAACCCAACAAGTATTAATCATTTATTTGAACACAGCTAAAGGGTTTCAAGTATTGCTCGCTCTCTAACACTTATAGTTCTATTTGATATGATTTGTTTGCACACAGTTAAATGGTTATACATATATGAGTTGTAAGTGAATAGTTTGTTGGTAAATGTATAATTAGAATACTAGAGCTACTTGTTTGCACACATTTAAGTAATGCTATTGTTGGCACACAGTTAAATGGTTCCAAGTATTGCTATATAACATTAACAAATCAATTTAACCGTCATTTTTTCGCACGCTGTTAAATGGTCAAATAGTTCTATGGGACAGGAACCTCATATCCAAGACATTTGTTGGTGGGGTCTTACCCCTCAGCAGAGATGTAGTTGGTGTATTCTACAGCCCCAGCCGACAGGACTTGGACTAGCAATTCTTCTCCATAAAAAAACAACTTGCTACTGAAACAGTAGCTCCTTCACAGGTGAGGTGTGAAGTCTACAGAGATAAATTATATATCTTCTTTTTTTCTTTTTACCATTTTTCAAATATTAAAATTTTCTAGTAAGTAAAGCTGGCGACCATAGTCAAGGGTGACTCCATTTTACCCTTGATCTTTACTTTATAATGCTGACTGTTAAGCAAGGAGGCATCAAGTTCAATTTTTTGAGTCTTTGGTATGACTCGACTTGGGATTGAACCCAGGTCTCCCGGGCCATTGGCGAACATTCTAACCATTGTGTCAATGTCCAGTTAACATTTTTTAGTAGGTAAGTCAAATGTCTACATTTCTTTAAAAAAAACATTTATTTTACTCAAGTATTTGTTTTTCAACATAATCTCCTTCCTTATCAGTGCCTGACTAACTCACGGAGCTTAGAATAAACTAACTTTATCCAATTTCATGTTGGTCTAATGAGTAGAGTCTTCGTCAATGGTCCGGGAGACCGGGGTTCAATCCCAGGTCGAGTCATATCAAAGACTCAAAAAATGGTGCTTGATGCCAAACTGTTTAACACTCACCACTATACGGTTTGGATCAAGGATAAAGTGGAGCAATCCAGGGAATGGAGTAGCGCCCTCCCCTATATCTCGGGGTAGTAGCTATTGAAAAGGGAGCTTTCGGGTCACCCTCGACTAAAGGAGACGACTTTACTTACATCACTAATGCGGTATAGCCGTAATACAAATATAAGCGGAAATATAATCAAACATAATTTACGAACTTCAATGAACGAACGAACACACTTCTTTATAAAAATATAATCTCTCACACTTTATTCTCGAAAGGGTTGGTGTTTCTGTGGTGTGTGAGAGATGGGTGGAGACAGGGACAAACTGCTATATTGACCCCAAGTTCTTCTCACGGCCATAGTAGCACTTCTGCCTCATCTTGGCTAGGGTTGCTCAACCGTGGGTCACTGAGAGCCCAAAGCCCTCTGTCTGCCGCTGGCTCTCACTTCGGCATCTTGTCTCCGACTCACTCGAACCGTCTGGCCCCTAGTTATATTATTGTCATGTGGTACCCATGGTGTAATGGTTATCGTCGTAGGAAATGAACACGGCGACACGAGTTTAAATCCTCGACCTGACTGATTGCATTTCACATAGCACTAATACCCTTGGGAAAGGTATGAAACCAAATATTCTCCCTCCAGCTATGGGTAAATAGTAGGGCAGACTAGGTTTTTCAGCCTTGGTGAGGCAACTAGTCTAGGAGAAGGAAAACTCTGAATTCAAACCTGTTAAACTCCGCTTAAAAATTGACCTTGTGTCATATCCTGCCCGAGCGGAGGGGTTGGTAAATATCATATTATTGTCTAACGTCCATCAGCTGTTCTTCCGCTTATTTACACAGGTGCATCTCTTGATTGACGGCTCGGTTTAGGGTCAATATATAACACTAATTTATAATATTATTTCTTTTTGGTGACAAAAACTTTACGGATGGAATTATTTTAATATGAAAATCAGTCAGACTCAAACTCGGGAGATTTTAGGTACAACTAAATGAATATTTAAATCAAGATAAACTTAGATAAAATTAGAAAATATAGAAATATTATTTTTAAACAGTTTCTATGAAAGAGAAATCGGGAAAATAAATTTTGAACTAATTTACAAAGCTATACACAAGTTACCAGATTTTTTTCGTATGAGCACTTTTATTGATAGTACACACATGAAACTCAAATCCCTTTCGAAGTAATCTCCTCCGGCTGCAATGAACTTGTTGTACCGTTCCAACAACTTCTGCAAGGCCCCATGGAAGTCCTCTTGTGTGAGCGTGTCAATGACCTTCGTCACAGCCTCTTTCATCTCCTCAATTGTCTCATAACGACAGCCTCTGAGCTTAGGGAATAAGCAAAAGTCACCGGGAACAACGTTTCGACTATAGGGAGGCTGAGGAACTGTCTTCATGCCCATCTTGGTCAAATAGTCTGTGACAACGATGGAGTTGTGGACAGGTGCATTGTCCTGGTGGAAATGCCACTGAGCCGATTTGAAGAGTGCTGGCCTCTTCCAAAGGAATCTCTTCCTGAACTCCCTTAAAACCTCAACATAGTAACTCTAACCCTAACCCTTTGGCCAATCAACTCTGGTGTATTGACTTCCTTACTCCTCCCACACCTCTCATCATCCCTCACAGACTCCGTGCCTTCCTTGAATCTCTTATGTCACTGAAAAACTGATGCTCGATTCATGCAAGATGGTCGAAAAGCAGTCTGAAGCATTCCATACGTTTCTGTGGCATTTTATTGCATATCGTTCTTCTAAAGTGTCAGATTGTATTTTTGAAATTCACCAGCTGTGACTATCAGGCTTTTGTAGGGTGCATTCCAATTGCTGCTATAGCTGTTAATTTGAACCTGAAATCATGAAAATTGGCCAGTCATCTTATAAGATGTATAGCAATAACAGTGAATTTTCAAGAGTCTACGACAATTTTAAATGCCTGTACAAAAAGTCTGGAGACTTATTGAATACACCGCGTATATACGTATATATTAGTTGACCGACCCAAAGGCTCCTTTTCCAATAGCTACTACACCTCGGTGTAGGGGAGGGCGCTTCTCCTTTCTCTGGATTGCTCCACTTACCCTTTAACTGTACGCTCTCATAAGATGCAATATGTATCGAAAAACATATTGCACGTCTCTGCTGGGTGTGGTCTTCTGCCACTGCACCAACGGAATATGAACGGGATGTAGCCCAGTAAGACGTTCGATCCTTCGACACGATCCCAGAATGTATAATGTCTCTTTCAACTGATCGACTTTGTGTTCTTGTTGACAAAACCATATGATTTAAATCCGCAAGCAGTGGTTTTCTATCCCAACTCACGATGATTGAAAAAGAAAAAAAAAAACATACAAAGTCAATGATGGAAACCAATAGTTTTACACAATCGAATGTACATTTCTTTCGGTTTGGTTTGGTTTGGTTTGTTGGGTTTGATGGCATATCAACCTTTGTAGGTTATTTAACGCCAAATCCATTTTTATGTAAATAATTAGTTCTATTGAAAACAATTCAGTTTAGCATGAGTACATAGTTTAATTGTCAAAAACAGTTCTATTTCAAACACAATAAATTAAATTGTTAGAAATAGAACTGCTTGATCATTTAACTGTGTGTAAACAAATGACTGATGTTTAATTGAATTATTCGTGATACATCGGTATACTTAGAACCATTTAAGTGACTGCCAACGAATGAGTAATGTTGAATTGAATTATTAGTGTTGAATAGCAATACTTGCAACCACTTCACTGTCTGCAAACAAATGATTAATATTGAATAGAATTATTAGGGTTAGATCGGAATAATTGAAACTATCTAACTGTCTAGAAACAACAACAATACTAATGTGCAAACAAATTAGTTCTAACTCATTTAAAAATGAAATTACCAACAAACTATTCGCTTACGAATCATATGTATATCCATTTAACTGTGTGTAAACAAATGATTAATAGTAAATAGAATTATTCGTATTAGATAGAAATACTTGAAACCATTTAACTCTATGCAAAAGAATGACCTCAGGCTTGTTTAAAAATGTTACCAACAAAATGTGTTTACAAATCATATATACATTTAATATATATGTATGAAGAGGATTTGGCGTTAAATAACCCACAATGGTTGATATGCCATAAAACCCAACCAAACCAATCATATATATTTAATATATATGTATGAAGAGGATTTGGCATTAAATAACCTACAATGGTTGATAAGCCATAAAATTCAACTCAACCAAATCATATATATTTAATTTATATGTAGGAAGAGGATTTGGCATTAAATAACCTACTAAGGTTGATATGCCATAGAACCCAACCAAACCAATCATATATATTTAATATATATGTATGCAGAGGATTTGGCCTTAAATAACCTACAATGATTGATATGCCATAAAATTCAACTCAACCAAATCATATATATTTAATATATATGTAGGAAGAGGATTTGGCATTAAATAACCTACTAAGGTTGATATGTCATAGAACCCAACCAAACCAATCATACATATTTAATATATATGTATGAAGAGGATTTGGCATTAAATAACCTACAATGGTTGATATGCCATAATATTCAACTCAACCAAATCATATATATTTAATATATATGTAGGAAGAGGATTTGGCATTAAATAACCTACTAAGGTTGATATGCCATAGAACCCAACCAAACCAATCATACATATTTAATATATATGTATGAAGAGGATTTGGCATTAAATAACCTACAATGGTTGATATGCCATAAAATTCAACTCAACCAAATCATATATATTTAATATATATGCAGGAAGAGGATTTGGCATTAAATAACCTATTAAGGTTGATATGCCATAGAACCCAACCAAACCAATCATACATATTTAATATATATGTATGAAGAGGATTTGGCATTAAATAACCTACAATGGTTGATATGCCATAAAATTCAACTCAACCAAATCATATATATTTAATATATATGCAGAAAGAGGATTTGGCATTAAATAACCTACTAAGGTTGATATGCCATAGAACCCAACCAAACCAATCATACATATTTAATATATATGTATGAAGAGGATTTGGCATTAAATAACCTACAATGGTTGATATGCCATAAAATTCAACTCAACCAAATCATATATATTTAATACATATGCATAAAGAGGATTTAGTATTAAATAACCTACAATAGTTGATATGCCATAAAACCAAATCAAATTAATCCACAATATTCACGTTACCATCGCAACAAATACGATGTTTTAAGGCTTCTCACTAAATTGATAAATATAGGAAATTAAGTAGTTTTTAAACATTTCACAACGAGCGAAAATTAGCCATTCAACGCTATTTTTTAATAGATATTTGTGAAACCTTGCCAAAAAAAACCTTTGCCTTATTTCTAAGTAAAAATTGTTGCAGCTTTAGGGTCGAAAGTCAAAGAACCTAGAAAAAAAAATTTTTTAAAAAAAGACCCAAGAAGGATTTTCACCCTCAAAAAAATGGGAAAAAAATCGTTTTTCGGCCAACAAGGCAAAAAGCCGGAAAATTCTTTTTAGAAACAGCTCAACGGAGCCTATTTTGCAAATCGAATTCCCGTAAGCGAACAAGCAGGGCAAACAGTAAACCAATAGCATTTTGGATATAAGCCCATGAGAGGCGTGGGGTCAGCTACTCGCAGTAGCAGCCAAATCGCTAATATGTGAGGTTAGCCTTTAAACGGTGGCTCTATAAACACACGTACTTGCTCGCCTCTGAGCAAGTAACACGTGGTGTCTGATACAGGAATTCACACAAGGAAACAAAGAACAGAAATACCCAAGAAAGAATTCTTCTTTATACGTAACAGCAAAAGTGCCAGCAAGTAAAGACAAAGAACTTTTCTTCTTCAGGCCTCTACAAGAAATCTTCAAACTCAAAATACCGTTGCTCAGTTAGCTGGGGGGGGGTAGAATACACTGACTGCACCTCTGCAGAGGGGTAACACCCCCCCCACGAGTGTCCTGGATATGACACTAAACAATCTGATGGTGAGGTTCCAGCAGTGCTGGAGCTTTGGGGAATGCAGAGTACCCCTTCATTGCCATTGCTCCCAGGTCCACTCTGGCTCGGAGTGGTAGCAACTGATAAGGCCCTATCTATGGGTTAAATAGAACTAACAGCATACTTATGCTAAAATGAATTGAGTAAACTGAATAGCTTCAAATAGAAACGTTTTTGACAATTAAACCGTACTTACACTTAAACTGCATGCTTATGCTTAACTGATTTATTTCAAATAGAACTGTTTTTCGACATTAAAACTGTATTTACACTTAACTGAATTATAACATATAACTGCTTGAATAGTTTGAAATAGAAACGTTTTTGACAATTAAACCGTACTTACACTTAAACTGAGTGCTTATGCTTAACTGAATTATTTCAAATAGAACTGTTTTTCGATATTAAAACTGTATTTACACTTAACTGAATTATAACATATAACTGCTTGAATAGTTTGAAATAGAAATGTTTTTGACAATTAAACTGTGTACTTTTGCTAAACTGAATTGTTTTTAAATAGAACAGATTATTTACATAAAAATGGATTTGGCATTAAATAACCTACAAAGGTTGATATGCCATAAAACCAAACCAAACCAAACCAAACTAAATACCGCTACGTTTTATCACTTCTTCAATAACTGCTCTGAACTTATTTGTTATTCTTCTACAACATTATGTACATTAAGAACCCTTCTTCAATGAGGCTTAATTTGTAATTTGGCGCTCAACAGAAATATTCGAGCAAGCTAATATTCCGTTACTTTTTCTTTCCCTCATTTCAAAGGAATTTTTTTTTTTCATATACTATATTGTAACCTATTTCGTGTTCTATAATTGTAAATAAACGAATTTGTAGCAGAAAGAAATAATTTCAAATTTATTGTTTAGCGCGGGAATTATTTTGGCCGTTGAAGTTTCGATTTATATTTTCGTCCAATGAGAACGATTTATGCCATTCTGCTCGGGTGACTTTCCCGGGCAATAAAAAAGGTTGTGTAAACGCCCTCTCTCTCTCTCTCTCTCTCCCTCTCTCTCTCTCTCTCTCTCTCTCGCAGCAGAACAGACCAACATCAACATGAGGAGAGCGCATCCAATATTTTTGACCATTGTTTTCTCTAGAAGATCATTCCTTTATCATTTATTCATTCCTTCATGACCAACTGGTCCTCGAAGCTTCAAGTTGGATGCTTTATTCCCGCTCTAACGTCTGCAACTGCTTTCTTCCCTTTGTACGACTCACAGTACAGGGTTTTCTCTAAAGCTGACATTAAAGTTTTTGGAACTCATCAATATACTCGTCCACTCATTTGTTTTACTCCTTTCTTTGTGTAACAGGGCAACACAACCAATTTGCCTTGTTACAAAAAATTCTTAGTCATTCAATTTGCACCCCGAGTTTATGTCCAATTTATTTGCGTGCCCAAAAATACTGTTGTTTTGCTATATAATGATGTACATGTTTTCTATATCTGAGAATTAGTTTTTATTAATTGCGAACTTTTTGTCCTCATCTTGGTAGTTTTTTTTCTTTTTTGTGTTGTTTCTTCTTTCACTACGTTTCGGCCAAATTTCACCTCTGGCCTTCTTCAGGTGATTTACCGCGACCTCGGATAGGAATGCTGAGTCTTGTAACCGTATCCCCAGTAATTACTGCCTTCCATAGTTGTTGTCTATCGCACCACGTTTTTGACCAAAAAGGATTAAAGACAATTACAAAAATTCGGTCCGGGCCCGACTATGAAAGACCAGATAAGGATTTATAAGACCAAAAATCCATTCTTGATCGCCCTTCGGGGCCCGTGGCACAGCGGATAGAGGCGTTGAGTCTCTACGGTTCCAGGTGAGCATTGTCAGAAGATACCGGTTTCAAATCCTACCCAAGCCGGCCAGAGGTTTACTTGGTCAAAAACGATAGACAACAACTATGGAAACGTAGTGAAAGAAGAAACAACACAAAAAATACTTCCAAGATGAGAACAAACAAATAGCAATACTTGAAATAATTCAACTATGTGCAAATAATAAATAGCAATACTTGAAATAATTTAACTAAAAAAATTCTCAGATTAAGAAGCCTCATCTCAAAATGATTCCAATTAAAGACAACGTTTTCTATACATCGTGATGGTATAATTGGTTAAGCCTGTTGAGAACAAAAATGTAATTGTCTCCCTTTCTTGTAATTCATGGCCAGATCTTCCGACAATCACGTGACCGTTAGTCATGTGACAATTTGAGGAGCGAATTCTCTCTCTCTCTGACCAAGAAGGTCCTACTGATACGACGTTTACTTCAACCTCTGCTATGTGAGAAGCAAATCACCTTACAAGAACTTACTACACCAGATCTCCGTAAGAGTTACTTCCACCATTCATCCCCTTGTTCTTGGAGCAACTATTGCGTTTTATTTAGTATGGTTTCGGACAATTATTATTGTGTACCATATATATAAATATTAAATGTTTGCAGTTTAACCTTTCGTGTCATATAGTATTTCCTTGCCGAACTATTCAGTGTTAGACTATCAACAAGATAGTCTAATGAATTATGAGAAAGTGTGGTTGGTCGTTCAGGTCAGTATCATAGACCACATAAAATTCTGATAAGCCATTTTGTTTAATAGCATATCAACCCTTGATATCATTTAAAGACAAATCCTCATTATACATACATATATCATGATTTTTAAGTGAATACTTTGTAAGTAACTTTATTTTTAAACGAGTTAGAGTTTATTTGCTCATAGTTAAATTCTTTCAAGTATTGCTATTTATTGTTTGCACATAGTTAAATTATTTCAAGTATTGCTATTTATTGTTTGCTCATAGTTAAATTATTTCAAGTATCGCTATTTATTGTTTGCACATAGTTGAATTATTTCAAGTATTGCTATTTATCGTTTGCACATAGTTAAATTATTTCAAGTATTGCTATTTATTGTTTGCACATAGTTAAATTCTTTCAAGTATCGCTATTTATTGCTTGCACATGGTTAAACTATTTTAAGTATTGCTATTTATCGTTTGCACATAGTTAATTGGTTTCATACATTGCTATTAACACTAATAATTCTATTTGATATTATTCATTTATTGAGGCAGCACCCCACAAAACAGCAGCAGTACGGCCACCTAACACCCATCACGAAAATTATCAAAATTAAACGAATCGGACACTGCTGGAGAAGTAGGAACGAGCTCATAAGTGATGTACTCCTGTGGACCCCCTCACATGGACGAGCAAAGGCAGGACGTCCAGCTCGAACCTACATACAGCAGCTCCGTGCCGATACGGGATGTAGCCCAGAAGACCAATCGGAAGCAATGGACGATAGGGAGGAGTGGTGAGAGAGGGTCAGGGAGATCCGTGCTGATGGCGTGACATGATGATGATGATAATGATGATTTGCACACAGTTAAAACGTTTCAAGTATTGCTACTTCACAAACTTTCCTATCTTATTTAATACTAATGATTTGTTAGCACATAGTTAAATGGTTTCAAGCACTGCTATCTGATACTAATAACTTAATTAATCATTAGTCATTTGCTTGCACACAGTTAAATGATTTCAAATACAGTAAATATTTATATAGTTCTAACAGGTGCTATCACATTGGGCCAAAGTGGACCAATAAAGGGGTACTCCACATTCCCCCAGAACTCTAGAACTGGACTCTTACCATCCAATGCTTTAGTGTCTGGTTCAGGCTAGTCATTGGGATTTCTTACTCCTCTGCAGAGATGCAATTGGCGAATTCTGACTGGGCTACCAAATATATATAGGGGGTAGGTTTAGGTTACGTTGGTATTACTTTGGTTGCATTGGTATTACGTTGGTTGTGTTGGCATTTCGTTGGTAGCGTTGGTATTTCGTTGGAAGCGTTGGCGTTAGATATCTGACTCCATATTTTGGTTATTTTATTTTACCTCGCGTTGACTGGCCGGCGGAATACCTTGCCCAAGAAAGTCCCAAAAAGAATTATACAAAAGAAAAGACAGCAACAGATAAGAGACGAAGACGTTTCTTTTATACTTTCCTTTATTTACTGGGTTCAACAACCACTCCGTGGATGAGGGAGTTTTTCCTGAATACATTGAAATGGTAAATCCTCCAGTTAAGGTGTCAAAAATACGTTAAACGTTTTCATGTATGTATGGTCCGCATTTGGTATTTCGGGCTTCCATAAGGGTTAGTTTCCTTTTGGAAGTTTGTCAAAGTCCGGTAAAGAATTAGCTTATAGTTCAGTTGTAGGTCTGGTATATCTCAGCATCATGTCGACCGAGAGAGGACTGCTACTGGGTGAAAGGTTCTAACCATCGCTACGTCCAAAGACGTAGGCGTGGTGCCCAGACACGAAAGCAACGATGTTATCAAAGCGCTGGTCACCGCCTGAAAGAGAGAGAACAGTTTGTCCCCTTTGTCAAGAGGAAATGCCTTTTTTCTTTTACGCATGCGTCATCTCCTTTTCCGTTAGAGACCACTGAGAGTTTCTTCAAATTTAATAGTTTTCTTTTTCTTTTTAATTAAATTTAATTTTAGATTTTTTTATTTTAATAATTTATTTGTTTCCTACATATATATATGTGTGTGTGTGTGTGTGTGTGTATTTAAATATGAATTCCTGTATTTAATGTAATTAAATCATCATCATCATCATATCGTGCTGGCAGCACGGATATCCCTGACCCTCTCTCGCCACTCCTCCCTATCGTTCATCGCCCTAGGTAGGTCTTCAGGACAACAACCTGTATCCTCACATAGCTGCTGAATGTACGTTCGAGCTGGTCGTCCTGCTTTTGCGCGGCCATGTGTGGGGATCCATAAGAGTACATCTCTTATGAGTTCATCTCTGCTTCTCCAGCAGTGTCCTGCATGTCTGGTTCGTCTAACTTGAATAGTTTTCGTGATAGGGGGCAGGTGGCCGTACAGTTGGTGTCTTGTGGGGTGTTGTTGCCAGGACTTGTTCAGGATTGCACGCAGCATTCTTGTGTAATTGCCATCTAGTTTCTTCTCCAGCCGTTTTGTTAGCGTCCATGTAGTGCATCCATATAGCAGTATCGATGTGACCGCTGCCTGGAAGAAACTGCGTTTCATTTTATCGGTTAGGTCTGATTTCCATATAATCGATAGCCTATTGATAGCTGTCCATGCTTTCGTTAACCTCGTTTCGATGTCCTTTTCGGTTGATTCGACGCTGCTTCCTAGGTACGTGAATTTGTCTACTAAAAGCCTCGTGAACTCGTAAACTACGCCCCTAACGTTTATTTCTAGCTTGAAAGGAAAATATTTTAAACTTTTTCGAGAATTTAAAAGCTTTGAAAATTTTCAAAACTATCAAAAACAGACTTCAGAAAACATTTTTGCTTAAAACAAGCCATAATTATTCGAGTATAACACACGCTTTTCCCATATTTCAATCCTAAAATTTGCAGGTGCGTATTATACTCAAGAATTAAATATTAATTTTTTTTTTTATCCAGTAGTGTGCATCACCATATTCAGGATGGTACGATCGAATATAAGTTATATAAATACATTATATTACATCTATGAACTAAACTATTATGTAACTGACACTTCTGTTTTATGTTGCTACAGAGAAATATTCTCTAGAATCTATGTTTATCGTCTTTCCCCCCCCCCATTTTGTCCCTATTTTTGCGACCGGCTTATTGCATTTTTGTGAACATGTCCGTCTGATTGCTATAAAATACTGCGTAAAGGTTTTGTTTCAAAACGTAAATAAACTGTAGGAATATTTATTTGAAGTCTATAGAAACTGGATTGAACAAATGTTAAATTTAACAGTTTCAAATTCTAAATATATATATTATATACACGATATACTTTTTCTTTGTTTGTTTGTTTGTTTTGTATAGTGGCTCGTACTACGTGACTTCCGGCATCGCTTAAAGTATAAAAGACGCCGTGTATTTGTCGCTGCCTCCCACCAGACACGACTTGACACAAGGTCAAAAGCCCGAAGGCCGATTAAAGTGGGGATAAAGGGGAGGGGAGGTCGGGAACGAGCCGAGACTCGAACCCTGCTTGTCTGTGCTGCTCATCGGCTCACTTAGTGCAATGTGAGCCTGATGAGGCAAGCAGTTTCACGAACCCAAATGTGGGTCCGGGCACGTATGCCAGTTTGCGGCTTAAACTAGACGCATGGTCTAGTGCCGTACAAGGGGGACAAAGGAAACAAAAATGCAGCTCGCCCACCCGAAGGTAGCCTAGTCGAAACTAGGTGCCTAGTTAAAGGCCCCAAGTCTGCCATTGTTCCTTTTCCAGGGCCACGCTAAAAGACGCCGTGTTTCTCAAGCACGGTAGACGGAAGCAGAAAGAGAGACAAAAGAAAAAGCAGAAAGAGAAGTGGAAGTGAAAGCAAAGAGACAGCTCTGAAAGGACGTCGGTCAGGAGTAAGACCAACTTCGGACGTAACACCAACAGCGCGAGACTTACGAGGTGCATACGATAAATTTCCAGACTTTTTTCGTATGGGCACTTTTATTGATAGTACACACATGAAACTCCAGTCCCCTTCGAAGTAATCTCCTCCGGCTGCAATGCACTTGTTGTACCGTTCCAACAACTTCTGGAAGGTTTCCATGGAAGTCCACTTGTGTGAGCGTGTCAATGACCTCTTTCATCTCCTCACTTGTCTCATAACGACAGCCTCTGAGCTTAGGGAATAAGCAAAAGTCACAGGGAGCAAGGTCTGGAATATGGGGAGGCTGAGGAACTGTCTTGATGCTTGACACAAGGTCAGTGACCCGAAGGTCGATTATAGTGGGGATTTAGGGGAAGGGAAGGTCGGCTACGAGCTAAGGCTCGAGCCCTGCTGGACTTTGCTGGTCATCGGTTCACTTAGTGCAATGTGGGCCTGATGAGCCTAGCAGGACATGGACCTAAATCTAGGTCCAGGCACGTATGCCTGATTATAGTTTAAACTGGACCCCGGAGTTCAGTGCTATACAAGGATGACAAAAGTGTCAATGATGCAGCTCGCCCACCCGAAGGTGGCCCAGCTGAAGCCAAAGGCCTTTCGGCCTCAAGTCTGCCATGGAACATTGACCGTGCGCCACGGATGCCAGATAGTTCGCTGAACAGTCAGCGAAAATACTCCAGGTCTTTGATACTCGTCAAGTCAGCTATTTTTGTGTGTGTGTGAACGTTGTCAAATTGGTTTAACTTTATTTGAACAGTATAGATCAAATAAAATAGGCAACAATTTCAGGGAATGCGAAAGACGAGCTTTCAACACGACCCCAAAATATATAACCTCTTTCAGTCGATCGGTGTTGTGTACCTACCAACAAAATATTACGATTTAATCAGCAAGCCGTGGTTTTCAGATCAAACTCACTCATGATGAAAAAAGAAAACGACAAAGTCAACAATGGAAGTCAACACGTTTATATATAAAAAAATACATTTCTTTCATGGGTTGATTGTGACCTGAAACATTGGACGACTTTCGATTTCTTTACAGGGGTGGTCGTGGATCACTTTCCTCAAAGTCTAGTGGTTTGTTAACCATAACATGAAAACTCCACTACCAGTCCGAATTTAAGTTTCGGTCTGAAGGCCAGCTAGCAGTGGGTCGCGCTTCTCAAGCATTTAGTCCCAAGTTGAGACCAACTTGGTTAGTCTACTGTGTAGTCTCGTCTCCACTCGTCCTGTCACTAAAGAACCGCTTCTTAAAAATCGTTTTCAGTTTGCAATTAACAAAATAAGAATTCAACTTAAAAAAAAAAAAAAGCAGCAAACAAACATTGATATCATGGACTATCTATCCCGACGACAGCTTCCTCGGCCAATATCAGCGGACCTTACGGTCTCAATTCTATTCGTAATTATTTTCAACAAAACAACTACTTTCATCTTCCAAACAGAAAACAGCACTTTAACAAATTCCACTCTAAACATCCCACAAACGTTGGTAGTTATCTTGTACCAAAACATCTGCGTTGTAATTCCCCCGCCCCCGATTCCAACCTATCTCGGGGAAAGCGATATCTTCCAGATATCTGATCGAGAGTGGATACACGGTCCAGAACGGAACCAACAGAAGGAATAGGAAAGGTGACCGGAGAAAGGAGCCGACTCTTACTCGAACGAACTGGGTTAGTCTCGAGTTCAGTGCCACTCAGCACATTTCAAGACTTCAAATCGATTTCTATTAGACCCATTGATTCTTTCTTCATACTCATCTAAACTACAAGATTTATTCCGCCTAGAAATCTAACATCGTCCACTGCTTCAGGTCACGAATTGCGCGCACACACACAACACATATGCAAGCACCAAGGTTACTGTTACATAAGCAGCAATGAAGGAATGTGCCAAAATGTTTTCCAAAGTTTAGTTGATTGATTTTAGAGGTTAAGGAATCATAATATAAAAACGCGCCCAGTCTTTTCGGAAAAAAAAAAAAATTAAAATCTATTCAATTTATTAATGGGGAAAACAGGTAACACCACTCCGGTCAGAGGAGACCTGCAAGGAAAAATAGCAATGAAAGATTACCCCACTCTCGCCAGAATTGGAGCCTGTCAAATGCAGTTTAATGTCATACTCAGGATCCACACCCCTTTTGAGAGGGGTTTTAGCTATCTGCAGAGAATACTGTCCGCATATTTAAAGCCCTGCCGACATATAGGGATTTACAAATCAATAATGAAGTTGAATAATTCAAGACATTAACATTGATTCAATAAGTACTGATCCTCACAAACCCATCAAATAAAAAAAAAAAAAACGAACATTTTTCCAACTTAATAAATAGGACAAAGTATTTCATAGAGTGTTGAGTTTGACATCAAAATGTCAAGAAAATAAATTTTGTAAAAATCACAAATGGTTCTTCAATGTCCCAAATCAATTTCCAGTGTTCAGCATTTAGTCACAAGGTAAAATTTCAAATACAAAAATGGTCGCCACTTTCTAGGCTTTTAAGAGTAATGAGAGTATTTATTTCGTCTCTTCCCCTGAATGTAAAATTGCTGTTTCCGAACGGAAGCTGTTTATGGAATATACCAAGAATTAATCCAAAACTTATATGGTAAGTCAAGTAAATTTTATAAGCTGTTATACAAAATTCTTTACGCAGAAAAATACTCAAGTTTTTTGTTTTGTTAAGTCGCAAGATGAGATACAAAGTTAAGTGAAACATTGCCCACTAGTCATTTTCCAAATAGCTGATATGTAAATTTACAATTTAAGTACACAAACAAGACAATAGCAAGGAAATAAAAATCCCATGTTAGTTCGAAGCAGAAAAACTAGTTTTCTCTACACGAATCTCATCAATATTAAACTATTGAAAACTTCCATAGCATGCTCAATTAGATATTTTCAGTATAAGTCAATATTCACGTGAGCGAGTCAGAAGCTTTGCAATATTTTGGTACGTTGTTGGTCACTGAAGTAGTTTAAGCTGTGATTGGTCAACGTTGCAGTAACGTGTTCACCGAGTCATTCACGTGACTTTACAGATGAACATGCAAGTCGGTAACTTATGACGCACAAGTTGGAACTGAGCCATAACATTGTGGAAGCAACCCAAAAACACTAACGTGGAAGCATCAATACAATAACGAGATAGTTAAAGAAATTTTGTTTAGATTGCAAAAACCTTAATGATCTGGTGAGGCCAGGTAGCACTAATTCATGGATTCCAAAAGGCGTGTTTATGTCACGGCAAATCAGGCGAGCCTGGCATCTCAATCCATTGAGAGTTAATCACCTTCACAAAGTTAGAAAAATCGTGCCTCACATCAAAATATTGCAATACTTTTGGCTCCCCTGAGTATAATCTAATCAAATGTTAACTAGCAGCTTTATACAAAGGGAAAGAGCAGACTTCTATTCACTAAACTTTCAACTTCAGCCAATTACTAGAGTAATGAAATCTAAGAATCCCATTCAATTCAAAGAGCAGAACTATTTCCCCCTCCTACATCAAGTTTCATCATAAAGTTGATAGAAGTTAGACCTTGTCCCCACCTTAACTTTATCAAAATTTTAACCCTTTTGGTGTGAGAGCAATTAGCATCCAAATATACCTAATAATAGTGAGATGCAAGTTCAGCTCATATTACTTAAAAAATCTTGGTTCTTGTGCAATATAACCCTTACACACTGAAGTGTTTCTAGTGATACCCCTCCTCCTCCTGGTTACAAGATCCAATTCCCTCCCTCTTTAACATTTTAATTCCTTTTTAAGATTTGTTGTAGCATTATAATCAAGGTAAATTCCAATTGTATTCCATCCATTTTGTTGCCAAATGCACCACACCAAAAGGATTAATACAAGCTATCTCTACTGTTTTTATTGTTTACAGAGAAAAACACAAGACAAATGTAGGGAATTCAAATTTATTACAAAACATTCACCGGTGCCTTCTGCAAATTTCAGGAGACAAAAAAAAAAAAAAAAAAAAATTGATAAAAAAAATAAAAAGGGACAGAAAGTGGGGAGGGGGTTATGGCTGGGCTGGGACGGGGTCTGAAAAAAAGTTTTATAATATTGTCAGCTATGAAATCAGGTCATACTCTCAGAACTGCAAATGTTTTCACATGAAGCAAGTGTTTTTTTTTTTTTAATTCATCTTAATAGTATGCAGAAAAAGAAAAAAATTAAAGTGGGAGAAAAAAAAAAAAGGGGGGGGAAAGCCTTAAAAAATGTGATCCAAAGGTAGACGGATTTAAATGGCAATTTTCCTCCAACAGATTAATTTTTTTTTTAAAAGAATCAATCCAGTATCCAATTTAAAAAAAATATTTGAAGAAAACCCTTAAATCCGGGTTCAAGGAGGAAAAGACCTGTTTTCTAAAAGATGATCTGCCCATTTCCATTCCCCTGTATTTTGCCCCCTCCTTAGTTGTCCCTTCATCATAAGTCTAAATCTACTTTTTTCTTAAAAGTTATCTTGAAAATTGCACAAGGCACTAGATATCAGTATTGTTTTATAAATTTGATCAACAAGAACGGCAATGGCTGCGGCAATATTCAAAGCAGACTTATATACAAACCCCCCCCTCTCCTTGCTGCCTATAAAAATACATTCCACCTACTATGGCGGAAATACCAGATTTTCATCTCAATTTCCTCCTCCTGCTGCTGCTACTGTCCCTGTTCTGGAATAATAATTTCAATCCACACCTCTAGCCTCGGCATAACAATCCCTGATCACACTACAGTGAATCGGATATACTTATATTTTTGCAAGTTTGCTTTTCTTTCTTGTCCCCCCCACCCAAAAAAAAAAAAGTTAAAAAAAAAAAAAAAGTTGGAAAAAAAAAAAAAAAAAAAACTCTCTCCACAAATCTGTCACTAAAATTTCCAAGTGAATTTTTCATTCAATATTTTTTCAATTTAAAAAAGTTTTTCTTCTGTACATTTTTTTTCATCTCATCTTTAATTTTTATGATTTAGGGAAGGGAAGGGGAAATAAAAATATTGAAGTGGGGAGAGGGGGGGACGAAAAGGGAAACATGTTTTAAATTGAATTTTTGATAGAGCTGAAGATACAATCCAAAGGATTGAACCTCAGATACCAGTTTACTCACCATTCCTCCATCCCCAACACCTGAACACAGCAGGAGATTAACTCCAACCTAATGCCCTTTTTTATGTTACTTATCCCCTTACACTTATAATCCTAGAGAAGTGTTTAGGGAGTGGGGAGATTTAGAAACCTTTTCCGCACTAATGAGAAATTTACAGTAATGGAGGTTGAAGTGATTGTTTACATCTAAATCTGGTTTAGTTAGAACATTAACCTTTTTCAAAGTCATACAGAGATCAGAATCTGCTCAGGCCAAACATATAAATTTGGCACTTGAGAAACCAAAAAGGATTATTTTTAACTATATTTGTCCTCAACTGGTTTCACTATAAACTCTATAATGAAGCCAAAAATTACTGGATGTAAATTTATACAAAAAAATCTGATTTAAGGAAATTGTATATAAAGCAAGATTCTTTTTTTTTTAAATTTTATTTTAGAAGGGTGGAGGGAGAATTGCTAATGCTGCTATTACTTTAGCCTAATAATGAGGGGTTTTTGGATTATTTAGCTTTTATGATCTGACATATGTAACTGTCCTGTCCATCAATTAAGGACAGTAGCAGTAATAACACAAAACCAGTAAAGGTGAAAAGGAAAGGTTTTTTGCTGCAAAAGGACACAGGTTTGAAAAAAAAAAAAAAAAAAAAAAAAAAAAAAGAGGTATCTGTGTTTTGTGACAATAGCTTTACATCAAAGTAATTAAAGTAAAAAAAAAAAATTGTTGACTACCTAAATAAAAGGAGTGAAATTTATAACAAGCTAGTATTCAAAAAATTTTTTTTAAGTTTATAATGAAGGTTCATTTATACAAGAAAAAGCAATTAGGATGGCTTTAGCATAAAAAAAATTGATAAGACACAAACGACCTTTGAGCTTAATTGAAGAGACTGTATCATGCCCATGTATCATGCCCATGTATCATGCCCATGTTTTTTGAGAAACGAATCAATATTATCTACAGCTTTATTACAATAATCAGAATCTGAAACCATTCTTAATTACCCATTGAAAATGGCTCCTGTCTCAGCAGACCAAAAGTAATAATCACAATGAGCTTTCATGGACGCGTGTGTGTTTGTGTGTAAGTGTGTGTGTGCGTGAGAACTAATTTTAGCCAAAAAAGAGAATAGGAGAAAAAAAAAATAAAAAGCTTATTTCAAATACATTGTTGCATTTTTTTTTTTAAGGGGAATGGGGTGGAGACCAAGTATATAAATGCAAACCTACAACTATATCAATAGTAACAATGTTTAGTTTTAAATGTTGAAGGGGAGAGAGAGAGAGAAGAGAGAGAGAAAGAAATGTGCAAGGTATATGTGCTAGTAAAAACTGGACAGAATATTTGCCCCCTCCCAATGATGAATTAGATGAAGCCACCTCACCACACAAGTTAACTTTCAGAATTATTAAAAACAGCAAGTTTTTTTTTGACAGCATAAAAAAAAGAAAAATTTCTAGTAAACCAAGAAGCTATAATTAAATCAAATATATCAGAGAAAGAAAGAAAAAGCCTAAAACCCTCATTTGCCAATGTGCAATTCTGAGCCTTAAAAGATTCCAAGATATAACAGATAAGACTCAAAAGCATATTCTAGGTTTTTCAACAGAAGTTCATAAATTCTTTAGTATAAGATTGATTGATCTGAGTGATGTACAAGAAATCTTTAAACAAAGATGGGCAGTTAGCTGATATCCCTGCAGAGTAAACATGACAAGTTAGGAGGCAAGTAAAATCAGTCCACCCCCCACCCCCACCCCCAAGGACACTAACCCACTCATAAAGGGATGGGACAAGGTGCAGATATTAAAAAAAATAAAAATAAAAACCTTAGGTTTTTTCCCCTTTTTTTTACATGAAAGTTTTTTGTAAGATTTTAACTTGTTATTTAGACTATTACTATATCACCAAAAATTCAAACAAACTGGAAAAGCTAATTAATTAAGTCCAATGGCGACAGTTGGTGATAATATGAAGAAAAGTACAAATAGAAAAGTCCAAAGGATGGAAATAAGAAAAAAAAAAAAATTTCAGAGAGAGAGAGATGTAAAAGTAAAACACTAAATTAATAAATTTGTCCTTATGTTCTATAAAGTAGGTAAACTTAATTTTAAGCTATCTTAACCAATGGTCCCATGGAACATCATTCACAAGTTTTAAAGAGACAAAAGTGAAATTATAAGAAGGCACAAGAGAAAGAAAAATTTATAAGGACCCACACAGTGAATAATGTTAGGTATTTTCATTGTACAAAAAAAAAAAAAAAAGATCAAATGGCTATGCCCACACCATTAGCTCTAGATTTTTAATCCAGACACAAAGTTGATAAAAAAAAACTGGATTAAATTATTCTTAAGGAAAACAAATAGATTGGTGACAAGACTGATGCCATAAAAACTTGTTATTCACCCTCTTCAATTTCAAAAACTAAAAACTTGAAATTTTTTTTTAAAAAATCCAATATTTAAGTGCATTAACAATGCAGTTTTGCCACAGGAGAGAAATTTATAATTATTATTATTATTATTATTATTATTATTATTATACACACACAAAATGAGCAGTTTAAAATATTTCCAATACATCACCCAATCAGTAATTTCTGCAATTCATTCACAATTGGGGTAGGGAATAAAGAGTAAGTTAAGGCTTTAAAGAAAGAGAGAGAGAAAAAAAGAAAAAAACAGGAGAAAAAAGAAGAAAAAAAAAAAACACCCATCTCCCATCTCTACTGGTACAATGAAACAAATCAACTAACAATGATATTTTAAGGACTTTTTTTTTTCCATGAGTGCAGCAAGCCATTTGGCACATTCAGGAAATGCCAAGTGTTTTTATTTTTGTATTTTTAAAATAGTCTAGGCAAAGCTTTGAATTTGAAGTCATTGCTGTCTAACATCCACCATCTACACATGGCAGAGGCTGGGTAGGTGGGTGTTTGCTGCTGCTGCTGCACTGCTGTTGGTAAAGGACCACACCTGGAACAAATGTCTTGTGGCCTAATGGGGCAGAATGTGCCTCATGAAGAGTAGCAATGGCAGCTTAGGCCTCTTGGTTACAGTCCCGGGCAAAGTGACCAACTCCTTTGCAGTTATAGCACTGAGCTGTACTGGCTGATGTTGGACAGTCTCTAGCCAGATGATCAGGTTCACCACATCTAAAAAGAAAATGCAAAAAAATAAATTAAAAAGAAAGGGAAAAAAAAAAGACGTCTAGCATATTAGAGAGAGATTTTTTTAAAAGCTTTTACTCACTTGATTATGCAGGTTTGTATAAATATATCTTGCATTATAGATTAAATTCTAGAACTAAGCAAAAGTAAAAATAGTGATTTGAAGAATTTTCTTGTAAAATTTAAAACTAAGAACACTATCCAGCAGAAAACATGTAATATCCACATTGATGACATCAAATTATCATCATCCCAACTAAATTTACCAACTTAGTAGCTGGGTCTTTCTTCAAATTAGCTCTACCAACCTTATCAGTCACTCTGATCAATCAGTATCTACCACAAACAAATATACCCAGTTAGTTCCCCAAAACAAGGACATGAGCCCATTTAAGAAATTTTGGGTAGCCTCAAATGTTGACTAGATTTAACAATGGCTTGTGAATCAGCATTTCATTGTGGCTTGTGAGATAAATACCATAGTGAGAGTCTATGGTGGATGAATCAAGATTGTACTGCCTTGTTGTCTTAGCAGCATTTTCTGTTGACACTACAACTTTCAAGATATCAGAGTTAAATAAACTTACCATACATACCAAAGTAATCAACAGCCACTAAATTTTAGCCACAAAAATATTTAAACATTTATACTTTCATAACTAGAGTACAACAACTAAAATCAATATTGTAAATAAACAATGTGCCCAAACAAATGCTCTTAGTTAAAAATTCTTTTACCTAACTTTACTGATGGGCTATTTGGAGGACACTAGGCCGAGAAACAAAGTAGTTGTTTCATAAACATTATGTAATGAACCCCTTGTTTTTGAGGAGAAAGAAGTGGTTCATTATATGAATGGTATTTAAAAAAAAATAAAAACTCGTGTTCATTAAATAAAACATGTTAATTTAAATCATTAATAAAACTTTAGACATTTTAGTTTTGGCTTGTTTAATGGCATGTGAATTCTTGAGTTATTCAATATTAAAGCTTCTTGTAGAATATAACTGGGTCAGACATTTGAACTTAATAGACATTTTTATACAATTTGAGGTTTCATTAAGCCTTAGAGAAAGCATAAAAAACCCACCTGTAACAATTTTTGCCACTTTCAGGGCAATCTCTAGAAATGTGGCCAGTTTCACCACAATTATAACACTTGCGGTCATCTCGCCGATCGTCTGGACATTCTCTGGCTATATGTCCCGTCTCGCCGCAACGATAGCAAGACTTTGAGCTTGCCTCCGGACATTCACGCTGAATATGGCCTGTTTTACCACAGTTGTAGCATGCACCTAGAAGCAGTTATATAAAAATAAATAAATAAAAAAGCTGTGTCAAATTATCTCAGTTATTAAAAAGATATCAGACATGTATAGACACTTTGAAGCATACCAAAAACATCACAAATATCTAACATTTTTATGCACATAAGTTTTGCAATGAACAATGTGGCAACATGCATATTAGTATTACGTTAGAGGCATATACTTAAGTGAACATAAAATCATGCAAAAGTTAATATCAAGTCATGCAATTCATTCATCCAAATCCCAAAAGGCATAAACAGCAGATTTAGTCATAATTATTAGTTTATATTTAATAAAGTCATCATACAAGATTCTATATGTTAAACAGAAATCTACAAGAGAAAGAGAGAGAAGGAAAAAAAGCCACTTGAAGTGCAATAAAAAGGCATTTGTTTTTCTTTAAATCCTCTATTACAAGTTGCTTGCAAAAAAAAAAAAAAAAAAAAAAAAAAGAAAGAAAGAAAAAAGAAAAAGAAAAAACCTAAAATTCTTATATACCATTAGCAAACACTAACCATTATGCTAATGGTCCAGGAGACCAGGATTCAATCCCAGGTTGAGACATACCAAAGACTCAAAAATGGTACTTGATACCTCCTTGCTGAACACTCAGCATTATATGGTATGGATCAAGGGTAAATGGAGCAATCCAGGGAAAAGATTAACACTTCAGTGTAGTAACTACTGAAAAGGAAGCCTTTGGATTGCCCTCAATCATTTGTTAAATGACTAGAAAGCCATTCTAGTATCAGATATTTAATTTATCAACCATAAATTCTAATGAAAAGATACTGTAAGTGTCCTATCAAAGTTGATATGGTCTAAAAGCTTTTTAGTCATTATAAAATCTCGGCAGATACCTAAATGTTTCACCTATTGTGGCACATTAACAAGACTACCAATATATCTGCCAATAAAACAGGCTGCATTAAGGATGATGAACAGAGGCAGCTTCAAATTTTTTACTTCTAAAATCAAGTTAATTAACACTTATGTATAACATGCACTTAATAACATCAATTTTTTTTTTTTTTTAAATCTAATAACACATTTTTAAAGCCCAATAGACAATGTACTAAATTTGTTCTGTATAGTAATATAATATTATTGACTAAATTTGTATACTTATCAAATATTCAATTAGAATCACCAGAGAGAAAGAAATTTAAGAGCTTAATGCCAATTATGCTTTACGATAATCTTAAAATATCTTAATTTGAATTAATGACATTTTTAAAATGAATCTACACAAAGAAGTTGTTATATCAAAGAAAATATGAAAATTTCCTTTGATTTTAATGGCATGTCAACCTTCTAGAATTATTTTATTCCTAGGTTAAGAAACCACCATTTTTTTTTTAAATCAACAAGCTTCGTCTCAGAAATTTAGACAATTAATTCATATTTATATTTTTCATGTAATTGTTTAAGAGGGTTTTTGCACACAGTCCTAAAAGATTTGACTTATAGATGAAATCTCCACTCTGAAGTAGTAGATTGAATAATAATAGCATTGATAGGTGCCAATTTACAAAAGAATTATTAACCTGAATTCTTTCTGCAGCAACAGACAGAAAGATTATTTACGTGATCCTCTCGGCCAGGAGCAGAATACAACACAAGATCAACTTTTAAACAGAGCAAAGCAGGTTTGAATTGAGTTTTCTTTCTCCTAGATTAGTTTTTATATCAAAGTTAAAGAGTCCAGTCTGCCCTATTATTTACCCAAAGAAACTAATATTTTGCGAAATACAAACAGAATTGTCCAGGATCTAAACTCGAGTCCATTGCCCAAGAAAATAATTCAAATATTAACTGGTACAAACAAATAGTAAAATATTTGCCAATTCAAATATTAAATTATACAGACAAATACATCTCCTTGAAATATTTGCAAAGTCAAATCTATTAAGCAAACAACAGCAAAATGCATTGTAAAGTGCTTGCATGAAATTTCACTAACAACTAAAATATACGACAGACTTCAGTTTTAAATACAAAAATATTGTCAGTATTTATTGACCAACCCTTCCACTATAGATAGGATGTGACACAAGGACAATTTTTAAGCAGAGCTTTACAAGCTTGAATTTAGAGTTTTCCTTCTCCTAAAATGGTGGCCTAACTAAAGGCTAGAAGAACCCAGCCTACTTTACCTTAAGCTGGGGAAAGAATAATTGGATTCATACCTTTAAGGGCATTAGCACAAAGGGAAATGCAAACAGCCAAGACCATGATTTGAACCCTGGTAGCCAATTCCCTTATGACAACAGCTTGAGTTTGCCTCCAAAATATTCAAAGCAATTTATTAAACAGTCATTATAATAGCATCTTATTTAAATATTGCAGTTAAGTTGAATATTGAATTCAGATCTACTAACAAAAGTTGTGATGATATCTCTGTAAACAAAAGGTTTGATCTATTTTTAGATTTTGGACACGTTAATTACAGACCATAAAATCAGGTCAGAAACCAACAAAGCAATTAAAATGTCCAAAGATGAATTCTTTTTGGTTCACCAAAATATAAGCATCAGACAAAAATTGTTCTTAAACTTTATAAAAAAAAAATAAAAAATAAAATAAAATCATCTTTTTAAGAAGTTTGTTTGGCTTTCAGCAAAAATTTGCCCAGAATTCACATCTCTGGCAGAAATTAGATTTTTCTTATTTCATGATAGGAGTGGAAAATAAAATTTGAACACCAAACTGAATATGTATGTATGTATGAATTTCATTATTATTATAAAATCAGGTTTAAAATGCAAATAAACAAATTACAACTGTTTATATTGAATGCTGCAAATATTGGTTAGTTGATTGATTTTAACAGCATCTCATCTGAGTTATTTTATGCCAAGACATTAGAGAATTGTGTACATAGTACATTTGTAGTTAAATTTTTTCTGCATTGTTATACAAGCGGTATATTTAATACAAACAATTTTCAATCAGATCTATTTGACCTACACAAAGGACCCTATGAGGTGGTACCGCTCTAGGTCAGAGAGTGTCATGACAGTGGAAGAGACATCCCCCAGGATTGAAATCTCACCAAATGTAGTTTAGTGTCAAACCTAGGACACCTATGGGGGTGGGGGTACTTTTCTGGTGGGAGATACAGTGTATTCTAAGCCTCACCAATCGGGTAATGTAAATAATGGTATCTATAATAAGATATTAGTTATGGCAGTTTTACATGAACCCTTTTAAAAATATATTACCATACCAGTCAATTTTTAGAATTCTTTTTAAAAACTGCTACCACATTGAAAACTAATAATCTATACCATCTGACGACAATGAAGTAGACAAAGTTCTAAATTTAGGTCTGCAAACCTAGAGTAGAGGATCTACAGACCAATCATGGGCAACATTTTTTTTTTTTTTATAAAACAGATCACATGAGACTGAGCTCATCAGGCAGGCAGGCCATCAATCCAATTTTACATTGAAAGTACTGCAATCATTTTCACTGTAAAAGACCATATGCATCTGCCTTAGAGGGAAAATTCATTTTTTTCTTAAGTTATATATTGTTTTTTTTAGTTTTTTTTTTTTTTGAGTCTTGCAATAATATCAGTGATTAATGCATGCTGCTGATACATTACACAAAAAATAATTGGGGGGGGAGGGGGCCCTAATCTATTCAATATGAACAGGATCTGTGTATTGAAGAAAAATATTTATAATCCAGGAATCAAAATTTTGTTAAAACTATTTTCTTTAAATTATAGGTGCATATTTAACAATCTGACAATTTTATTTGTTACTTTTAAATTGAAAGGTAAAATTAAGACACAAAAATGTACTAAAATGGGCTTTTAATTTATTCATTTGACTATAAAAACAATCTTAGCCTCAGAAAAAAAAAAAAAAAAAAAGAAAATCTTTAAACATTTGTTTTTAAAACATTTTCTTTATGAAATTAAGCAGATTATTCAGAAATCAAATGTAGGCCACAATTTATCCAATGACAGGATAATGTTTTACTAAAATTTTTTTTTTTTTCCTTTTTAAAAACTTTGTAGCTATTTGAAATTTATATATACTTCAATACAACAAATTCTATTTTTTTTTTTTTTAAATCCTGTAAATAGAAATATTTTTATATTAAATAATTTTACAAAGCCAAACATTCTAAAACTAAGGACTTCTTCAGTAAATTAGAATTTTGCATCAAATTTCAAGCTGAAGTTCAGATTTTAATTATTTGATCTATAAAACTGAATCCAAACTAAAAACTGCAACACTTTCATACACCCAGGAAATTGATTTCTTCATTTTTTAAAGATTTGCAAGTTTTTGAAAGTTTTTCTATTAGAAGAATTTTTTTTTTTTTTAAAAGTGAAAAATAAAATAAAAAGCCAAAAGGATCAAAACAGAATAGATAAAAATACACCTACCATATATGGTCAAGTTTAACGATGAAAGCTGAATATTAAATTATCCTAACTTTATTTTGACACTAATTTATTGGCTTTTAGTAATTTACAAAGCTCTTTGCTTCGATGTGGCACAAGGCCGAATGAATAGGGCACCCAATGAGACTCGAACTCACTCGTGTAGGTTTGCTAGTCAAGCTTGCTAACCGTTACACCACCAAAGGTGCCTAATTCGTTGTCTTTTAGCTCAATAGGAAAATGCTAATGATTAAGGCTGAATAGACCTTTGATCATATATTAGGGTTTCAGAAAAACTGATATCATTTTGTAACCTAATAATTAAACCAATTTTTATTCAAATGATCTCCAATTTTAACAGAATGCGTAGAAACTCAATTTTTTTTCCAAGTGTAGAAATGTCACTGGTAAAGTAAACATTTAAAAATAGAATTAAGTCCTATCAGAATTTTTGAGATGAGGCTTGATGTACAATATGTTGTGATTTTTCAGACAGTTGTCATCTTTATTGTTGTTATGTGTAACTTAACATTTCAGCTGCTGTATCCTCCAGCCTTCTTCAGGTGTCCCTTGTTTATCTGGGTATGGAAATGATTCAACCTGGAAAATCAGTCTAACTTTAAAAATGAGTTCCTAGGTTGAATCATTTTCATACCCAGATAAACAAGGGACACCTGAAGAAGGCTGGAGGATACAGTAGCTGAAATAAAGACGAGGACAACAGTTAAAAAAAAACACACACAAAATATAGAATTAAGTTGTTTTTACACATGCTGTTAAAATTCAAGATCATTTCAATCAGAATTAGCCATGTTATTAGATTAACTGGTCCATTGGCCTAGCAGTTAGAGTGTTCACCAATGGCCCGAGAGACCGGGGTTCAATCTCAGGTCGAGTCATACCAAAGACTCAAAAAAAAAAAAAAAAAAAAAAAAAGTACTTGATGCCTCCTTGCTTAACACTCAGCATTATAAGGTATGGATCAAGGGTAAAGTGGAACAAATCCCGAGAAAGGAGTAGCACCCTTCCATACACCTCGATGTAGTAGCTATTGAAAAGGGAGCCTTCAGATCACCCTCGACTATGGTCGCCAACTTTACTTATTAGATTACAAAATTATATCAATTTTTCTGAAACGCCTTTTGTGCACATGTGAATGTATAAAAATGTTAACTCTAAAGTTTTGAATCAATGGTTCGGGGAGGGGGGGGGAATCCTGAACCCTAATATAATTTGTTATAGAGATAAAATGGCAGTCAAACAATATTTTGACAAAATGAAAACATTACAAAAAAAAAAAAAAAAAGAAAAAATATTTTAGCCAAAAGTTTATTTCAAAATGAAACAGGCTATTTTTCTTTTTTCTTTGGTTATTCAGATTAGGAGAACAAATGTAAGAAAAGAGAAAAATACTTGGGGGGGGGTAAATAGCTTCATGACACACATACACACAGGATGTATCAGTTGGCTTTAAAATAAATTAAAATAATTTAAAAAAAAAAAAAAAAAAAAAAAAATTTGAGACTTAATATATAATAAGTAAATATATATTAGTTTTTATACATACTTAATAGTAAAGTAATATATATTTACTTATTATATAATAGCTCTATCATAGATATTGAGCCTCTCCAAATTATTCAGTATTTGGACTGCCACAAACCCACAAAGTGAGATAGAGACAACCAACAGAGAGAGAGAGAGAGAGAGAAAGAGAAAGTTGTTTTTTTTTCTCTCTCGTCTGACCAGATATTTATTTATAGTGATTCAGCCAAGTGCCCACTCACCCATCATCACAGTCAGAGACAACATATCTATAAACTGGAGTAAGAGTTTTATACGTAGTTAGTGCTAAGTTAATATAAACAGGCTCAGCAGAAATTGTTTTCCATGCTGGAAACCATTGCACACTAGCATATCTTTGGAAAAAAAATCCAAAGAATACCAAAATCTAAACAGACATTTGTTTTCTATAAAAGACAGCTACATGAAAAGCTAGCTTTATAGCAAAAAGGTGTCAAACTCCTTTCTTTCCCTCTCTTCTCATATTTCAACAAATTTATGCAAGTAAACCCCCACCTTATAAAAATTAAAAGGAATTTAGCGGTTCTTATGATTTCCACATGCACAACATTAGAATTTTAGAGACCCTAACAAAATATTGCAATATACATAAATAAAAAAAAAGCAACACTATCATCCCTTTTTCAAATTGAATATTTACCAATACCATTATGTTTATCTGTGCATGCAACCACAAAAACATGCACACACTCACACACAAAAAAAAAAGTGCATGCAGGCAACCAAAATGAAGCCTTCATACGTTTTGATAAACATTTAGACAGGAATATCTAGTTTAAGAATTTGAGTGACTAAATAGCCAATGTTAGATATTTTTATTTAAAATAAAACCCAACTTAATATTTCAAGATAAGTTTTAAAAACACAGATGTCTCAGGAAGTGGGGGAGGGTTTAAAAAGAAAAAAAAAAAAAAAAGAAAAAGAAAGCAATGGAAAGTTTTGCCACCACCAAGGTCTAAAGGAAGACAGAAAAAGGAAAGTAGGAAAAGGCATATCTGAATAGCAAAAACCAACATTTTTCCATATCCCAAGAATTGATACACTACGAATATAACCAACACCAAGCAAAAATTCAAAAGCTGCACATAACAACCCTATTCTAAATAAGCTTGCATTTCAAAAGATGAAATAAAAATTCAGCTGATCCATTCTAGTTGACCAGTTAATTTTGGGAGGTGGTAACATCAACTTCGCCTGATAAAAACCCGAGCTATTTCACATAAGATGCAAGCATGTAAAAAGTGAGCTACAAAACTGAAGGGAAAGAAAAAAACAAAAAAAAAGAAAAAAAAAAAAAAACAATATGAAATGAAAATCCAACTAATTTAAAAAAAAAATTAAATGCACAGCAAGTGATTTTCAGCAGGGAGAAGATAAAAAAAAATTTTAAATAAAAAATAAATTTAAAAAAAAAAAAAAAAAAAAAAAGAGAAAAAAAAGAAAAAAAAAAAGCAAGCACTGCACTAAGTTTTGGTCAAGCAATTTTAAATCATACCTCCCCCCCACAAATGCCATACAATTCAAAACGACCCCCCACCACCACCACATTCCTTAAGTTTTTTTTTTTTTGTTTTTTTTTTTAAATTATGAAAGTTATCAAAATGGAAAAAAAATTGATTAGTTTGTACAGGTGCTGGAAAAGTGATTATATTTAGAAAGAAAGCAGAGCAGAAAAAGGGCAGAGGATGAGTGAAATAACAAGCACTGTATACAGAAGTGTTCTCCAATAATTAACATTTATTTTGAGGGAAAGGGCATCCAAGCTAAGCTCAACTGAAGTCAGATCTCTTAATAAAAGGAGAATTTTGACAATATCAAACAGTTAAAAGCTACAATTATTATTTTCTCCAAATTTTATAAGTTATTTTTTTTAATTAAATAAAAACCTAAGTTTAATGATACATTCTTCCTATTCATGTCCATAGGTGTGAAAATAACATGGAATTTTTAAAGGAATCCAAAGATTTAGTTTTTGTCAGGAATAAAATGAAATTAGACTTCATTTAAGCAAAAGCTGTTATTATAGAAAATATAGTTTCAAATTAGGAAGATTTAAAAGGATTATTATAATCCATTAAGGGTTTTTTTTAAATCTAAAATGTTTTAGTAAAATTATTGAATTCAAGAAAGGTAAGTCAGTTATAAAAGTCATGCTTGGTTTTATTAGAGTTTGAAATAAAGAAAAAAAAAAATGGGGGAGAACACTGCTGTTGTTAGAAGTTTAATGAGATGGAACAAGTGGTTATTGATGCCAAATTCTATGTAGTTTGATAGGTGCACCTACTTGACATAGTCTTACTGTTGCCAGTTTCTTCCGTGCCACGTGATAGTGGCCTTTCTGTGCAAAAGAAAATTAAAGATAAGCTGAGTAACAGGTTGATAAACAAGAACATCAGGCTATTTAAGGCAAGCCACTGCACAAAACATGGGAAGTCCAAATCTCAGCTTCTACAGGAGGGCAGTTTGGTGGCACATTTCTTAGTCACAATGCAGTTGGGGGGGGTAGACAAGTAAGTGATGCTGGCCTGAAAACATTACTACAACAAATCCTAGATTTTATTTTGGTTTAGGAAATATATCGACATCACATATATCAGAGGATGTATTTTTTTTTTTAATGATATAAGCCTACATTTCGTTTTTTCTTTTTTTTTTTATAATTATTAAACATTTTCAGGGCAATGTAATAGATGTTAAATGATTTTTTTTTCATTTGACATCTATTACATTGGTCTGATGAGGATATATATATATATATATATATATATATATATATATATATAAAACAAAACACATTGGCATATATCAATATACATCCTCTGAATATTTTTTTATATCTTGTATTTGCATACTGTCAGATTTATCTCCATTTTCCTCTAATTGTGTGTATATATATATATATATATATATATATATATAAATAAATAAACAAAAACTAGTATAATACCATTAAGTGCCCAAAAATGAAACATCTGTAGAAGTGAAGACTGCAATAAGTTTATGAAGTGTCTTGTCTTATATTAAAAGCTAGCACTATAACTTGAAATATCTGGGGGACAAAACTAAAAAGCAAAAAGAAAATGTCATGGCAGAAAATGTTTAAAAAAACAGACTAAATTTTCAAATAAAATTCATGTTATATAAAGGAGTCATTTCCCAACAAAACCAATTTTAAAGAAACTTATACACAAGTGATAAAATAAAATGAACAAATGAATGGGATTGTGAAAGCTTATGAAATTTAACAGGCGAACAACACCTTCCAACAGCAGCAGGTTAACAGAAGTGATCAGCTTTAATCCACCAATCTATTATACCATTTTACCTTCAAAAAGAAAAATGGGTTCCTTAAACCCTGAAACACAACCACTAATCTCTTGTTAAACTAGATAATTGAATGCATTAAAATTAAGACATTTAGGTCCCTTAAAAAAGCTCACAGAAAGAATCCTTAAATCTAATCTGCTGTAGTCATTCATTATTACTATTCTTCATATGTTGATAAAAAAAAAAAAAAAATGTTGCAGCAGTTGCTGCCCAATATTTAAGCAATGCTGGTTTTGTTGTATAACTTACCACTATCAATGTCTTTGCCACATTCTTTGGCAATGTGGCCTAATTCATTGCACTTATAGCACCGATCAATTTCAACTCTGCATTCCCTGGCAAAATGTCCATACCGGTTACACTTGTAACATTTCTCTGTAAAAAAATAAATAAATAAAAATGAAAAATTAAACAAGTTTTTAATAAACTAATAAGATGCTAGCAGGACCTATGGGCCATGAAAAAAAAAGTGTGAGGGGAGGTATTTAAACTACAAAAGAATTTGCACTTCTATTACATAAACCCCATAGTTACTGTTGCAATAAATACAAATTTATATAATATGCAATGCACATTATTTCTTAGTATTTTATTCTCCCATAATGACAAGATAGATATATGTAAGTAAAGTTGGCGACCAAAGTCGAGGGTGACCCGAGGGCTCCCTTTTCAATAGCTACTACACCAAGGTGTAGGGGAGGGCGCTACTCCTTTCCCTGGATTGCTCCACTTTACCCTTGATCCGTACTTTACAATACTGAGTGTTAAGCAAGGAGGCATCAAGTACCATTTTCTGAGTCTTTGGTAGGACTCAACCTGGGATTGAACCCAGGTCTCCCGGGCCATTGTCAAACACTAACCATTATGCCAATGTCCACTATATATATATATATATATATATATATATATATATATATATATATAAGGCATTTTTTTGTGGATAATGATATTGCTGGTAAAGAGAAAATCTTTTAAGTCCCCCTCCCCCTTTTCAAAACTCAGATTTTTAGAAAACCAATATACAATAATGTTTACTATGCTATTTAGTGAGGACAGATAAAGTTAGGCAATTATCTGGTTGAACACAGATCTGAAGAAGCAACATCTCTGTAGAAAAATATCCCAATTGAGGTGATGGATGTGAACAAATGAACAAAACAGAATTATTATGTAGATTAGTGGTAATTACGGTAGGTGTATCCTTTGTAGGACAAATTCTCTCGCTTTAAAATAAGTAGTTTCAAAACTTGCTCAAAGCACACTTTAAAAACAAAAATCTTGGCCAAGTTTGAACATAATGTATCAAGCATTAATACCTTCTTGTTAAATAATTGCAGAAGAGTTTTTTTTTTTTTTTTTTTTTTAAATCAACCTGTAAGGCGGGCCTCATGTAGCATGTCTCATATATGAAGACAAGCAGAGTCTAACCCTTTCCATTGGTTTGAATTCAGTTTTCTTTCTAGACTGATTGCCATGTCAAAGAGTCCAATCTCTTCTACAATTTAATAGTTGACCAAAGCTGTTTGCATTTCAGATAGCACTAATACCCTTGGGGAAAGGGATGAATCCAACTATTCTTTTTCCAACTAGGGATAAATAAGGCTAAAAGTAAAAACTGACCAAGTGTCACATCCATAGCAGAAGGGGTTGGGACAAACAGTTCCAAATGAAATTCTTATGAAAGGATTCTAAATCCAATTGTATCTTTTTTGCTTAATGATGAAAAATGAAATCTTAGTTTTAAGCTGGTTTTGCACACAGCTATATTACAAGTTTGAAAATCAGCAGAGATCTAATTTTTAAGTAATAAAAAAAAAAAAAAAAAAAAAAAAAAAATTATTGTCCAATATTTCCCTTTAGGAAATTCAGTACACACCAATTGCAGAAACTAACAATTCAAATAAATTTACCACTGAATAATGCATGTACAAGTTTAACAAATTTTATAATGCTATTTTAGAAACCTTTAATTAAAATTAAATTTAATTCAAAAAAGTTTAGTAACTAAGTTGGCAACCTTAGTTGAGAGTGACCCTAAAGCTCCCTTTTCAATAGCTACTACACTGAGGTGTAGGGGAGGGCACTACTCCATTCACTGGATTGCTTCACTTTACCCTTATAATGCTGAGTGTTAAGCAAGTCTGCACCAAATATCATTTTATGTGTCATTGGTATGACTACCTGGGATTGAACCCGGGTCTCCTGAACCACTGGCAAACATTCTACTCATTAGGCCAATGGCCCAGTTAAGAATCTACTAAGTCATTAATTTTTAAGTTAGCAAATATCTTGATTTCAAGCAAAGGTATATATCTTTGATAAAATTTATTGATTTTTTACAACTCAAAAAACAATTTTTGCCAATAAAATTACAAGTTAGCCATGATTAGCAATTTATTTTGGTCAGGATTGTTTATCTGTAATCCAACAACCCAGCTTATTAATTAATATCGAGGATCATTTTACAAGTCATATGTAATGCAGGTGAAGTATTGCTTGTTTTGAAAATTAATCTAAAGATGAATTCTAAACTTGAAATCATTCATTGGCATTACTTAAAATGTTTAAGAATCAAGATCAACTGTTCAGCTATCAAATACTTGATTACATTTATCTGAAGAATTGGTAAACACCTTACCGGCACTATTACGGGAACGGCCTTCACGCCCTCCACTGCTCCGACTTCGGCATTCGCGAGCAAAATGTCCTGATTTACCACATTTGTAGCACTTATCGGTACTCATTCTGAAAAAGAAAAAATATACAAGTGCTATGATTTGTCAAAAAATTGCATGTTAACTAACCAATATTAATAACCCCAAAACATCACACAAAATATTTAAGGTTACTCAAAAGTACATACTAAAATGTTTATCGTTCCAGTCAGCTAGACTGACCACACACACACACACACACACCAATGTTAGGGATTTCTCAAACTTCCTTCAGATATTTTCATACATTTATTTGCATATCAGATCTTTAGCTAGAAAGTTATATTGAAATTGTTTAGCAATAAATAAAATTTGCACTGTTAGCATTTTTACAGATAAACTCCATCTTTAACCCTTTCACTAACAAGTTTGTTTTTTTTTGTTTTGAATAGGAATAATTATACTTAGCATAAAACATTTTAAGGGTTAAAATTAAATTCAACTGGGACATTGATATGCAATAAAATATTTCTTTCCTTGCAACTAGACTGCTATTTAGAGACTGATTTTTTTTTAAAAATGTATAAAATGTGGATTTCACCACTTTCTTTAAATATTTTCACATATCATTAATTTGATTTACATAAGATTTTAGATTTCTGTCAAATTTAGTTTATGGTTAACAAGTGGTAATCTTTAAAAGATTATATCCAATATGGGTAATACAAGAAAAAAAGAGATGATATAAGCTTAGAATTTTATCCCAATACATCTTTACCCAATATCGAATATACAAAATAGAATACATACATCGAATGGAAACAAAGCAAAAAATTTCCCTAATTTTAATTCAATTTTATCCTCACCATCAATATTTTAGAAGTTACTTTACTGAAGATAATTTTTCATAGTTTTTCCAATTTAAGATTTTACATCCTTTCAAAGTAGAGAATAAAGTCACTTACACATGATGGTACACTATGTTGAAAGAGGTTAGGAGAAATTTCTATTGATAGTAGCCTTTTTCCTTTGGTGAAATTGACATGGGGGAGGGAATAGCTTACTTTTTGATAGGCCAATAGAATCATCCAATTAGGATTGAAAATAGGTTCATTACATTAACAATTACCTGACCAAAAATTATCAACCAGCATTTTAAATTTTCTTTTTAGTCTTAAATGAAGACCAGACACACACCTCAAATTTTCTTAAGGATGTCAAAACAAAAGATTAATACATAAAATTAAAACTAAAGTCATTTAAAAATTATTGGATCGATTGTTTTTATCTATGGTATATTCATATACAAATGTTAGGAAATTATTATTGTATGTTCAGATTTACATTTTTGGGGTAGTTTAAGGGATTTTTTTTTGTCCACGGTCAAATTGAAGAGGAATAATTTTTCAATAAATTTACCTAACTCACAGATAGGGCCTTGATAGGTACTACCACTCCAGGTCAGCCATAGTGAACCTGAGAGTGAAGACAATGAAGTGGGTAATACACACCTCAGAACTGAAACCCCACTTTCAAATGCAGCTTAGTAACATACCCAAGATGCCACCAGGAGGTACTCTTGTGCAGGGGATGCTGTCAGCCTAATCAAAGTCCTGTTGATGAAACTAACTTACAAGAGTTATATTCTATGGAGTAACTTAACTTCCCATCATGAAGATTTTAAAAGAATTTTTTATTGAAATAAAGTAAACCTATTTGAATTTATAATTTTTTAATAAACTTTTCAGCATAAGGTAGATAAGATGAAAGTATTAACCCCTTTGCAACCAGATCGACATGACAAATGATAGCTCAACATAAGGCATTTTCCTACTGGCTGCTAGTAGATCAATTCAACATCAATGTATATAAACATCACTACAAAGCCCCAATGGCAGAGGATTGTGTTAAGATTTTTTTGCAAGAAATAAAAAGTGAATTTTTTTTTTTCATGCTACAACACAATTGCTGACCAAACTAGATTTCACTGAATATAGCAAGCAAATTTTCTGAAAATATTCCCCCCATTCAACAAAGGATTTTTAAAAATTCATCTGCCTATGACAGGATTAAAAGAAATGGTGACAATGACAATTATTATTAGAAAATTTTTTATTCTAAGTTTATAAGAACTCTAATGTATTACAAATGTGTTTATCCTTATTTTTAATCTTTAAATCTATGTTATCAATAAACCAAATTTTAATTAACATCCAAGTAGTAGTTGTAGTAGAGAAATGTACTATAAAAGCAATTTCTCCAGCTAAAAAAGGACAGATTATTGTTTTAGGTAATATAGTTATAATCAGGCCATCATAAATTATTTTTTAATTGATAAATTTTTGTACTCTGGGAAGGATTTTTTTTTAAAGTGTAAAGCCATCATTTACAATATTTTGGTGAATTGAGAGAATTTAACAATTTGACTGAATAGCTCATAGGCTCACCAAGATACTCTAATGGAATGTGACCAAATACAGTTTATTTTTTTAACAGTCCTCTAAAGACTTCCAGTGTTTGGATCCCCATTTGTCAAAAATGTCATCAACAGACAATAATCACATGAACTTTGACCCCTCACCCCATAAATTTCATAAAGTAACTAAACATGAATTTATCCTCCTTTATTGTAAATCATTATGCAAAAGAATTCCTAAGAGAAACAAGTTCAAAATATTCTTCAAAGATATTCTTTAAAATTCAAAAAAAAAAAAAAAAAATTAAGCTAGCTTTTTTGTCAACTTTAGTTTTATCATTGTGAAATTTGATTCCTTTTAATTCAACCTGGAAATTCTTTGATATTAAAATTAATTAAATATACTGATATGATAAACACGAATTTTAAATACTTCCAATGAAAATTGATTTATAGAGCAAGGAAGGCTCAGTGCAAAGTCAATTATAATATAAATGAAGTTCTAATTTCAGGTTTTCTTCAAAATCATTTCAATAAGATGATGCTTGGTACTAAACATTAACTTTAAAATTAGACAAAATTAAAAAAAACTTACATCCACAATCAGATAAAACTAATTCTTATCCAATAATTAAGTCCAAAAATTAACAAAAGGCCATAACTTGCAGGTAATATACTAACATCTTAGTGGTTGGAAGGAAAGATTAAATATGGTCATCAACAGCTGAATTGTAGCTATTTAAAGAATTAACTTTGAAACATAACTGTTCAGCAAAATGTAAAAAATTCAAAATTTAAAAAAACTTTCTGACAAGCATGTATACGAGTTATCATCTCCTTGTCTTTATTTTTATTATTAGTAGAAAGAAGAGTAAAATCTATAATAAGTTAACATTTGTAAATAAAGCCAAAGGGAAGATAACTGAAATATATATATATATGTGTGTATGTATGTGTGTGTGTCACTAAGGCAGTAATCCTTTTCACATAATTACATGGTAAACAAATTCTTTTTTTTTTAAATTGAAATTGCAATGAAAGTAGATTTTCTGGATATAAGTTATCTTTCCTAACTCAATTTAGAAACTTTGGTTAAGAGCTAACCTTATAGGTTATTTAATGCTAAAATTCATTGTTTTCAAAATTCCTCTTTGATCAAATTTTAAAATTGCACTTTATAATAATAATTGCCCATTTATAAGGCATCAAGTATTCATATCTAACAATTTATTTAATAATCATGTTTTCATATGGTTTTAAGTATTTCTATCTAATATTTTCCCCATAGATGAGACTAACAAGTACCCCACTTTAGGTGCAAGTGAACTTAAGAGCAATAGCAAAAAAAAAAAAAAAAAAAAAAGCAGTGACTACTCCACAGGGAATGCAATTTACTTGGGACATGTAGGGGATGGGAAGAATACACAACAAAACTTGACTCTTAATAGATTTCTCATACACTTTTGAATTTTTCTAAACAACGGATAGATAACACATACCGGGAAGTAAGATCTAACTTTTTATTGTAATTTGAAGGGGGTGGAGTATCCGCTTCAAATTCATAAAAAAACTTTTTTTTTTCTAAATATGAATTTTTTCTCTCAGTATAGGTAAGAATTGAATGCAAAAAAAATAAAAATAACATTAAAATAAATTTTAATACTAAAAAATTTCGTATTTTTTTGACAGATGGTTCAGAAGTACTTTAGTTGGTTTTTTATGAATAACTTACCTAATAAGTATTTCACATTCCAATTTTTAACAGTTTTTTTTTTTTTTTTAACGACTGTGCTGCGTAAATTTAATTAAAAATAAACTCATACTTTAATATAAAAAATATAACACGGATATTTAATAGTTTTTAAGAAACCCTACTAAATTTTTTTTCCTTAGCGAATAAAATAAATGTATTGGAGTGAAGTAGTCAGAATTATTACACATAGCTGATTTCAGCTGAACAATTCTGACAAGTAGATAAGAAAAAAAAGAAAAAAAAAGAAACAGTAGGTAGTTAACCTTAATCTAAAAAGGCGACTGACTTGCATCCCACAACACGTGAAAGAACTGGATATATAAATGCCACTAGAAACAACTTAATGAAGATTGGCACATTGGACCACTTAATGTCAACTAATAAATTATAGCCTGACAAATTTAGTCGATTTTTCTTTTTTTTGGTTTTTTTTCTTTACCCATCTTTAATCAGATAGACGATTGAGCTGATATAAATTATTTGGTACTTCAATTTTATGAGTCTCTATTTCATACCGGCATTTTAGGTGAAACCCACCTTTTACTATATTTAGAAGTTAGTTTTAGCTGAAGAGGAGACTCACCAAGATTCACTTGACACCTAGGTGATATTACACGAGAAAACTCACCTTGTTGTCAAGTGAATATTAATGATTATCATATATATATTACACGAGAAAACTAACCTAGTTAAGTGAATATTAGTGATTATCATATATATATATATATATATATATATATATATATACACATACACACATTACGAGAAAACTAACCTAGTTGTCAAGTGAATATTAGTGAATGAATATATATATATATATATATATATTACGAGAAAACTAACCTAGTTGTCAAGTAAATTTTAGTTATATATAATTACACGAGAATTCTAAGTTATCAAGTGTGCATATATATTTCAGGTTCACGATTGATACTTATAGCTATCAATTTAAAAATGGTATATTCAATTAATTAAACTGATACAAAGTAAATGTTTCAGGTTTTAAAATATATTTAGAACGATTATCCCAATTTTAGAAGATCATGTAGTTTTTTTTTTCTTTTCTTTTTCTACCTCGAATTTAAATAGTAAAAAAAGAAAAAAATAATAGTACGTAGGTAAGTTGCCAACAAAGCAAGCAATATGATCTGGTGGGACTCCCATGTCGATAGAACCTTCTATTACTACTACCACCACTACTCTAGCCTTCCTCCCCTTCCTCTAACCAATCAACAACAACG
>OY757942.1:5279694-5342194 GCA_963585895.1 Sepioteuthis lessoniana
AAACTGAGCACAAACAAATGATTGATGCTAAACTGAATTGTTTGAAATAGAACTGTTTGATCTTTTAACTGCGTGTAAACAAATGCCTGACCTTTAATTGAATTATTAGCGATACATTGCAATACTTGGAACCAATTGACTTATGCTAAATTTATTTGTTAATATACCGACTGCATCTTCGCAGAGGAGTAAGACACCCTCCAACGTGTCCTGGGTATGACACTAAACAATCTGATGGTGAGGCTCTTGTAATGCTGGAGCTTTAGGGAATGCAGAGTACCCCTTCATTGCCATTGCTCCCAGGTTCACCCAAGCTTAAAATGTTAGCACCTGGAAGGATTCTATCTATGGGTCAAATAGGATTGTTTGACATTTAAACTAAGTGCAAACAAATGATTGATGCTAAACTGAATTGTTTGAAATAGAACTGTTTGATCTTTTAACTGCGTGTAAACAAATGCCTGACCTTTTATTGGATACATTGCAATTGAATACATTGCAATACTTGGAACCAATTGACTTATTCTAAATTTATTTGTTAAAAATAGAACTGTTTGATCCTTTAACTGAGTGTATTTAGAAAGTGTGTTTACAAATATATATTTGTAAAAATAGAATTTGCCATTCACTAACCAACAATGGTTGATATGCATTAAAACTAAACTAAACTAAACCAAACTGATATGTTATGTGGAGATCTGGAAAGTTCTTCTTCGTAGCTATTACTCCTAAATTCACTCCAATCTACAGTGGTAGTACCTGTTAGGGTCGTATCAATAGAGTTTTTGAGATCTGGGGAGTGTGCAGTACTCCTTCTTTGCCATTACTCCCAGGTTCACTCTAACCTGGAGTAGTTAGGTATTGTGGGTCTAATAGATCTGTTTAAAAATTATTTGTAATTGATAGGACCATGTGCAAACAAAACAACCTCTGAAGAAACTACTACTCAAAAAATGTAAATATGCACAAGATTCCCTCATCTTGAGGCATAAAATGTATATATCCTGTAAAAATCAATCACTCAAAGATCAGTAGTTATATTGATTTATAGGATCGGCAGCTTGAACAATGGAACAAGTTAAGTTATTGTTTGGAACAGCTGTCTCATCAAACTTAATAAAATAACCCAACATGAGTTGACATGCCATTAAAATCAATCCATTAATCAGACTTGAATACAAAAAAGACTGGATACCTATGGAAAAGATTGTCATTAATTTTGTTTCAAATCAGAACTATTTACTTGTTCAACAAATAATTGCTGATTTAATTACAAGTTTGACTTTGTTGATATTTTTAATTAATTAATTACTTTTAAGTATTCATTGATTTTAGTTTTAAAAAGATTACAGCTAGTGTTGGTTAGTTGTTTGGGTTTTTATATCAACCTTTGTAGGTTATTTAAGGCCAAATCCATTTTTATGAAAATAGTTCTATTTTAAACAATTCAGTTTAGCATAAGTACAGAGTTTAAATGTAAGTACAGTTTAATTGTGAAAAACATTTCTATTTCGAGCTATTCAGTTTAGTCAAGAAGTTCTAATTCAGTTAATTCAGTTTAGTATGAGTACAGATTTTGTTTACACACAGTTAAATATCAAAATAGTTCTATATTAAACAATTCAGTTTAGTGTAAGTACAGTTTCAATGTCAAAAAACAGTTCCATTTCAAATAATTCATTTTAGCATAAGCACACAGTTTAAATATAAGTATGGTTTAATTGTGAAAAACATTTCTATTTCCAGTAATTCAGTTTTGTCGAACAGTTCCAATTCAAATAATTCAGTTTAGCATAAGTATGCAGTTAGTTCTATTTAACCCATAGATAGGGCCCTATCAGGTGCTACCATTCCAGTCCAGAGTGGACCTGGGAGTAATAGCAATGAAGGGGTACTCCACTTTCCCCAAAGCTCCAGCATTACTGGAATCTCACCATCAGACTGTTTAGTGTCATATCCAGGACACTCGTTGGGGGGGGTCTTACCCCTTTGTAGAGGTTCAGTCAGCGTATTCGACAGCCCCAGCCGACTGGACAATACAGCTTGAAATTTCAATAATGAATGGTTAATCAAAATTTGCATCCAAAATTTGATGACAGTCGTCCCAAAGGAAAATGATCCCAAAAACTCTGGGAACTCAGATGAAACTTTGATGTCTATTGGAATCTAAAAGTTTAATAAACTAGACTTCATTTGAAGTTGGTAGAATTTAGAAAATGCTAAATCTTCCTTACCAGAGAGGTAAGACCCCACTCAAAAAAGGGTATCTTGGGTATGATATGAAATTGTTTCTGATGATGAGGATCCAGCACTGAAGATCTGGCAGGTGCCATTACTCCCAGATCCACACTTACCCAAAGTAGTAGTAGCTTTTAAGATCCCATTTTGGGGTTAAATAAAAGTAAAAAAAAAAGTAAAGTTAGCAACCATAGTCGAGTGTGACCCAAAGGCTCCCTTTTCGATAGCTACTACACCAAGGTGTAGGGGAGGGCACTTCTCCTTTCCTTGGATTGCTCCACTTTACCTTTGATCCTTACCTTATAATGCTGAGTGTTAAGCAAGGCGGCATCAAGTGCCATTTTTTGAGTCTTTGGTATGACTCGACCTGGGATTGAACCCAGGTCTCCCGGGCCAGTGGCAAACACTCTAACCAATGTCTGGTAGATGCAAAAAAAAAAAACAAACAAAAAAACTTAAACAGCTACACAACAGGGTAAGTTAACCCATCTGAGTACTGAGCAGGCTCATCATTGCTTAACTTTTATAATCTAATGCTTGATCAACCTGACTTGACAATGGCCACATACCAAAGAAGTTCCAGAAATGGAGTTTTTGTTCCTCAAGACAGGTTCCACCAACAGAGCTAGAAAATAAGTCTCTTTACACATTCTTCTAAAATGTGTGACCAAATTATGATGTCACCTGAGGAATTCTGGATGCCTAAATTGAATTATTGGTATTACATATTACATACTTGGAACGATTAACTGTGTGCAAATAAATGAATAATTTTGAAATGAAATCATTAGAGTTAAATAACAAAACTTGTAACTACTTCACTGTCTGAAAATAAGATTAAAATTGAATAGAATTATTAGAGTTGGATAGAAATAATTGAAACTATTTGAATGTGTAGAAACAATCACAATACTAGTGTGCAAACAAATTATTCTATTCAAATTATTCATTTGCACACATTTAAATGGTTTCAAGTATTGCTATATATCACTAACAATTCAATTAGACAGTCATTTGTTTATACACAGTTAAAGGAACAAACAGTTCTATTTCAAACAATTCAAGTTAACATCAGTCATTTGTTTGCAGTCAGTTTAGATGTCAAACAGTTTTATTTGACGCATAACTAAGACCTTATCAGGTGCTACCACCCTGGGTCAGAGTGGACCTGGGAGCAATGGCAATGAAGGGGTAGTCTGCACCCACAAAGCATAACTGGAGCCTTACCATCTGATTGTTTAGTTTCATATCTAGGACACTTGTTGGGGGATCTTACTCCTCTACAGAGATGCAGTTGGTGTTATTCTACATCACCCCCCCCCATCCAACTGGGTTTCCAGTGTTTGAAAAATCAGCTACAAATCAAGTTTCGATGCAAGAACACTTTCAGTATTGTCGCTTTTAACGTTCAGATCTTAAATGCAATAAACGAGTTGCCACCAAGCAAAAACTTACATTCATCACCTTTGTGCAGACACTGGATGCCATCTCAAGGACTTACCAAGAGCAATGAGCAATAGAGACAGATTGCAAGATAGAATCAGGGAAATCCATGCCATCAGCCTTGATGATGATGACAATAATATATTACATTAGAAGATCATATAAAACAACATCTTCCAAAGAATGTATTTATCATCATCACGTCACACTGCCGGCACAGATCTCCCTAACCCTCTCTCACCATCCATCCCTAACCCTCTCTCACCATCCATCCCTAACCCTTTCTCACCATCCATCTCCATCATCCATCGCTTCCAGGAGATCTTCCAGGCTACATCCTGTATTGGCACAGAATTGTTGTATATAAGTTCTTGCTGGTCATCCTGCCTTTGCTTGTCAATGTGAAGGGGTCCACAGGATTATGAGTTCGTCCTTACTTCTCCAGCAGTGTCCTGCATGTCTGGTTCGTCTAACTTCGATACTTTTCATGATGGGTGGTAGATGGCTGTATAGATGTTGTTTTGTAGGGTGCTGCCTCCAGGACTTGTTCAATATTGCTCGCAGCATTCTTGTATAATTGCTGTCAAGTTTTTTCTTCATACGTTTAGTTAGCATCCATGTAGTGCATCCATATAGCAGTATCGACATGACTGCTGCTTGGAAGAAACTGTGTTTTACTTTATTGGTCAGGCTTGACTTCCATATGACCAATAACATATCAATAGCTGTCCACACTTTTGCAAGTCATGCATTGATGCCTGTCTCAGTTGATGAGACACTGCTTCCTAGGTAAGTGAACTTGTCTACTAGTTTCAGAGAACTACCATTTAGCATGGAGATGTCACCTCTTTGATTAAAGCACATGTATTCTGTCTTGTCTGCTTTGACATGGAGGCGTATGCCAACAGCTGCTCGTTCCAGACTATGTAGCAGGGTTTCGGCTTGGGTGGGTGTATTTGCCAAAGCGCAGTCATTGGCGTAGTCCACATCCATAATTGTTCGTGTGGAGTATCTCCTGTTCTTTCCTTTGCCAGCTTGGAACCATTATCATTCATTTTATTAATAGACGTTCTAAGCATATAGTCTAGGCAGATGATAAACAGGTATGGGGCTAGTGTGTCTCCTTGCAGCACACCAGCAACAAAGTCAAAGTAATCTGTGTCTCCATCCAGGGAGTGGACTTTTACTTTTGTGTTTCTATATAGCATCATTATGGCTGCAACGGTTTCTTTGGGTAGTCCGTTGGCAAGTAGTATTTGCTCCATCTCTACCCTCTGTGTATGGAGTCAAAGGCCTTGGAGAAGTCAACAAATAATATTGTTGTGTCAAGGTTTTTGCATGTACATCTTCTGGAATTTGACGGATCGTCAAAATTTGTGATGTCGTAGATTGATTTCTCCAAAAGCCATTTTGGTTCTCCTTAAGAATCTTCTCAGTTTTGGATTCTATGTGGTTGCGTAGGAGAGCATTGTAGATCTTGACCGCTATGGATATAAGGGTTATACCTTGGTAGTTCTTGGCTATTCTGAGGTCACCCTTCTTAGGGAAGGGGAGGATGCATCCCTTTGTAAGCTCAAAAGTCAGAGCTTTTCTTGTGATTTACCAAAATCCACTTGAAGCGCTGAATTTTGAGACACTTAAGATGAATAATACCAACATGGTGCATTTTCCTTCCTCTACTTTTTAAAAATTTACTATTTAATATTTGTTTGATTAATTGATTGATTTTAATGGCATATCAACACATCTAGGATTATTCTATGCTCAGAGGTGAGCAGATTGCATTTATATTTATATTTTTTGAATAATTATTTCTTAATTTTTTTATTTGCACACAGTCCGAGCAAATAAAAATGACTGATTGATTAATTTTAATGGTATGTCAACCTGTCCAGAGGTTAGGGAATTGTGTTCATATTTACATTTTTTTTAATAGTTATGTCTTAATTTTTTTATTTGCACACAGTCCTAGCAAATAAAAATGACTGATGGATTAATTTTAATGGTATGTCAACCTGTCTAGAGGTTAGGGAATTGTGTCGATAATTACATTTTTTGTGTAATTGTTTCATAAGAGTTTTTTTTGCCCATAATCCTATCAAATAACTTAAGATTGACTAACTGACAGATTAATTTTAATGACATGTCAACCCTTCTAGGATTATTTTAAAAGTAGAAGTTATGGAATTGCATACATTGTTTTTGTAGTTGTTTTTCAAGAGGCTTTTTTGTTTGCACATGGTCTTATTGTATTCTAAGCCCCCTGATAAAGCAAGAAATTGAGTTTTAGTCTCTATATATGTTTAAGTCACTATATATGTTTTTCTGGCTCAAGTAAGACTATCAAATTCTAATCACCACCACCACCACCACAAACACCATCATCACCACCACCACAAACACCTCCACTACAAACACCATCATTACCACCACCACAAACATCCCCCACCACAAACACCACCACCACACACACCATCATCATCTCCATCACAAACACCCCCACCACAAACATCACCACCCCAGACACCATCATCACCACCACCAAAAGCATCCCCACCACTCCAAACACCATCATCATCACCACCACCACAAACACTACCATCACCAAATGCCAAAGAGGAGAATGTTTTCGTTTTTTGATAGATTTTATGTTAGATTTCCTTTTCATTATAAACCTTCTTGTCAATGTACAGATTCTTTTGTAATGCAGATTCCTGCAGTTATATCTACTAACCAGCCTTTGTGACATTGTAACGTTTCTAAAGAATTTATCTATATGACTAAGGTAATCGCGTGTGTTCTTCCCCACCCATCTCCAGAAATATACATAGACATATAAGCTGTAGGTATTTAGTAATTTATACAAACATAAGTTCATTTATGTATGACGATGTATAAGTTAAATGAAGAGATGGATATAAGTTCTGAGACTCCTTAGTAAAAATTATTCAAGAATGTAAATAAAACTGGTTAAACGAGTGTTGGATTTACCTATGAACTAAGTAAGCAAGGGCCACACACCCTTAGGGCTTCATTTTTTAAAAAATATATGCTATTTTATTATTTGGCTTCATTTATTAAAACTAATTTGGCAAATCTTTATATATATATATATATATATATATAATTTTTAAATGAATAAGTCCTTAAGTGAATTTGGTTTCTGGTTTCTTTGTTTAATGGCATATCAACTCTTTTTAGGTTATTTAATGCCAAAGCCATTCTCGTAGAAGAACAGTAATGGTACTATTTAACCCATAGCTGGGAGGATAAGGGGGTTCATACCTTTCCCAAGGGTATTTGCCCGAAAGTGAACGTAATAGCGCGACTGGAGTACGAACTCATGTACTACGATTCCGCAGTCCATCGCTTTAACCATTACACCACACAGACACCCCCCTTAAGTGAATTTGGTTCTTTAGATTTGATTTTATACAACTATGCTTTACATGTGTTTCACTATTTATTGAAAACTTTTTATAGGGAAGATTGTTTTGATAGGGTTATGATTCTTTTTGATTTTAGGATTTGGGTCTGTAAATGGCCAGTTGGAATTAATTGTTCATAAAAACCTTTGAACTCTGCAGATGTTTACAAGAGCGTACTCTGTGTGAGTGTTTGTATCCATGTATATGCATATATTTTCCGGATCGTTGATTTTTCCTTTCTTTCTTTTTCTCCCTGAGTAGAATGTGGGATAGTCTATGTATGTGTATTTGTTTATGCTTGTGGGTTTGTGTGTGAAGTTTGATTTTGTTTGTGTATGTGTGAAGTTAGGCTCTGTTTAATGTAGGTTTAAATTTATCTATGAATTTTTTTATTTTTATTTAAAGTAACAAATTATTGACATTATTTTAAAAATAGAATTTGAAAAACCCAAATAAGTATGGAACAAGATAACTGTCTGGCAGGCCAGAAAAATTATCACCACAATTCAAGAGAAGAATTGTTCATGAAGTCAAAAAAAAGCTTTGTCAACATCAAAAATATTGAGATCTCTAGTGGATGCTCTTTGCAGTACTAGAACAATTAGAAGGCATTTAAACAAAGAAAAAATTAAGCATAAGAAAAGAATTCATCATCCAAGGTTAACTATGAAGCACAAAGAGAAACAACTGGAATATGCCTGTCAATATCAAATCATGAGTGCTAAAGAATGGGGAAAAATTGTTTTCTAGGATGAAAAGAAATTCAATTTAGATGGTCCAGACAGCTTTCAGAAGTACTGGCACGCAAAAAATTTTCCTGAAGAGAATTACTCAACAAGGCATAGTGGAGAAGAATCTCTTATGATCTAGGGGACCTTCTCATCTTCAGGAAATTTAAACTACAATTAGTCAGTGGTCAACAAAAAGCAGTAGATTATGTGAAGATGCTGAAAGATTTATCTCTCACACAAGGAGGGCGTTGTCTATGGGGAGAAGATGGATTTTTCAGCAAGATAATGCTGCTATTCACAATGCATCAATAACAAAGAAGTACTTGCATGAACAAAAAAGAAGACTTCTTGATCACTCAGCATGCTCTCCAATAGGAAATTTGTGAGGATTGATTGTTGCAAAAGTTTATGAAGGAGGTTGATAGTACTCAGCAATTTCTGAATTCAAAAATGCAATCTTAGATGCCTGGAAAAAAATACCTTCGGTTCAAGTTCAAAAACTAATTGATAGTGTATGTCTAGCTGAATATTTGAGGTTATCAACGCTAATGGTGGATCTACAAAGTATATAAAAAATTTGCCTTTATATTCTATTGTTCTGTTCATTGATTTTATATTTATGTCAAAACAAAAATTTAAAATCAAGCATAAATGCTAATATAGATATAAAAAATGAATTGAAATTTCTTAATATTTTGAATTTAATTGTCTTTATGCCTCATCTTTCATATATCAGATTTTCATAATTTTTTTTCGTTTTTGAAGCTGGTCTTATATTTCTGTCCAGGGATATATATATATATATATATATATATATATATATATATATATATATATATATATATGTGTGTGTGTGTGTATGTGTGTGTGTGTGTCTGTGGAGGTGCCCGTGGTGTAATGGTTATCGTCATAGGAAATGGAAACGGTGACACGAGTTCAAATCCTGGACAAGACTGAATGCATTTCACATAGCACTAATACCCTTGGGAAAGGTACAAATCCAATTATTCTCCCTCCAGCTAAGAGTAAATAGTAGGGCAGACTAGGCTCTTCAGCCTTGGTGAGGCAACTAATCAAGGAGAAGGAAAACTCTGAATTCAAACCTGTTAAACTCCGCTTAAAAAATTGACCATGTGTCATATCCTGTCCGAGTGGAGGGGTTGGTAAATATATATATATATATATATATATATATGAAGGTTGGCTTTTGTTCATAGGCTGAGCAATATATTTCATGGAACACAATCAAATCCAATTATTTTCCCTCCAGCTATAGGAAAATAGTAAGGCAGACTAGGTTCTTTAAGCAACCAGACAAGGAGAAGGAAAACTCTGAATTCAAACCTGTTAAACTCGGCTTAAAAAATTGACCTAATGTCACATCCTGCTTCTGCGGAAGGGTTGGTAAATATATACCCTGCATTCCCCAAAACTCTAGCATTACTGGAGCCCCAGCATCAGATTGTTTAGTGTCATATCCAGGACACTTGTTGGGGGAGTCTTACCCCTTTGCAGAGATGCTCTCAGTGTATTTTACAGCCCCAGCTGACTGGGCCAGCAGGATTTGGCATTAAATAACCAATAATGGTTGATATGTCATAAAATCAAACAGAATCAATGAATGAAAATAATTATTTGCAGATTTTTTATACAAAAATAACCAAAGGCGGTTTTTTGTTTATATAGAATTAATTTTCGACGAATAAAAAACATCAAATAATCTTCTTAGCAGATTTGGTTATATGAAAATAACCATAGCTCTAATTCTTTTGGGAAAGGTATACAAACTCTTGTCCCTCCAGCTATGAGTAAATACAAGGGCAAAATAGGCTCTTTAACCTTGATACAGCAACCAGTCTAGAAGAAGGAAAACTCTGAATTCAAACCTGCTTAACTCCGCTTAAAATTCACCTTGTGTTGGATACAGGTCATGCGGAGGATTTGGTAAATATATACTAGTGTTGTGAGATCTACATTACAAGTGAGTGAGATGAGGCCTTGTATGTATGGTCCTATGAATGTGTGTTGTGCTGTAGACCACTTATAGATTAGTTTGTCTCTGGTGAACCTGGTTGTTTGAATTTCCTGCACCCACATTGTGTTGATAGCTGCTCAAGAAAGTCAATGAAAAGTTATGGAAAAGCTGGCTTAGACTCCTCTCAGTTTTGGCTGGGTTTGTAAAAGATCAAATTCTCCAGTGCTGCTAACTACTTTAATAACTCGGAAACATTTGTTAATAGATGTAAATAAAACAAAACTTTTATTTATAACACAATGATTAAAATCATGTTTACATAAGAAAGGGTTTCAATTTCAAGATTAGAATCTCCCAAACTGGGGGATTCTGTAGTTGAAGTTAACATGTTGACTGGCAATAATGTACATGGCTAATTAGCTTCAAATCACTCCTCTATCAAGGTAGGGGTGTCCGCGTGGTGTAATAGTTAAAGCAATGGACTGCGGAATCATAGTAAGCAAATTCGTACTCCAGTCGCGCTATTATGTTCACATCCAGGCAAGTACCCTTGGGAAAGATATGAACCCCCTTATCCTCCCAGCTATGGGTTAAATAGTACCACTACTGTTATTCTAGGAGAATGGCTTTGGCATTAAATAATCTAAAAAGAGTTGATATGCCATTAAAACAAAGAAACCAATCTATCAAGGTAGATTTGAAGGAAATTCTGTTTGAATGGTCAAGTTTAGGAGTTTGGGTAGTAAAGCAAGTGGCAAAGGCTTTGGTCTGTTCCATTTCAAACATAGTGTCTTCCTTTTATGGGAGGTCCAAAACCCCAACTGCATGATTCCGACTGGCCAGCCAATAAAAGCCTTGGACCAATGGCCTCATAAAATAATCATCAGAGAGAGGAAGAAAAGACCCAGGATCCCACATTTGATTGGTTAGCCAAATAAAAGCTCCACCCTTCTTTTCTTTGATTGGTGAACCATTCAATGATATTTTATCTTTGTATCATGCCCTTGTGTCACACCTTTAGCTGAAAAGCCATCAACTTTTAATCATTCCTTTCCTGGCTCAACCCTGAGCCTTCAAACGAATCATTTCCGAGCACCCAAGATCAAAATTAAATCAATGACCTTTTCAGAATTATTATGTTTTAGTTTGGTTTGGTTTGATTTTATGGCATATCAACCTTCGCAGGTTATTTAACACCAAATCCATTTTTATGTAAATAATCAGTTCCATTTAAAACAATTCAATTTAGCATGAGTAGACAGTTTAATTGTCAAAAACATTTCCATTTCAAACTATTCAAGCAGTTATATATAACAATTCAGTTTAGTGTAAGTACAGTTTCAATGTCAAAAACAGTTCAATTTCAAATAATTCAGTTTAGCATAAGCACACAGTTTCAATGTAAGTACAGTTTAATTATGAAAAACATTTCTATTTCAAGCTATTCAGTTTAGTCAAACAATTCAGTTTAGCATAAGTATGCAGTTAGTTCTATTTAACCCATAGATAGGACCCTTATCAGGTGCTACCATTCCAGGCCAGAGTGGACCTGGGAGCGATGGCAATAAAGAGGTTCTCCGCATTCCCCAAACCTCCAGCATTGCTGGAACCTAACCATCAGATTGTTTAGTGTCATATCCAGGACACTCATTGGGGGGTCTTACCCTTCTGCAGAGGTGCAATCGGTGTATTCTACAGCCCCAGCTGACTGGGCAATATTATGTTTTAATAATTCAAACTAAATGACCCCAAACTTTTTCAGGTTCTTATGATGATTTTGTTTGTTTTTTTTTGTGCTGCCTCATCAAAAGTGACGTAATTATCTTTAATGAATTATCTCCATAATTAATCTAAGTATCTAATTTAATATCGACCGTCAAACTTTGACGCTAATCATAGTGTTATATATGTTTGCTGTCATCTTTGAGCATCATAACTTGCATTAACAGTTCCTTGCACAGTTGGCTAGCAAAGAGGGGGCTGTTGAATACACTTACATCTCTGCAGAGGGGTAAGACACCCCCTCCAATGAGTGTCCTGTAGCCCAGTCAGCTGGGGCAGCAGAATACACCGACTGCATCTCTGCAGAGGGGTATGACTGCCCCAACGAGTGTCCTGGATATGATACTAAACAATCTGATGGTGAGGTTCCAGTAATGCTGGAGCTTTGGGGAATGTGGAGTACCCCTTCATTGTCATCACTCCAGGTCCACTGTGGCCCAGAGTAGTAGCACCTGATAGGGTCCTATCTATAGGTCAAACAGAACTAAACTGTGTACTTATGGTTAACTAAATTGTTTGAAATGGAACTGTTTTTGACATTTAAACTGCATACTTATGCTAAACAGAATTGTTTGAAATGGAACTGTTTTTATATGCTAAACTGATTTGTCTGGAATAGAACTGTTTTTGACATTTAAACTGCATACTTATACTAAACTGAATTGTTTGAAATAGAACTGTTATTACATTTAACTGTGTGTAAACAAAAACTATTCTTATACTAAACTGAGTTGTTTAAAATAGAACTATTTATATGTATAAAAATGGAATTGGCATTAAATAACCTACAATGGTCATTGTGCCATAAAACCAAATGAAACCCAACCAAACTAACAGTAAAAGAATGAGAAGAGACACAAGGGAGACGAGACTTGCATGGGATGATTAAAGATTATTTATTATCAGGTGATTTACAGAGATTAGCTGTCAATTCTTACTGCAGGTAGACAGCCTCAAACAGATTTCCGAATGATCATTAGTCATGATGGAATGGTTCTTAAACTTAATAAACTTCAAATAGGAAAATGCTGACTCATATAAATAAGGAGGACAAATGATCAGCTAATATCTAAAAAAAAAAAAAACGTTTTTTTTTAATGGTGTGCTATCTACCCACACTATCTTTGTGATATTCAGGTCAATCTCAATGGATGTATTGGGGACCCCTGAAGTAAAGCAAGGTATTCATGCATAGGTCAACATTAGTGAGAAAAGAATGCGGAACATTTTCTGGTCACTAGAAAACTAACAAATATTTATTTAATGGGGAAAAAAAAAAAGAATTGGGACTTCTTTTTGAAAATTTCATTGAGTCAAAACTTACCAACAATTTATTTACCAAAAGATTTTTCAAAGACAAAATTTAGAAATGTATGCTTCAATGAGATTAAAAATAAAATTATATACATATATAGATTGTATTCAACAACCCTGAATATATATATATATATATACATGGTGCCTTCAATAAGTTCCCAGATTATTTTTGTACAGGTATTTAAAATTGCCATAGACTCTTGAAAATTCAGTATGTTATTGCTATACATCTTATGAGATGACTGACCAATTTTTATGATTTCAGATTCAAATCAACAGCTACAGCAGCAATTGGAATACACCCTACTAAAGCCTGATTGTCACAGCTGAGGAATTTCAAAAATGCTATCTGACACTTTAGACGAACAATATGCAATAAAATTCTGTTTAAACTTGGAAAAAATATCACAGAAACGTATGGAATGCTTCAGACTGCTTTTGGAGAATCTTGCATGAGTTTTTGAGTGGCATAAGAGATTCAAGGAAGGCAGGGAGTCTGTAAGGGATGATGAGAGATGTGGGAGGAGTAAGGAAGTCAATACACCAGAGGTGATTGGCCAAAGGGTTAGTGTTAGGGTTACTATGTTGAGGTTTTAAGGGAGTTCAGGAAGAGATTCCTTTGGAAGAGGCCAGCACTCTTCAAATCAGGTCAGTGGCATTTCCAGCAGGACAATGCACCAGTCCACAACTCCATCCTTGTCACAGACTATTTGACCAAGATGGGCATCAAGTCAGTTCCTCACTCTCCCTATAGTCCAGACCTTGCTCCCTGTGACTTTTGCTTATTCCCTAAGCTCAGAGGCTGTCATTATGAGACAACTGAGGAGATGAAAGTGGTTGTGACGAAGGTCATTGACACGCTCACACAAGAGGACTTCGATGGGGCCTTCCAGAAGTCATTGGATCAGTACAACAAGTGCATTGCAGCCGGAGGAGATTACTTCAAAGGGGACTAGAGTTTCATGTGTGTACTATCAATAAAAGTGCCCATACGAAAAAAGTATGGAAACTTATTTAATGATCCTTGTACATAGATACAACACACACTTATACAGGAAAAAAACATCTGCAGAGGCCATTATATTAAAAAATGTTACCATCTGTGTAAAACAGGCATTCATGTAAAACATAGACCTCTAACTTTAGCCGCCCAGTTAGTTGGGGCTGTATAATACACAAACTGCATCATTTGAGATGGATAAGACCAAATGAGTGTCCTGTATATGACACTAAAATGCATCTGATGATGAGGATCTAGTCCTGAAGCTTTGGGAAATGCAAAGTACACCTTCATCACCGTTACTACCAGGTCCACTCTGACCCAGTGTGCTAGTACCTGTTAGGGTTCAATCTCTGGATCAAAATAGAACTGTTTAATCATTTACTATACAGGAAACCATTTAAGTGTGGCTAAATGAACTATTGGTGTTTAATAGAAATACTTGAAACCATTTACTTGTGTAAAAACAAATGAGCCTTAGCTTGTGTAAAAATTGTTACAAATAAAAAGAATTTGTTTACAAATAATATATATTCAATATATATGTACAAACAGGATTTGGTATTAAATAAACCATGGTTGATATGCCATAAAACCCAACCAAACCAATCATGTATATTTAACATGAATGTATTAAGAGTATTTGGCATTAAATAACCTACAATGGTTGATATGCCATAAAACTCAACCAAACCAAATCCCATATATTTGATATATATGTATAAAGAGGATTTGGCATTAAATAACCCACAAAGGTTGATATGCCAAAAAACCAAACCAAATACATATATTTAATATATATGTATAAAGAGGATTTGGCATTAAATAACCTACAATGGTTGATATGCCATAAAACTCAACCAAACCAAATCACATATATTTGATATATATGTATAAAGAGGATTTGGCATTAAATAACCTACAATGGTTGATATGCCATAAAACCCAACCAAACCAAATCATGTATATTCAATATATATGTATAAAGAGGATTTGGCATTAAATAACCAACAATGGTTGATATGCCATAAAACCCAACCAAACCAAATCCTATATATTTAATATATATGTATAAAGAGGATTTGGCATTACATAACCTACAATGGTTGATATGCCATAAAACCAACTAACCTACAAACCTAAATTTGTGTATAATTTACATTGATTTTTTGGGGGCGGGGGAATTTGTGGCAGCTGAATTTTACTTTTGTTCAACATTTTATCAGTTTGTATTGACTAAAAATAAGAATTTATACCGTTTACATTATGTCTTTTTATGTTTTTACACACAGACATGTTCAAACAAAAATACAAGAAGCTTAGGGTAAAAATAAGATCTCGTTAGAAATGACAAAATTATAAACAAATACACATTACAGAGGATATTTCTCTGCAACAGCATAAAACGCATTACTTTGGATTATAGATATAACTTACTTTTGATTCTCTCATTCGAAATCTGCTGAGGCATGTGGCTAGAAAAAAATTAATTATATAGTTCTCATGTATAATACGAACCTCTAATTGATGTTTGCCAAATTGGCTGGGGCTGTTGAATACACTGGCTACTTCTCTGCAATGGAGTAAGACCACCCCACAACAAGTGTCCTGGATATGATACTAAACAATCTATTGGTGAGGTTCTAGTAATACTGGAGCTTTGGGGAATGTGGAGTACCCCTTTATTGCCATTGCTCCCAGGTCCACTCTGGCCCGGAGTGGTAGCACCTGATAAGGGTCCTATCTCTGGGTTAAATAGAACTAAACCTTGGTTTCTTGACTTTACTGTTTTTAGCATTTAAACTGAATATTTCTGCTCAACTGAATTGTTTAAAATAGAACTGTTTTGACATTTAAACTGTGTACTTATGCTGAACTGAACTCCTTGAAATAGAACTGTTTTGGCATCTAAACTGTGTATGTATGCTAAATTGAATTATCTGAAATAAAACTGTTTTGACATTTAACTCTGTGTATTGCCCAGTTGGCTGGGGCTGTAGAATACACCGATTGCACCTGTGCAGAGGAGTAGGACCCCCCCCCCACTCAAATAAGTGTCTTTAATATGACACTAAAAAATCTGATGGTGAGGTTCCAATGATGCTGGAGCTTTGGGAAATCTGGAGCACTTCTTCATTGCCATTGTTCCCAGGTCCACTCTGGTCCAGAATGGTAGCATCTGATAGGTCCGGATCTATGAGTTAAATAGAACTAACTGAATATTTATGCTAAACTGTTTGACTAAACTGAATAGCTTGAAATAGAAATGTTTTTCGCAATTAAACTGAATTTTTTGAAATAGAACTATTCATTTGTATAAAAATAGATTTGGCATTAAATAACCTACAAAGGTTGATATGCCATGAAATCCAACCAACCAACCAACCAACCATCTAATTGATGACAAAACTTAACAAACTTCTTTTGTAAATCATCAAATCAATTTTGTTTCTGATATTCAATGAAAATGTAAATGCTATTTGAGAATAATTTAAATCAATTGGATATTTAAAAAATTTCGTTCCTGAGTAATTTTTTATTTTTTTATTTTAAAAGTTTCCCCACTAAATATCCTAATATCTATTTTTTAGATAAATTTTTTATTAGTTGTCTCCCTTTAGTTGTCTCCCTTTAGTTATCAAAATGTAATTAAAAAAAGACATAAACGAAAAGTGACACCATCAGATCATCAGTTATATTAAATATCATCTGTTATATTAAATATTATATTTAATCAAATAATAAATAAAGGTACTGGATGTTTTTTTTCCATTTATCTTTATTAAAATATACTATTTAGCATAAAACTTGGATTTTTAAAATTATTTTACAGCTGTGTGAATTAAAAAATGGTGACATATTTACATTAAACTTTTCTATTGAATTCTGATATTTGATATTTATTCATCTAATCATTTGATTGTTTTGGGTTGAGTTTGTTGGATTTAATGACATATAAACCCTTAAAGGTTATTCAATGCCCAATTCTGTTTATTCATATATACATTAAAAATATAGAATTTGTAAATGAATTATTTCTAGGTAACATTTTAAACAAGCCAGGGTTCATTTGTTTGCACACAGTTAAATGGTTTCAAGTATTGCTATGTAACACTAACAATTCATTTTAGCATCAATGATTTGTTTACACAGTTAAATGGCTAAATAGTTCTATTTGACCCATAGATTTACCACCTAGGGTCAGAATGGATCTGAGAGTAAAAGCAAACAAAGGTACTCCATATTCCACAAAGCTCCAGGACTGGAGCCTCACCATCAGATGCAGTTTAGAGTCAGATCTATGACATGTGTTGTTGTTGGTGGGGGGATCCCTCTGCAGTGATGTAGTCGGTATATTCTACAACTCCAGCCAAATGAGCTTGATTGGTTTGGTTTGATTTCTTCATTTAAAGGTGTGGAGGAATTAGCATTTATCTAAGGTGTAAATCAAAGAGCCAGTTCCACCATATACAACACAATTTGTACAAACAAACATAGGCAAAAGAAAGTTTACAAAAACAAGAATGTTAACAAACAAACAATTTTACTTTATCACAACTGGATAAATAACAAATACAAAGGTAGTAATGTTCATAAATTTATGCTATGTATAGACGTGTGTGTTTGTATATCAAAGCAAGAATATTTTTTGTCAAGAATAAAAGAGAGAGGTCAATTCGTACTTACATACATATGTATGTGTGTGGGTATGTGTGAGTTCTGTTATGTCTAAGTCACTAAATCAAGCCCACTGTTGGCGTGTTAATGTATTTGAGTGCGTCTGACCTTTTTTCTTCCGTGTGTGTCGTATTCGTGTCATCTGTGTCCACCTGTGTGTTGCCTCGGAATGCTGCCTCCTCCCTTGAACCAAAAAAATTCTGAGTTCTTATACTCTTTGAGTGGATCGAAATAAAATATTTTAAGTTTACGCTGGTAGATTTTATTGTGGGTAAACTAAAGTTCAAATGTATGGACATGTGACCTGATCTAACCTACGAGAATCGTAGAAATTACTTATTTATTGAGGCACCAATTTTTTTGGTTCTATGAAAAATCTTTGATCCGTTTTTTCGAGAATTTTCAAATATCTATGTGTTTGCTGATTAGTTTAAAAATATTCTAAGCAAGAGAGGTTTGGATCCTTTTTTTCTAGAATATTCTAATTTACGTTTTCTTAGCTAATTTAACTAAAAATAAAAAAGTGTAGATCCTATAATGGCATGTCAACCTTCTTGGGTTATCTAATGCTCAAGCTATGCTTGTAAAAGAACTGCAGTAGTACTATTTTAGCTCTAGCTAAGAGGTAAGGGTGAGATCAAACCTTTCTTAAGGGTGTAGCAGAAAGAATTTCGCATTTTTGTTTGGCGCGTAATTTAATTCGATCGTTAGGGTTGACGCTTAATTTCACCCAATCAGGATGACTTATCCTATTCAACCAGGACAATCTTTCTGGGCAGCACAAACTGGGGAAATCTGCCAAACACTTTCTTTCGCAGAACAACTTCGTTCAGTACAGACGTCTTACTGTCTGCTCTTTAATAGCAGCAGCAGCATTGACACAATGAGGGAAGCAGTCTAATTTATGGACACCTTGCATCTATTTCTCTTAGACCAAGGGTTCCCAGTTGAATATGAATTAGATAAATTCAATACGCCACACACAGGAACAACTTTACGTCACCGCCAAAATTTGCTATGTCGACAGCAATGCAAAATTCCGCTCCAACACCTAGCTACTTCTTCACTGGGCAACATTTTCTGGAGACATTCACGCTTCTCCCCGAAACAACCAGAACCACAAACTCACGGTGACTTCAACATTTCTCTCCTCAAACAGCAAACACGACTTTTGCTATACTATGGCAAACATATCTCCCTTGCACATCCAACAATGCTTTAACCTAACAATGCCCTTTTCGTTCAGGCATTTAGCTGCTAAAATACTTTCTCCACTCTCTCAGAACTTCATTTCGTTTCCTTACTTCTTTCCTTCCTACGAGACTTGCAGCATAAACATAAACCCTTTATTCCATGCTGCCATTAAAAACCTTCATATAAAAGCTAATAGCATCTTTGTCTTCTTCATTCTGCTTTATTTTACAACAACTCTTAGCGAGGGAATAACACACACACACACACGCAAGAACACATTTTTTTGCTAAAAATGGTGACAAAAGCCTGATTGTCACAGCTGGTGAATTTCAAAAATGCAATCTGGACATGAGGACACTTTAGAATATTCCTATCGCTAAAAGGGTATTAGTGTGAAAGTGAACCTAATAATATAACTGGAGTCTGTACTCACTCAGCATAATATCACAGACCAGCACTTTACCCATTATGCGATTGAGACTCCTGGTGCTTAACAGAAGAAAGTTATTTTCTAAAAAATAGATAAATAATTCTTTTTAACTGGATGGGAACTACACCAGAATCTTACAAGCTGTTTTGAACAAATTCTCAAAGCAAAAACACATGAAACAACATCCGTACGGCCACTTGCTTCCCATCTCACAAACCATCCAAGTAAGATTAACAAGACATGTGGGACATTGCTAGAGAAGCAAGGACAAACTCATAAATGATGTTCTTCTATGGACCCCCCCAAACATAGAAGATGTGCCAGTGTTGGCTGACCGGCAAGAACTTATTTAAATCAGCTCTGTGCAGACATAGGATGTAGTTAGGAAGACTTTTTGGGAACAATAGATAATTGGGGTGGATGGAAAGAGAGAGTCTGGGAAATCTGTACCGTCAGCATTATTCGATGATAATGATAAAGATGATGATGATGATGATAATTTTATTTTATTGTAAAAAATGATTATTTAAGTCTTTCACCTGAAAGTACCTAATATGTAAAGTGGCCAATAAATATCAAACCTTAAAATTTACTAAAAAAAATCACTTCCTTCTCAATATTTTGGTGAGTGTGCATGTAAAATTTCATGAAAAATGATTTATAGTAAGTTAGAGTGTTTTTTGAAATATGCGGCCGAGAGGTCTGAAACTTAGTCTAACGTAAAGTTGGACGGGTTTCGATCCTGGCTTCGAGCGTCCTGCGTGTCTAGCCACACTGAAGAGTTCTGATAGAACAAAACAGTCTGTCTGTGGATGACAATATATATATATATATATATATATATATATATATATATATGTATACATGGGGCCTTCAATAAGTTTCCAGACTTTTTTGTACTGGCATTTACAATTGTCGTAGACTCTTGAAAATTCAGTATGTTATTGCTATACATCTTATGAGATGACTGACCAATGTTTATGATTTCAGCTTCAAATACACAGCTACAGCAGCAATTGGAATACACCCTACAAAAGCCTGATTGTCACAGCTGGTGAATTTCAAAAATGCAATCTGGACATGAGGACACTTTAGAAGAATGATATGCAATAAAATTCTGTTTTAAACTTGGAAAAAATGTCACAGAAACATATGGAATGCTTCAGACTGCTTTTCGACCATCTTGCATGAATCGAGCATCAGTTTTTGAGTGGCATAAGAGATTCAAGGAAGGCAGGGAGTCTGTGAGGGATGATGAGAGGTGTGGGAGGAGTAAGGAAGTTAATAGACCAGAGTTGATTGGCCAAAGGGTTAGGGTTAGGGTTACTATGTTGAGGTTTTAAGGGAGTTCAGGAAGAGATTCCTAGGGAAGAGGCCAGCACTCTTCAAATCAGGTCAGTGGCATTTCCAGCAGGACAATGCACCAGTCAACAACTCCATCCTTGTCACAGACTATTTGACTAAGATGGGCATCAAGTCAGTTCCTCACCCTCCTTATAGTCCAGACCTTGCTCCCTGTGACTTTTGCATATTCCCAAAGCTTAAGGAAAACCTTAGAGGCTGTCGTTATGAGACAATTGAGGAGATGAAAGTGGCTGTGACGAAGGTCATTGACACGCTCACACTAGAGGACTTCCATGGGGCCTTCCAGAAGTTGTTGGAACAGTACAACAAGTGCATTGCAGCCGGAGAAGATTACTTCGAAGGGGACTAGAGTTTCATGTGTGTACAATCAATAAAAGTGCCCATACGAAAAAAGTATGGAAACTTATTTAATGATCCTTTTATATATATATATATATATATATATATGTGTGTGTGTGTGTGTGTGTGTGTGGAGAAAAATTGAAAAACAAAGTAATCCAATTTGAAGAATTTAATATGAAAGAAAGTCGACGTCATAAGGTTATTTCTGAGTCCTGATCTAAGCGGAGTTGAACAGGTTTGAATTCAGAGTTTTCCTTCTCCTAGACTAGTTGCCTCACCAAGGCTGAAGAACCTAGTCTGTCGTACTATTTACCCATAGCTGGAGGGAGAATAGTTGGATTCACACCTTTCCCAAGGGTATTAGTGCTATGTGAAATGCAATCAGTCTCGTCCATGATTTGAACTCGTGTCGCCGTGTCCAATTCCTACGACGATAACCATTACACCACGGGCACCTCCACTATTTCTGAGTCCTGATGATGGTTTATAGAAACCAAAACATTATAACATCGACTTTCTTTCATATTAAATTCTTCACTTTGGATTACTTTGTTTTTCAATTTTTCTTTAAATTGTCGGATTCTTTTCCATTATTTACTTCCATATATATATATATATATATATATATATATATATATTTAAAATATCCAGTCAGCATCCATATATATATATGTTAGTTGGTTGGGTTTTATGGTATATCAACCTTTGTAGGTTAACGCCAAATCTATTTTTATGCAAATAGTTCTATTTTGAACAATTCAGTTTAGCATGAGTACACAGTTTAATTGTCAAAATCATTTCTATTTCAAGCTATTCAATTTATACAAACAGAGCTAATTCAGTTTAATATAAGTACAGCCGTTCTATATTAAACAATTCAGTTTGGTGTGAGAACAGTTTCAATGCCAAAAACAGTTCCATTTCAAACAATTCAGTTTAGCATAAGCATGTAATTTGAATGTAAGTACAGTTTGTCAAACACAGTTATATTTCAAGCTATTCAGTTTTGTCAAACAGTTCTAATTCAAACAATTCGACAGATTGTTTCGTTGTATCACAACTCTTCAGTGTGGCTAGACACGTAGGATGCTTGAAGCTGGGATCGAAACCCACCCAACTTTACGTTAGACTTAGTATCATACCACTCAGCCAGCAAGCAAACCACTATATATATATATATATATATATATATATATATATATATATATATATATATATAGAATACTTAGTCCAGTTAAACCGGAGTTAGGAGTAATTCCATCAGGACAAGAAATTATTCGTGAATGAATATTTAAATCTTCCTGGTAAAGAGCTCAATGTACCAATTATACAGAGCAATTATTTCATTAAGAAAAAACAACGAAACCAATCACAAAGGATTATAAATTTATTTCCATCCTGTTACGCATTTTTGAAATTTTCAAAAACACGAAAAAAAATTAACAGGACTTCATCAGATCAATTAGATAAAAAAACTAGAGTAAACACATAAGAGTGGGAGGGGATAGAAGAGTGGGAGGGGATAGAAGAGGGGTGAAGAGTTATCTCTTCATTAAGCCCACTTCCGTTTTAAATTTAAATTTTCGGTTGGCTAAATTTAAAATTTAAAAATTAAATTTAAAACGGAAGTGGGCTTAATGAAGAGATAACTCTTCACCCCTCTTCTATCCCCTCCCACTCTTCTATCCCCTCCCACTCTTATGTGTTTACTCTAGTTTTTTTATCTAATTGATCTGATGAAGTCCTGTTAATTTTTTTTCGTGTTTTTGAAAATTTCAAAAATGCTTAACAGGATGGAAATAAATTTATAATCCTTTGTGATTGGTTTCGTTGTTTTTTCTTAATGAAATATATATATATATATATATATATATATATATATATATATGTATATATATTAGATATCATCACGATCCTCAAGATGTGCCAACTTTCTTTCAGCTTCTCTCTCTATAGGCCATTGCACTTGGTTAGTCTATGAGACAGCATCAGGTGTCCACACAGAACGAATGAATGTAAATTTTTTCTGGGTAGACAACATTGGTGTATCAATGTGTTGGAGTCTATTGAAGAATATCACTAATGAATTTTTCCTTTTTCTATTCTCATTGCCAACATCAGCACATGTTTGCTTTGCTTTGATTTTTTATCAATTTTGATATCTGAAAAAGTTCAGTGTAAGCCAATCTAAAGATTAAAACCAATTAAAAATTTGATTACAAATACACCAGCTCAAGCCAAATCTCTGCTGTTAGCCTGAAGCAAGCAGCAAAAGACATTGGTCTCTTTGTAAACTTAGATAAAAACAAAATTCATGCATTTTATTCAACATTGTGCCATCTCCTCATTAAATAGCAAGCTTCTGAAATTTGTAGACTACTTCATATACCTCGGTAGCAATATCTCATCAACTGAAAGCACTGACAACATATGTATAGGTGAGGCATTGACAAATTATTGACCGGATGGAAATCTGATCTCCCTGATAAAATAAAATGAGAATTCTTCCATGTTATAGCCGTGTTGTATGGTTGCACCACTTGGATTTTAACAAAATACTTGAGAAAAAACTACACAAGGATGCTGTTTTCAACAAAGCTCGGTAGCAGCTACACATTTACTTAGCTCCCATCTTTCAAACCATTCAAGTAAGATAAGCAAGACATGCTGGGTACTGCTGGGAAAGTAAGGAAGATCTCATAAGCAACGTTATGCTGTGGACTACTACATATAGACACAACAGTGTTGGCTGATCAGCAAGAACTTACATTTATCAGATCTGCACAGACACTATATATTGTCTAGAGGACTGGTGGATGATAGGTTGGTTGTTTGGTTGGTTGTTTGGGTTTTATGGCATATCAACCTTTGTAGGTGATTTAACACCAAATCCATTTTTATGAAAATAGTTCTATTTCAAACAATTCAGTTTAGCATAAGTACACAGTTTAAATGTAAGTACAGTTTAATTGTGAAAAACATTTCTATTTCAAGCTATTCAGTTTAGTCAAACAATTCAGTTTAGCATAAGTATGCTGTTCTATTTAACCCATAGATAGGGCCCTATCAGGTGCTACTGTGCCAGGTCAGAGTGTTTTTGACAATTAAACCGTACTTACATTCAAACTGCGGGATTATGCTAAACTGAATTATTTGAAATGGAACTGTTTTTGACATTGAAACTGTAATTACACAAAAATGATTTGTTATATATAGAACTGTTTTGACATTTAACTATGTGTAAACAAAATCTGTCCTTATACCAAAGTGAATAGGCTGAATTAGAACTGCTTGACTAAACTAAATTGTTTGAAATAGGAATGTTTTTCATAATTAAACTGTACTTACATTTAAACTGCGTGCTTATGCTAAACTGAATAGTTTGAAATAGAACTATTTTCATAAACTGTACTTATTGACAATTAAACTGTGTACTGATGCTAAATTGAATTGTTTGAAATAGAACTGACTATTTGCATAAAAATGGATTTGGCCTTAAATAACCTACTACGGTTGATATGCCATAAAACCCAAAAACCCAAACAACTACATATATATAAATATATATATATATATATATATATATATATATACATATGCACACACATATACATATACATACATACATACATATATATATATATATATATATATATATATATATATATATATATAACTCAGAAAGGTAATCTTATAAACTATAAATCCCTATACAATCAATTAATAAATGTTTAGTAAAACAATAAAATCAAAACTTTCTTCGAAGAATTTTTTTTACCTTGGCAAAGTTTTTTTAAAAATATATTTATACACAAAATTTCTATTTACCAATGAAAATCTCGATTAGCTTCAAAAAACAAATTTTGAATTTATTTTTCTATTGAGTGTTATCTACAATAATTTGATAACTTTGCCAAATTCTCAAATAAGAATACATGAGTTGTCTGCCCTTTGTTATTCTTCCGGTTCGAGGAAAATTCTAGAATCTAGAAATGACGAAATTATGTATTTCCAGAAGATCAATAAAAATTAATTCAGCGAGAATTTTGCCTTAATGTCGTGACCCTAAGTAGAAGCCATTTGAAGCATTTTGTATTCAGTTTATTTTATAAATCGTCAAATGTCAAAAATTTTGTTTTTAATATTCAGAATATAAAAGCAATCAACTCAAAATCTGAAGCCATTTAAGAATAATTTACATAAATTCAATATTTAAAAGTTATTAATTCAGTCTTCAAACTGAACAACCAATTTGTTTTTATTTAACTTTTTATAGGTTTCCCATCGACAACAGGAAAACCCTTTTACTTAAATAAACTTTTATTAGTTGTCTCCCCTTAGTTGTCTCCTGTAACATAATGAGGGTTTAATAAAAATTGAAATCATTTGATCATCTTTTATATTAAATAGATATCGAAACACTTACTACTCCCCCCCCCCAGTTATTTCTTTATAAAAATATACTAATGAACATGAACTTTTTTAAAAAATTAATCTTAGATTTTTTGAAATTTTACTGCTGTGTGCATAGGGTGGTTATTTACAAATTTCCTTAAAGGAGAACATTGCAATCCAAAAAGAACTTGGATAGGAAAAAGGGGTCTTATCATATTATCTGTAATGGTTTGTTGACTTTTCGATTCACAATAAATCTCTATATCTCTGCAGCACACAGTAAAGATACTTATGAAAATCATCTTTTCTACTTCTAGATATAAATTTAAATTCCTTAGTCCATTCATAGTGAAAGTTGTTTTTTTGTTTTGTTTTGACATTTTTGAGCAGGTAAAGATGCAAACAATGTTGAATGCTATTTATTCTCAGCAGAGACTCAACATGGGTGCCAGAATAGAGAGGCGACATTTTACCCATTGTAATTAAACCTGACTGAAGTGGAAATTTGCATTTGAACACCCCTCTACAATGCACAGTGGATTATTCTATATGGATTCCTTGAGTGGGGAGAGAAAGCTTGTTGCTATGGTGATAAATTAGGGTCATGTCACAATATGTGAAGATCAAAACAGGCCCAGTATAAGCTGGCACAGGATGGAATAAGCCCAATGGAAAAGCTTCATTTGCCCAGTCGGCTGGGGCTGTAGAATACACCGACTGCTTCTCTGCAGAGGGGTAAGACCCCCCCCCCAACGAGTGTCCTGGATATGACACTAAACAATCTGATGGTGAGGTTCCAGCAGTGCTGGAGCTTTGGGGAATGTGGAGTACCCCTTCATTGTCATTGCTCCCAGGTCCACTCTGGCTCGGAGTGGTAGCACCTGATAAAGGTCCTATCTATGGGTTAAATAGAATTAACAGCATACTTATGCTAAACTGAATTGTTTAAGTAAAACTGAATAGTTTGAAATAGAAATGATTTTTACAATTAAACCGTACTTACATTTAAACTGCGTGCTTATGCTTAACTGAATTATTTGAAATAGAACTGTTTTTCGACATTAAAACTGTATTTACACTTAACCGAATTGTTACATACAACTGCTTCAATAGTTAGAAATGGGAATGTTTTTGACCGTTAAACAGTGTACTTATGCTAAACTGAATTGTTTTCAATAGAACAGATTATTTACATAACAGATTTGGCGTTAAATAACCAACAAAGGTTGATATGCCATAAAACCCAACAAACAAACCAAACCGAAAAGCTTCATAGTTTATCACAAAGCCAGATATCTGGTCACATAATGTACGAATTAAAATATGTTGACATGTCAACCATTAAACTTTCCTTGCGATTTAAAACAAATATCCATTCATCTTATTTCATAAAACAGTGAAATATAATTGAAGGAATTAATGAGGTAATTGATCAAATCATTAAAAATACTTCAACTGAACAAGTTTTAACATGCAGTGAAAAATGTATGATCGATAGCCTATGGATAGCTGTACATGCCTTTGCTAGTCGCGTGTTGATGCCTGTCTTGGTTGATGAGACAGATCCGCACTGGGGCCAGCACGGCCGAAGTGCGACCCGGCAACTGAATGCTGCAACGTCGGTAGCAGCGGTATTTGTTGCGCGCCCCACCTAACGGGCAAGTGTGGCACAAGGCATTTTTGGTGAGTCCGGGCGCAGGGTCATAGCCCACACGCGCCCAGCATTTCCCCAAAATGCCTACGGCCCCTTATTAGGGGCGCCTCAAGCGCCGGGCGATTAACCCAACCCCCCCTCGAAAGGGGGTAGAAGCCTGGAGGGAAGGCCCCCTGAGGCCGTAGGAAAATCTTCAGCTACCGAGACTCACCCGGCCAGATCCGCGCCGCTGCCAGCACGGCCGGCGGAAGTGCGACCCGGCAACTGAATGCAGCAACGCCGGTAGCTGCTGCTTTATTTCTATGTTATTACATTGAAGGCACAAGGCCTTGAAGTTTGTTTTTTTTTTGGGGGGGGGGGAGGTCATGCTGTTCTATATGTTCTAAGGGGACCTCGCTAGCCATATTCGCCGACCCATTCAACAGTACAATATATAACGATTCTTCCATCATCATACGCTCTGCAATCACCAAAATACCACATTTGCTCTATGAAAAAATGCCTACTTAAAACAACGTCGCCCGTTGAAGATTGGACCATTGTATATGTAATGCTCGGCACATACCATTACAACATTGGTAGAGTCCATTGCGTCCACCGTGATTGGCTATGACGAATATAAACAAATACAGCTTGTGCGCGTCTCAGCTTATTTTCGTCTGCCATCCGTCTCGCGAGTTGGATTGTCTACCCAATCCAGTGAATGCCTTTTTGTCGTCATACCGTAGTGTCGTCCTCGAATGTGTATACGGCTGAAGCACGCACATGCAGTTCTCTGCCGCTTCCGTGCATGCCCGCCACAAAAGGACCTGTAGATTCCGAACAGAAAGAAAGACAAAGAGAAAGAAAGAAAAAAAACGTGTGAAGAAACTAAAGAAAAGCAGAAGAGGTCAACGATAAAATAACAAACAACACGAATTAAGAAGTTTTTTTACTTTCTCCTATTAGGAAAGAAAAAAAAAAAAAAGAAGAGAACCGGTTTCAGCCGCCCACAGGGAAGTAAGATACATCTAATTTTAGATACTATTATTAATATTACTTTAATTTTATGTTTTGTCAATGAAAGTTAGAGATATGTAATTTTTGCTTATGTTTTTAATGTTGCTTTTGTTTTAAGTTTTGTGAATTAATTCTTGCAATCCATATGGGAAATTATTTACAGAGTCGCTTTTATGTGCCTCGTGATTGGCTGAAAAACAACCAATCGCAGGCCGCTATCAGCACATCTGCAGTACCACCACATGAACTCACATTCTTCAAAATAACATCCCTTTTTGGCCTTTGACGTCAACGATGTAACACGGAATCTTAACTGCTGACGAAGTAAGCAACAGCAAATAGCGGGTTACATACGAGGACAGTCATCCCATGAGAGACTCAACGCACGTTGGGACCTAAAATTCTCCTTCTTCAAGCCTTTGAATCGGTACGGACCAACCAGGACCAGACACCAAAAATACATGGAACTGAAAGAACTGTTACCTAGACAAATGCTATAGTTAATCCTGCACAAAACACCTCTTTTCGTAATTCTTCTTCTTTTCTTCTTTTTCTTTATCTTTCTCAAAATATAAACCCTTTTTTCAATCGAATTGTTGACTTGTTCCTTTTCTCTTGTCACGTCTTGTTTCAGTAAGCCTTATTTTTCCTTACACAGCAGATGAAGATTTTGTCTTATTCTCAACGGGTAAAATCCCAACACCCACTAGCTGCAATCTGTTTTTGTCCACTTTATAGAATAAAGCATATGTAACTCTTCATTTTTTGCATTGGGCCCTTTACGTTAAGCACTTTTTTTGTTAATTTGTTTTAAAGTCGGTTTTTGGTAACAACCCTAAAAATTATGACAACACTTTTATTTTCTGGCTCAGTCGACTGGGGGCTGTAGAATACACCGACTGCATCTCTGCAAAGGTGTAAGACTCCCCACCCAACGAGTGTCCTGTAGCCCGGTCGGCTGGAGCTGTAGAATACACCGACTACATCTCTGCAGAGGAATAAGACTCCCACAACAAGGGTCCTGGATATGACACGAAGCAATCTGATGGCGAGGCTCCAGTGATGCTGGACCTTGGAGGAATGCGGGAGTACCCCTTTATTGCTATCGTTTCCATTCTGGCCCGGAGTGGTAGTAACTGACAGGGTCCTATCTATGGGTTAAATAGAACTAAACTGTGCTCATGATAAGCTGAATTGTTTGAAATAAAACTGTTTTGACATTTAGATTGCATACTTATGCTAAACTGAATTTTGTTTACATTTAACTTAGTGTAAATAAATGACTGATGTTTAATTGAATTGTTCGTGATACATAGCAATACTTGGAACCATTTAACTTTACTGACTAAACTGAATAGTTTGAAATAGAACTCTCTTTGACATTTAAACTGCGTACTTATGCTAAACTGAATTATTTGAAAAAGAACTGTTTATATGTATAAAAATAAGTAAGTTAAGTAAAGTTGTCTGGGATTGAACCCAGGTCTCCCGGATTATTGGCGAATACTCTACCCACTACCAAACTAAAACAATTTTTTTTATCAAAATGACTTGATTCGGCAATAAATGACCCTAAAAGGGTTGATATGGCGTAAAACAACCAACGAACCAACTTCTATTTCAATACTTAAAGAACTTTACCTGCAGAAATTTTAATTCCAATACAACTTAAGCAGAGATGGGCAAACTGCAGCCCACCGTTTTATGCGGCCTACAGGAGCCTCTAAAAAATAAAAAGATAGACACTTGATAAGCACTTAAATCGAGACTAATTTTTTAAATTTTATTTTAAAAGATTTTGTCACTTGATAAATCATAACTCAGTGATTCGGCTATTCCTCTAAAATTTTGCCCACCCCTGAACTAAAGTAAACTTCTTTGCACACACACATACACACACACAGAGATACACAGACACAGAAACACAGACAGACACAGACACACACACACACACAGACCAATATTTAACCGTAGTCTCTGCAGTTCCCATGTTTGTATCATTTTTATGCATATAAATGTTATATAAGAGAAATATTTTCTGATTTGCAAATACATTTCAAACCCACTTACAAGCATAATGAATAAATAAATAATTAAATAAATAAACACCCCACGGGCATATGTTTCACTTGAAAAAGAAGTAACATTAACCGGATGTAGTCTGAACGATGGCTTACAACAAAATACGTCGCTGTGCAGGTACGCTCCGCGCATCCATCCGGTTGAAATGTGAAAATGAATTTACAATTTAAAAAAGCCCTTTTTTCAACCTATCATGAACTTTGCCTACAAAGATTTTCGGAGCCGATCCATACATGGCTATAAAACGGTCAACAAAAAGTTCACTTAGGCAGTTGGCTCTGGGGACTGCTATCAAAGAGAATCGTCACGCTTTACATTTCGGACAAGATCAAAGACCGCTGACGCCCTATCAGGGCGTCAGCGGTCTTTGATCTTGTCCATACAAAAATCAACACACCACACAACCAAGTCCCCGGCATTTCTACCACAAGACCAAGACCGCTCATAGCCTACCGATCCATGCCACATCATCGTTCTGCAAGCAAACAAACCAGCCAGCCAGCCAAAAACAAGTTACACCCTCTCATCTCCTGACCCTAATCTGATGGAAGAAGAGTCAGTATCTTTTCAAATCAACTGACTTCTGTTTACTTAAAATAAACGAAATTAAATCCAATCCTCTCAAACGTCGTCTCTTGCAACCATATGATTATCTCTAAAAGTAATTAAAATTTTGTTAAGCTTTTAACACGAGACTGATTCTGTCTTGAATATAAAGTGACTCTTTTTTGTAGCATTGGTGACCGACTTCTATTGTAGCTGCTTGCTCACTATCTTTTTATTGAACGCGAAACATGAGACAATAATTTCTAACGTTCTTCCTTCCTCGTATTCGTAAAAATGCATGAAACCAAATCAAATGATATACTAGTTTACAAGTATCCCACTAATATATATATATATATATATATATCAGTAAAAGAAATATAAAATGAAAAAATAAATCCCTAGAAATATGATAATTTTTTCGTACTTATAACTATTAAAATAAATATTTAAGTCAACACACTTATCTCTTTGTCGGCAAGGTCTAAAAGACGCTGACTATATCCTCTTCAGAGTGATATCCCCTCCAAAAAAAGGGGATGACCTGGTATGAAGCTAAACTGCATCTAATAGTGATGATTCAGTTGTGGAAATCTGAGGAGTGTAGAGTACATGTTCATTGCCATTACTCCCAAGTCCACTCTGACCCGGAGTGGTAATACCTGTTAGGATCTCACTTGTTGTTGTTTGGGTTTTATGGCATTTCAACCTTCGTAGGTTATTTAACACCAAATCCATTTTTAAGCAAATATTCAGTTCTATTTCAAACAATTCCCTTTAGCATGAGTACACAAATTAATTGTCAAAAACATTTCTATTTCAAGCTATTCAGTTTAGTCAAACAATTCTAATTCAGCTAATTCAGTTTAGTATAAGTACAGATTTTGTTTACACACAGTTAAGTGTCAAAACAGTTCTATATGAAACAATTCATTTTGATGCAAGTAGAGTCTCAATGTCAAAAACAGTTCCATTTAAAGCACGAGTTCAGCATAATCACGCAGTTTAAATGTAAGTACAGTTTGTCAAAAACAGTTCTATTTCAAACAATTCAGTTCAGCATAAATACGCAGTTTAAATGCAAAAAAAACAGTAAACTCAAACCACGGTTTAGTTATATTTAACTCATGGATAGGACCCTTATCAGGTGCTACCGATCCAGGCCAGAGTGGACCTGGAAGTGATGGCAGTAAAGGGGTACTCCACATTCCCCAAAGCTTCAGCATCACTGAAATCTCATCATCAGATTGTTTACTGTTATATCCAGGAAACTCGTTGGATGGTGCAACAGTTGCCACATATTCTCCAAACAATACTCCTTAGGTCTTGAATAGACCATTTTCCCCTTCTAGATCGGTTGCCTTAACAAGAACGAGTTCATCCTAATTATAGCTGGTGGAGGAAAATAAACGAATCCATGCCTTTCCCAAGGGCATTAACGTGAAATGAAATGCAAACAATCTCCTCTAGCCGGTGTCAATAACAACGTAAATCTCATACCGGGATTGCAAATTGATTGAAAGGATCTAGAGTCAGGTGTTCTCTCAACAATATACAATATTCGTTTGTTTGTTAGTGAAGGTTACCAGTTTTAAGAATAGTCGGTTGAATATGAACTATGTAGAAAGTTGTCTCGACTTTTCAATGAATTTGACTTTGTCATGTCGTCATATAATTCGAATTAACGATTCATTAAGATTTTTAAATCTGACTCTGCACATCAATTTCAGGGCATTCTATTCTCGTTCAGTGAATTGTCATGTCATCTAGTCAGTTAATTCAAATCTTACTTAATCAATTAATGCTTTGTTGGCATAAAGTTGTGACTATAAAAAAGATTTATAAGAAGAGGCTGCATCTTGAGCTGGCATTCCTACGATGTGACGGAAAACCAACAAAGTCTGGTAGTATTGTAAGATTCTGCTGGGACACTCTGCGATAATGGTAATAATTCTTTGGCCACAAAACTTGGCCTGACCCCAGAGTTATCTGATGAAGGCTTTTTTATTTTTGCAGCAGCACAGGTATATAATAATAATAATTATAATAGCGAGAATAGATAAGACGCAACAAAACAATAAATATAGGCTATGCGGTCACAGAGACGAAACGATCAATTACATTATAAGCGAATGCAGCAAATTAGCACAGAAGGAGTACAAGGCGAGACACGACTGGGTCGGCAAGGTAATCCACTGGGAAATGTGCAGGAAATTTCAATTCGACCATACAAACAAATGGTATATGCACAACCCGGCACCTGTCCTAGAAAATGACTCGCATAAACTCCTATGGGACTTTAACATACAAACGGATCACCTAATCCCGGCCAGAAGACCAGACCTCATAATAATCAACAAAAGAAAGAGAATCTGCAAAATTGTTGACTTTGCTGTCCTGGCGGACCACAGAATAAATCTGAAGGAAAGGGAAAAGAAGGATAAGTACCTCGACATTGCTAGAGAATTGAAAAAGCTGTGGAACATGAAAGTAACGATTGTGCCAATTGTGATTGGTGCTTTAGGCACAATAACTAAAGGATTATTAAAAGGCCTGGAAGACTTGAAAGTTGGCGGACGGGTAGAGACTATCCAAACGACAGCATTGCTGAGGACAGCCAGAATACTGAGACGAGTCCTGGAGACTTGAGGAGACTTGTTGTCACTCAAACTCCAGCGAAAAACCATCAGCTAATACTGAAAAACTCTAGAAGAGTAAATAATAATAATAATGAGGGGAACGGTGATACTAATTGTAGTTGGTGCGCTTGAAATGGGCTTTGAAAGGTGACTAGAGAAATTGGAAATCAGAAGAAGAATCGAGACTGTCCATACTACAGCATTATTGAGATTGGCTAGAATACTGAGACGAGTCCTGGGGACTTGAGGAGACTTGCTGTCACTCAAACTCCAGTGAAAACCCCTCAGCTAACACTGATGTGAAAAACTCTAAAGGAGTAAATAATAATGATAATAATAATGGATATAAAGTGATTTATTCCATCAGAGGACATTTTTGATAGACCACAGCCATCTACAGAATGAACCAAAAAAAAAAAGTAAAATGTAAAGGAAGTGAGTTTCCCTGACGTAGTGTCTAACGCGCCTGGACTGCGACATGGTAGTAAGCGGGTTCGAACTCAGGTCACGTTATTACATTCATTTTCGGACTAATACCATTGGGAAAGGCATGAACCTCCTTATTCCCCCCAGCTTTCGGTAAAATAATATCACTATTTATCCTTCTGCAAGGATGACTTTGGCATCAAATAACGCACGAAAGTTGATATGCCATTAAATAAAGAACTCGAAACCGAAAATGTAAAGGGTGATATTTGAAAGGTTGCAGATACCAGGTAAAAATCAAAATAGTTAAGGGTTATAAGAGTTAATATGTATTACGCAATATGTTATGCCAATCTATAATAGTGTAATACACCAAAAGCAGTCTGAAGTATTCCATACGTTTCTGTGGCATTTTTTCCAAGTTTAAAACACTATTTTATTGCATATCATTCTTCCTCACGTCCAGATTGCATTTTTGAAATTCACCAGCTGTGACAATCAGGCTTTAGTAGGGTGTATTCCAATTGCTGCTGTAGCTGTTCATTTGAATCTAAAATCATAAAAACTGGTCTGTCATCTCATAAGATGTATAGCAATAACATACTGAATTTTCAAGAGTCTTCGACAATTTTAAATGCCTGTACAAAAAAGTCTGGAAACTTATTGAATACACCTCGTAAGTCAAACCTTGGTAAATCAAAACAAAGGGGTCAATCAAAACAATGGTCAAAATTCTTAAAAGTAAGATTGGAGAAACATTTAAAATTATAAGGAATGTTTTATATGGATTTGTATTTGGTTAAACCATTGTTTTATATGGATTGAATATAAAAAAAATATGGAAACAAAACTTAATTTTTTAAAGCTTAAGATAATACCAGACATGCCTTTCAGCATTTTGTTAGAAGACAATGTCTATGAGATTATATGACGATGTTTCAAATACTGTTTAGTGATAATATGTAAAGGATGAGTTACAGGTAAAATCTGGTTGGCCCAAACTGAATAATCGTTGATAAATCAGACCTTAAGTCAAGTCAAGAGAATAATCAAATAGTTCTTAAAAGAAATAAGATTGAAGAAACATCTTGAGTTGTAAGGAATGTTGTTTGTAGAGCTATGCTTAGTTAAACCATCGTTTTATTTGGATTGATAAAAGAAATTATAGAAAAAGCAACGGTAGATGTGCCATAAAACCAAACCAAACCGAACCAAATCAAACCAAACCAAACCGAACCGAACCAAACCTAATAACGACTCAGCCATATGTCTTTGAAACTTCACATCTAGCTTGAAGTCCATTGTCACCGTGTGTTGTTAGGGTGAGTCAAAAGTTTTTTTTACAATATTTTAGTATTATGTGCTAGATTGCGAAGCCGTTGTTGGTAGTTGGTGCGCTGACACGCTGTGCATTGATTCACTCTGTGTGTGATTTGAAAGCCGCCAAGATGTTTCAAGAAATTTCGCTCAGGTTGCGAGAACGACAATCAGGCCTAAAACCGTGGATTCTGAAACCGTAAAAAGCAAATCCGGTGAGTAGCACTCGGAGAGTATCAGGCAAACCTGACATCTTATAGTTGTGTTTTTCGTCACCTGCATGACCTCGTCAAAATAATCCAGAGCTGGTGAATTGAGCTAAATTACTAAAATATTGCAAAACTTTTGACTCACCCTAATAATAATAATAATAATAATAATTCCAAACAGAAATTGGCAAATCACCCCATTATTTTCAGAGCAAAAACCAATAATTCTAATATTTATGAAAAACAGTGTTCATGGCTTAAACTATAATAAAAAATCAAAAAAAAAAAAAAATACAAGAAAAATTATATGATAATAGTTTAAAATTGTAAATTTTAGCAGATGAACAACGAAATCTTTTCTCTTGAGAAATTTTATGAATAAAGAAGGTTTAAAATGACTCTAAAACATTTCTTTGAACACGGATAGAACATAATCTAATTTTTGCAGGCTCAATTGAAACTTTTGGCTATGATCAAAGTGTAGTATCATTTTGTTATCAGCCTAATGTCAGATATGGAGGACTGTTGGAATATTCGACCGGGGTATGCACTTAGCAGAAAGAAAATCTTGGGCCGCATAATCGTCTGACCTCTCGTCGTGTTTGCGGGTTCTCTGCAAATTGAAATGCAGGAGTTCGAACGCCCTCCTCCCCCGCGCCCCCAGGAAAGAACAAGGTGAAAACACAAAGTTGAATAAATCTTTAACGTGAAGAGGAAGTTCGTTTGACATTTCGCAACGAAATCCCTTAACTAAAAACTTCTCAGCCTATCAGCAGGTCTGTCTATCTTTATTCTCTGCTCGTCCCCCATCTCTTCTGTATTTGCATTCTTCTCACCCATCTTTTTATTTGTGGTCCCAGCTATCTGCTCTGGTCGTATACCGTCTTGTGTCTAGTAACCGACTGACGTCTCACTATCCTCTGGTTGACCCTCTGCATCCTAGCAGAGGTGAATATTCCCACTTCCGGACCACTGGCCACCTGAGAAGCTGGACATAAACACACATTCAAACAACCAGATTCCAGGCAACCCTTAAAGGCGTGATAATAATTTTTTTAAGCGGTTGATCCCTTTTGATCTGGCATCTGCATTTTATACTAGCAGGTCTGAATCAGTGATTCACTCACAAATATGCCTCGGCACCCATATGAACACACACACACACACACGTGCATATACATACCTATGGTCAACCCACAAGCATATACATATATACACCCGCACGCATATACATAGAAACATACAGAGAGCTAAGTCAGTATACTAGTGTCAATAGTGTCACAGGGACTTTGATATGTCAACAGAACACAGGGTTAGAGTTTAGAGTTTTCGTTACAAAGATCTATTAGACTTGAAGCTGATAAGACAGATACTACACTTGAATCTTAGCCAAAAGGCTAAGTAGCAGAAATTGGATTGTATCAAGAATAAATACAATTATTTATGAAAAAACTAAAAAAAATCTGATCCACTTTGGGTATAGTGGTTTAGTTTGGTTTGATGGCATATCAACCATTGTAGGTTATTTAATACCAAATCTTTTATATACATATATACTGAATATACGATTTCTAAACACATTTTAAGATAACATTTTAAAAAAGCCTGAGCTCATTTTTTTTGCACATCGTTAAATGGTTTCACTTATTTCAAACTAATAGAAATAATTCTATTTAATATTAATCATTTGTTTGCACATAGTTAAACGTTTTCAAGTATTGCTATTTAACACTAACAATTCAATTAAACAAGTCATTTGTTTACTCACAGTTAAAGGATTAAACAGTTCTATTTCAAACAATTCAGTTTAGCGTACGTCATTCGTTTACATTCAGTTTAAATGTCAAACAGTTCTATTTGACCCATAGGACCCTGTCAGGTGCTACCACTCCGGACCAGAGTAAACTCGGGAGCGATGGCAATGAAGGGGTACTCCACATTTCCCAAAGATCCAGCATTACTGGAGCCTCACCATCAGATAGTTTAGAGTTATATTTCAGGATATTCATGGGGGAGGGCTCTTACCCCTCTGCAGAGATGCAGTCGGTGTATTCTACAACTCCAGTCGAATGGGCAAAAAATAATTTGAGAAAAGTTTTAAATGGTAAAGTTAAGACTCACCTTTGTACATAAACCTGCCGAAAGGATCTTTTATGTGAATTCGTTTTAAGTTGTTTTATCACCCCGTAGAAGAGGACTTTGGGTTGTTTTTTTTTTTCATGTTGATAATATGGCATTAATTTTAATGGCATGTTAGCCTGTGTCGGGTTACTTAAAGAAAAAAAAAATCAACAATAACTTCATTCTTATCTTTTTGGAAACTTTCATCCTCCCAAATTTGGTGATCTTACACAGCAAAGAACTGCTTCAGTTTCTTTTTATTTTTACTTTTACAGGAAGATTTTTTTTCGGCAAGAGAATTCTATAATACTGATTAATTTTAAAGGCATATCAACCTATCTTGGGTTATTTTATGCCTAGAAGTTAGCAAATCATATTCATTGTAAATTTATATTTGCATTTTATAAGTAGTTTCTTCTTTTTTAGTCCTATCAAATGATTCTCTGGCATGTCAAACTTTACTGGGTTATTTAAACTAAATAATAATGATATTTTTTAAACAATTATAGTCAATCTTATATGATTTTTAGTTACTATTCCTATTTGATAATGATATTCGTTGGTTGGTTGGGTTTTATGGTATATTAACCTTTGTAGGTTATTTAATGCCAAATCCATTTTTATACAAATAAACAGTTCCTATTTAAAACAACTCAGTTTAGCATGAGTACACAATTTAATAGTCAAAAACATTTCTATTTCAAGCTATTCAGTTTAATCAAACAGTTCTATTTCAAATAATTCAGTTTAGAATGAACACACAGTTTGTCAAAAACATTTCTATTTCAAGCTATTCCGTTTAGTCAAACAGTTCTATTTCAAACAATTCAATTTAGCATGAGTACAGTTTAATTGTCAAAAACATTTCTATTTCAAACTATTCAATTTCAAGCAAATCAGTTCAGCATAAGTATACAGTTTAGTTCTATTTCAAATAATTCAGTTTAGTATAAGTACACAGTTTGTCAAAAACATTTTTATTTCAAGCTATTCAGTTTAGTCAAATAGTTCTGATTCAGCCAATTCAGAGTATAAGTATTGTTTTTGTTTACACACAGTTAAATGTCAAAACAGTTCTATTTCAAACAATTCAGTTTAGCATAAGTACACAGTTTACATGTCAAAACAGCTCTATTTCAAGCAATTCAGATTAACATAAATATGCAGTTTGGTTCTATTTAACCCTATCAGATGCTACCATTCTGGGCCAGTGTAGTCCCGAGAGTGATGGCAGTGAAGGGGTGCTCTGCATTCCCCAAAGCTCCAGCATCACTGGAAACTCACCATCAGATTGTTTAGAGTCATACCCAGGACACTCATTGGTGGTGGAAGGGCCTTACCCCTTTACAGAGGTATATTCCGCAGCCCCAGCTGACTGGGCAAGATAATATCTATACACAATTATGACTTTTAAGTAATTCTAGCAATTATATAGTTTCAAGTAACTAATAATAATAATAATAATCGTCTTTAAACTATTAAAACGCCAAGTAACTATTTTTAATGCAAATAATTAGCACAGTGCCAAGTTTCAAGTATTTCTATCTAACACTAATAATTTTTAAATGAGGGGAAGTTCCTGTGGCTGAAGTATTGGACTGTGGCCTCAGAGTAAGCTAGTTTGAGCCTCAGTCGCACTATTACATTCACTTTTGGACAAATACCCTTGAGAAAGGTATGAATACCCTTATCCCCACCCCAGCTATTGGATAAATAGTATCACTGCTGTTCTACTACAAAGATGACGTAGGCATAAATTACCCAAGAAGGTTGATATGACATTAAACAAAGAAACTGAAGCTGAGGACAAAAATCATATGGAGAGTGCTCCTTCCAGATGTGAAACAACATGGTGGTCATCTTCAGATAAAAAGAAAACAAAAACCCTGTAAGAAAATAGAAGGGGATTAAAAAAAAAAGAAATTAACACTCTTATTTAAGTACCTTTATGATATAATTTCAAAAAGTCTCCTCCTGTTCACCATCTCTGTTAATACCACCTTGAAATCTCCCACAGGTGATTAAAAAATTGTTAATATTTCTATGGGAGTAGTAATTTACTAAGCTTTTTACTTTGATGTAGTACAAGACTGTACAGGCACCTAATGAGACTCTAGCTCCCTTATAAAGGTTTGTTAGTCTAGCTGGCTATTATACCATCTGAGGTGCCCCAGTAATCCGCAGTGAGGTGCTTGGGAAATATAGTAATTTACTAAGCGTTTTTCTCAGGTGTAGCACAAGGCTGTAAGAAAGGGGTACCCAGTGAAACTCTAGCTCACTTACAAAGGTTTGTTAGTCTAGCTGGCAATTATACCACCTAATATGCCCCAGTGATCCGCAGTGAGGTGCTTGGGAAATATTGTTAGTCTAACTTGCCAATAGGGTTGGATGATGAAAGAGACTCAAGGGAATCCATGCTGTCGGTATGCCATGATAATGATGATGATACTATTTACCAACCCCTCTGCTCGGGCAGGATATGACACAAGGTCAATTTTTAAGCGGAGTTTAACAGGTTTGAATTCATAGTTTTCCTTCTCCTAGACTAGTTGCCTAACCAAGGCTGAAGAACCTAGTCTGTCCTACTATTTACCCATAGCTGGAGGGAGAATAATTGGATTCATACCTTCCCCAAGAGTATTAGTGCTATGTGAAATGCAATCAGTCTCGTCCAGGATTTGAACTCGTGTCGCCGTGTCCATTTCCTATGACGATAACGACTACACCACGGGCACCTCCAAAATGATAATGATGATGATGATTTAGCTTTGATTTAATCTTCAGATTTACTTCTAAACTTTTCGAGTCATCAAAATTCATAAAAAAGCAAAGCTAACTTATGATGATCATAATAAAAATATGAGTATCCAAGATACTCATACTTCTATGGAAGGATCTTTATTTAGAAAAACAGAACTGATATAGAAAGCACCTGGGGAAGATTTCAAAGTATTCACAGGTAGGGTAAACAGGTGGAGAATTTAAAATCATAATATCATTTAGAACTCATATAGAAATGTTAACATTTTTTTTGGGGAACCCTTTCGACAAAAGACTTTAATGATATCTATGATTGCTTTCTCTTCATTAGTCTCCATATGATATTCAGTAGAATGAGCTCAAGTGTTGTCACAAAGACAAATCAAAATATCTCATGAGACTAATTTATTCTTATGGACTAGAGCATTTGGTTTGAAATTCCAAGATCGTTATTTACTATGATAGATGCGTGGAGAAGGATGGAAAACATTGTGACTATAACAACCAAGATAAGGACAACTGTTTGAATAAATCAATAAATAATAATAATAATATTGTGAGTAAAGTTCTGCAATATTTTGGCACATGCTAGTTAGCAGTGTGTATATCACATGACCAAGATAAGGACAACTGTTTGAATAAATCAATAAATAATAATAATAATAATAATAATATTGTGAGTAAAGTTCTGCAATATTTTGGCACATGCTAGTTAGCAGTGTGTATATCACATGACCAAAGCAGTACAAACCGTGGTAGGTATCCACCGTGTTTAGTAGTATTGTGGTAGTTAGTGCGCTGACACGCTGTGTATTGCTTGCATGCTGCACAGATGAATGTCAAAGTAGTCTAAGGAACTTATGCCTTATGAGTTTGAACTGGGCCATGATGCCACGGATGCAACCAAAAAAAAAATTTGTTGTAAGGAAAGGTGGGTAACTGACCACAGTAATCAGATAGTTAAAGAAATTTCCGTTGAGTTGCAAGAACTTTGACGATGAAGCAAGTTTAGGATGACCTAAATCCGTGGATTTTGACGTGTTCCAAGTCATTGAAGCAAATTTAGTGAGTAGTACAAAGAGAGTATCAGGCGAGCCTGGTATCTTACAGTCTAGAGTAGTTTGTCACCTTCATGACGCCTATCAAAAGCATCCAGAGTTGCTGACTTGTGTTTCATGTTACCAAAATATTGCAAAACTTTTGACTCACCCTAATAATAATAATAATAATAATAATAATAATAATTTCAAACAGAAATTGGCAAATTACCCCATCATTTTCATAGCAAAAACCAATAATTCTAATATTTATGGAAAATAGTGTTCATGGTTTAAATCTATCATTTGGGTGGGAGGAAAGAAAAAAAAAGAAAAAAAGAAAAAAAAAAGAAAAAAAAAAGAAAAAAAGAAAAAAGGAAGATAGTTTAAAATTGTAAATTTTAGCAGATGAACAACAAATTCTTTTCTCTTGAGAAATTTCATGCATAAAGAAGGTTTAAAATGACTCTAAAACATTTCTTGGAACACGGATAGAACACAATCTAATTTTTGTTGCCTCAACTGAAACTTTTGGCTTTGACGTATCACTTTTTATCAGCTTAATGTCAGATGTGGGGGGGGGGGGATTTTTTTTTGATATGTTAACAAAACACAGGGTTGGCGTTTAGAGTTTTTGTTACAAAGATCTATTAGACTTTAAGCTGATAAGACAGATACTACACTTTGATCTTAGCCAAAAGTCAGACTTAGAATGAGTAGCAGAAATTGGATTGTGCCAAGAATAGATGCCACGATTATTTTATGTATGAAATTCATTCAATAAATAAGGGGGAAAATAAATTTTTTTCAGAATTTTTTTTTAATACAAATGTAAATTCTGCCTTGTTTAGAATTGATTGATAACAAAAATTATTTTAATCTTGCAAAAATATTTGTTTTGAGGCTATTCAGAATGGTGGAAAAACAAACCTGGGTTTTAACAGAGGTCTGTCATCAAATATTTGTTGGCTGAGAAATACAAACCATGTGAAATTCACAGAAGAATGTGAGATGCAGACGGAAAAGCATGTTTTAGTCAGAACAAAAAAAAAAAAATGTACAAAAGAGCAAAACATGGGTTCGCCACTATTGAGCCTGAGTTGAAAAGACAGTCCATAAAGTGGACACACATTGACTCTCAAGTAAAGAAAAAGTTCTGGGTGCAGCAGTTAGTAAATAATGTAATACTTCAGTTTTCTGGGACATGAAAAGAGAAATAACTATTGTATTAGATATTAAGCTGATAAGAGCAAATACTACACTTTGATCTTAGCCATAAGTTACACTTAGAAGGAGTTACAAAAATTGGATTGTGTCGAGAAAAATATATTTTATTGCAAGCAGAATCGAAGACTTTGCATTATCAAAAGTTTCTTTAAATAATCCAATACATGCATAAATAAAGCATAGATTGTTATGGACAGGTTATCAACCATATGGAAATCTTATCTCTTTGATAAAATAAAAAGAGAATTCTTTCAAGTTGTAGCCATGTCAGTACTACTGTAAGGTTGTTTCACTTGGACTCTGACGAAATATCTGGAGATAAAGCTAGATGGGAACTACAAAAGAATGCTATGAGCTGTTTTGAACAAATCCCAGAAACAGCACATAACAAAACAGCAGTTGTATGGTCACTGACCGCCCATCTCAGAAACCATACTAGTGAAAAGAGCAAGATGTGCTAGGGAAGTAAAGACAAACCCATAAATAACGTCCTCCTTTGGACTACTACAAAATGACAAACCAGCATTTGGTGACCAGCACAAACTTACATGTACCAGCTCTGTACAGATACTGGGTGCTGTCTAGAGGACTTGCCAAGAGCAGAGACCAATAGGGATGGATGATGAGAGAGATTCAAGGAATTGCGTGTTGTCGGCATGCCTTAATAATGATGATGATAATAATAATGATTTAGGTTTGTACCTAATCTATTAAATATTTGGTTAGTTTTAATTGTCAGATTTACTTCTACTAAACTTTTCTAGTTATCAAAATTCATAAAACAAAGCAAAATTATGATGATGATAAAAAAAAGAAAGAAAAAAAAGAAAAAAAAAAATCCAAGACAAGCCATCAGATAATGTAGGGCAATAAAAATGTCTTGTATATTTTTATTTTTTTTTTTATTATTATTATTGATTTCAGTCAGTTTTTTTTTTCTGCAAATAACAAAAATCTTTTACATCAAACAGCTGTTTCTTTTATCTCAGGTTTTTTTAATAGTTTTCATTTTGCAAGTATAAAAAATAAATAATGAAGGGGGGAAAAAAAAAATGAACCATGAAAGAATTCTTTGAAAAATAAACCAAAATTAAAATGTTTATTTCTACAAAAGTGTTTTTTTTTTCCATCTCAGAATTTGGTCCTTTTCTACTGACTCTTGCTAGTTACATGTCTCATCCATTCCTTCTTTTTTTTAAAAAACAATCAATAATATTGATTATAATGTGTATTTTCTGTCTGAGGTCGCTGCTGGGGAGGTGGTCCCACAGGACCTGGGGGTCTGGGATGAGGTGGTCGTGGAGGTGGTCCACCTGTCCATGCCATCCGGGGGCTCCCTGGCTGGGGGGTATAATTTGGAGCTAGAGGTGGAGGCTCTTCATATGGTCCATGAGGATTAGGAAAGCGTGGTGGTGGTTGATTGGACCCTGGCAGTCCCATCCTTTGTGGAGGAGGAGGGGGTGGTGGACCTGTGGGATGAGGTTGCAAGGGGTTGCCAACAGGAGGTGGATTTGATAAGGGTGGAGGACCGGAGCCAACCCGAGGTTGAGGTATTGTCCCTCCTGGAAGATGCTGGGTGCTAACCACACATGGAGGAGGGGGTCCACTGTGAGTGTGTGCTCCTGACTGAGTGAAAGTCTGTTGGGAAGAATAAAGAGGAGGAGGAGGAGGAGGCCCAGCAGCAGCAGCATGGCTAACTGATGAAGGAGGCGCGTAAGTGGCAACAGGTAAGCCCTGTGGAGATAACGCCATAGAATTTGGAGGAAATGGGGGTGGCTGCTGGGGAGGTGGTACATGAACAGCCACCTGTAAGGGATGAGTTGGGGGGAATGGCACTGGGGGTGGTGTAGCATTAAAGTTTCTTCCAGGCGGTGGAAAGCCAGGTGGATGTTGCTGTTGTGGGGGTTGTTGCTGGTCAGGTCGGGGGTATTCCCCTTCATCCTGGATAGGTACTGTGATCAAGTTGGTTCGTGTTGTACTTGACATCACAGGGATTGCCGAGATGCTGTAGTTATCGTGGGACGAGACTACATGCTGCTGCATGTGGGGTGGGGGAGGAGGAGGCATACTGACACTGACATGTTGGGGTTGTGGAGGAGGAGGAGGAGGGACACTAACTCCACTGTGCTGGGGGGGTTGTGGAGGAGGTGGTACCCTTGGATGTTGAGGTGGTGGTGGAGGACCATGCAAATGTTGTGGTATGTGTGGTGGTGGTGGTGGTGGCTGACCTACCATGGATGGCTCTTCTATAGGAGGAGGCCGGTGATAGACAACCTGGTCGTGTTGGCCAATTGGAGGCATTATATCAATGTTCCCAATTGGTTGTGAAGGAGCAGTCACGGGAACATATGTCCCAGGCAGAGGTTGATGCCCAGCAGGAGGCTGCATGGGAGGCTGACCTACATGAGCAGATTGTTGTGGTGGTGGTGGTTGCTGCTGCTGCTGCTGCTGTTGCTGTTGGTTCACAGGCAATGGAGGACCCACAACCTGCTGTTGAGTCTTTGGGGGTGGTGGTTCAGGCCCACCTTGCCTCAGATGTCGGTGATTTATATGAGCTTGAAGGTCTCTTTGAGACAAGTAAGTTCTACGACAACCAGACACACCATGCTTTGCACCACCATATGTACACACAAACACAGAGCCCAGAGCTGATTGTTCAATTCGCTGTACAGGATCGCCACATCTGGAAGAAGAGACAAAAATACAGTAGTCAGCAAAACAAGACAGGGAAAAAGAATGATAACAGTATACAGGATGTTTCAAAACATTTGATATCATTTTAGATGTACAGGGTATTTAAAAAAAAAAAAATTGATATCCTTTTGTGATTAAATAACTTGACCAATTCTTATTCAAATAATTTCAAATTTTAACAGAATGTGTAGAAACAACTCCAAATTCTAAGTTTAAGGTTTAAATGTCTTTTCAGGAATAGAATCACCATTCACCAAAAAAGAAAAAGTGTTTAAACTTTGTCTAATCATCTCGAGATCATCCCTTTATTATACAGGGAGTTTCAAAACATTTGATATCATTTGAGATGTATAGGGTATCTAGAAAAAAAAAAAAAAAAAAAAAAAAAAAAAATCCTTTTGTGATTTAATAACTTGTCTAATTCTTGTTCATATGATCTAAAATTTTAAAAGCAGATGTAGAAATGCCATTCAATGAATCTGATTGGAGCAAAGGTAGAAAAAAAAAAAAAAAAAAATTCAGTTACAACAAACTTGAAAATACTAATCACATTTTGTTTTATTCATCCTATTTACCCAACCCCTCCGCTTGGGCAGGATATGACACAAGGTCAGTTTTTTTTTTAAAGCGGAGTTTAACAGGTTTGAATTCAGAGTTTTCCTTCTCCTAGACTAGTTGCCTCACCAAGGCTGAAGAACCCAGTCTGCCCTACTATTTAACCATAGCTGGAGGGAGAATAATTGGATTCATACCTTTCCCAAGGGTATTAATTAGTGTTATGTGAAATGCTATCACTCTCGTCCAGGATTTGAACTCGTGTCGCCGTGTCTATTTCCTGCAATGATAACCATTACACCACGGGCACCTCGTTAACCATTACACCACGGGCACTTCCTTTTTTTAAATTTATATATAAAAAAGATTAAATAAGTACTTGCAAATTAGTTTATATGATAAAACTAATTCTATTTGAAGACTGCATTTATCAATATCAAATTGAGAGATAGAGAGTAATTCAGTCATTTGTTTTTGTTGTGGGGTTGCTATTTTAAAGTATGTCTTGAGCAGTTATAACTAGGCAGAGGCCATCCCTTTCCTAATTTACAACTGGTTTGAGATCAGTTTTCTTTCTCCTAAATTGGTCGGCTTACCAAGGATAAAAAGTCAAGCCTGCTCTAATAATCATCTGTAGTTGAAAATAGGATAGTTCCCAAGGGTATAAGTGCTACATGAAAATGCAAAAAGCCTCATTCAGGATTTGAACTCAGGTAGGCGAGTCCACTTGCTACATCAATAACAATCCCATCATGAATGCCGCCTTGGGAAATGTATGAATCCAATTATTCTCCCTCCAGCTATGGGTAAAATAGTAGGAGAGACTAGTTTCTTCAGCCTTGGTGAGGCAACTAGTCTAGGAGAAGGAAAACTCTGAATTCAAACCTGTTAAACTCCGCTTAAAAATTAACCTTGTGTCATATCCTGCCCGAGCGGAGGGGTTGGTAAATAGGATCATGAATGCCACCTCAAACAAAATGAAATTAATTATTCTTCTTTTTCTTCTTCATCATCATCATAAAAACAACAAACAAACAAACAACCAACCTTAAATCTAAACATGAATAAAGCAAATATAAAAACAAACCTGGGACAAGTTTTTTCTGTTTTCTTTGCACAATCAAAACAGAAAACATGTTTACAAGGAATCTGAAAAGAAACGAATTAGGAATTTTTACATGACATGAAAAAGATAATACAAGTTGAAAGATTACTCATAAACCATTAAAATTAATTTTCATTTCTTAAAAAAAAATAAACAACTGATTTAGAACCATAAGAAATTATTGTATTATTCTAGTTTTACTCTGCGAAAATTTGATTTGGAATGCATTTAAGGATCCCAAATTTTTAGCTACAAAGAGTTGTTTGTAATGAATGACCCCTAACTTTTGCCAATGCTAGCAAACAGAAATATTTCTTCAATATTTTCTTTAAAGAGAAAACATTCAAAAACTCATTTATACTTTTAAAACTACTGTAATACAATCAAAATCAATGCAATACTGTAAATAAACAATGTAGTCTAGACCTTGATGTAGCTAATCGTGTTTACTTGGATATTTCAAACATACTATAACCCCACCACTGATACACAATAGCATAATATGATAATGTTAAGTAAAACTTTCTAATCTTGACTAATAGCCTTTGTTTAGGTATAGGCTATGCTGAGACACTTTGGATCAAAATTATGGCAAGGTTCGGCCATGAAACGAGGCAAGTTTCAAAAACATCTCTCATGTAATGAATGACTCCTTGTTTTTGAGGTGAAAAACTGGTTCTAAAATGTTGTTAATTACAGGAGTATATAAAAGTAAAGTTGGTGACTGTAGTTGAGAGTGACTTGAAAGCTCCCTTTTTGATAGCTACTACACCAAGGTGTAGGGGAGGGCGCTACTCCTTTCCCAGGATTGACCCATTTTACTCTTGATTTGAACCTTATAATGCTGAGTGTTAAGCAGGGAAGCATCAAGTACCATTTTTTGAGTGTCTGGTACGACTTGACCTTTGATTGAACCCAGGTCTCCCGGGCCATTGGCAAACACTCTAACCATTATGCCAATGTCCGGTATAGGAGTATATACAATAATAAAAATACAGGGTTCTTTTGATTAATGGATTTAACTGTCTAATCTTTCTGCACATCATCATCATGTCATGCCACTAGCACGGATTTCCCTGACTCTCCCTTGCCATTTGTGTCTATCATCCATTGATCCTAGGAGGTCTTCTAGACTACATCCTGTGTCCATACAGAGCTGCTGTAGATAAGTTCTAGTGGTTGTTCAACACCTGCAAATCCATGTGAAGGGGTCCATTGAAGAACATTGTTTATGAGTTCGCCCTTACTTCTCCAGCAGTGTCCTGCATGTCTGACTTGGATGGTTTTAGAGATGGGAAGTAGGTGGCTGTACAGCTGCTGTTTTGTGGAGTGTTGCTTCCAAGATTTGTTCAATATAGCTCATAGCATACTTGTGCAATTCCTATCTAGCTTTTTCTCTATACACTTAGTCAGCATTCATATGGCAATATTGACACGACCACTACTTGGAAAAAATTGTGTTTTATTTTATCAGATTTCCACATATATCAAAACTATATTAATAACAATAGAACAATCAATGGTAAAATTTCATAATGTATCATTAATTGTAAATGACTAAAAATATTCAAGTATAGCTATTCTATAAAGTACAAGGTGTCCCAATAAATTGACCAATCTCTAAAAAGATGATGAAAAATGTCATCTTTTAATTATATTAATTGGATTTAAAGTTTTCATAAGCATTAAAAAAATATTTGTCATGAATTTAGAGGTTTGCGATAGGAAAATTATTCTTTAAAAATAGAGAAAATGTGACAACAGTCCTTTATGCTCATAAAACTTAATATGATTTATACAAAGATCCATCCACAACTATTACGAAATAATGAATAAGATGAAACAAAATCCTTAATCTAAGAACAGATTAAGCTTCAATGAGAGAGAGGGATAGAGAGGGGGTTTAATGAGATGAGGAAAAAAAAAAAAAAAAAAAAAAAAAAAAATCAAAGAATCGTGCAATTCCTTAGTTTGGTTGCAATATACCAAGCTGACTGATTAATTGATTTTAATGGCATGTCAACCTACTGAAAGTTATTTTATGCCTAGAGGTTAAGGAATTGCATTCATTTACATTTTTGGTGTAGTTGTTTCTTAAGATGTTTTGTTTTGCACACAACTGAATACAAATTGATTTTAAATAGAACTATTTGACCCACAAATAGGACCCTAACAGATACTATCACTCTGGGTTAGAGTGGACCTGGGAGTAATGGGAATGAAAGAGTACTCCACACTTTGCAGATCTCCAAAACTGGAGCCTCACTATCAGATGCAGTTTAAAGTCATATCAAGAGCACCCATTTTTGATGGGTGGTGGAGAGTGAAAGTCTTTACCCACTCAGCAGGAGATACAGTCAGCATATTCTCAGCCTCTTCAATAGGGCTCCATAGAATCTGTGATAATAATAATCTGATACTTTGGCAGACATGCACACTTGGATTAACATAAGGATCCATATCCATTATTTGTTCTTTTACGGAAATGACAAAACAATCCATCAATTTATGTGTTATCCTCCTTTCATTTTTTGATATTTTAATGCCATCCACCTTTTGATGTATCCAACAAAGAAAAAAGTTGTAGATGGTATTTTTTCTCCAATAATTCTCAGTGGTTGAGCAATTGGTGACAATTTTAATAATTTTTGCAGTTCAATTGGAAATCTGGATGTAGTATCTTTTTTGACACTTTTCAACATTTGTTTAATTCCTACTCTCGGTTTCAAGTTTCTCAAACATTCCTTATTTGTTTGTAAATGTTACATTGTATACTTTGTTTCCTTATGACACTTATTCTTTTTCCACTACCAGAAACTGGTTATCAAGAATTAAGAAAATTTACCATAATTATTTGTACATAAGATGCACTATTTTTCTAGATTATTTCACCCAAAAGTCAGAGGTTTCTATCTATAATACACGAGGACGAAGTAATTAATTATTTTTCAGGCCACTTGACTCACTATATTTAGAATGGGATGATAGGTTACATTTTGGTTGGTTGGTTGTGTTTATGGCATATCAACCTTTGTTGATCCTATATATATATATATATGTACCTCGTGGTTGAGGGATAGAAGCTTGGATTGGCGTTTAAGTCAACCGGGTTTCGACCCCAGCTATGGGAAGCTAGTATGTCTAGCCACACTGATGAGTTCTGATAGAACGAAACAGATCTGTCTGTGGATGACTATATATATATATATATATATATATATATGTGTGTGTGTAGTTTTTTTGCTTTTTTAAAATATTCCATATTTCTTGATAATATTCTATTTTTGTTGATAGCGTTCTGTTTTTTAAATTCATCAGCATCTTAGTTTTATCCAACTCTGCGTTTGCGTAATTCTGTTATGTTATAAAAAAACCTAAAAATCTTTCAAAAACTCTTAAAAAAAAAACAAAAAAAAAACACTTTATACATGCAAGCAATCTCTGATGATGGCCTATGAAAGGTCTGAAAGTGCTCGGGACAATTTGGTAAATTCATCCACCAATTCCAACCTGAAACCAAGACACTTATCAGGAAACTTGAAAGGATCTTAATTAAATCATATAGACAAAATGTGTCTTTATTATTTAATCAAACATGCTTATATATATATGATTTGTAAATGAATAGTTTGTAAGTAACAATTTTTAAACAAGCCAGAGCTCATTTGCTTACATGTTGTTAAAGGGTTTCAAGTACTGTTATTGAACATCATTAATTCTATTGAACATTATTCATTTGTTGACAAAGTTAAATGCTTGTAAGTATTGCAATGTAATACTGATAATTCAATTTAACAGTCATTTGTTTGCACACAGTTAAATGGTTTCAAGTATCATAAATGATTAAATATTTCCTTTTGACCAATAGATGAGACCCTAACAGGCACAATCACACTGGCTCTAAGTGGACCTAGGAGTAATGGTAATCAAGGGATCCTCCATATTTCCCAAAGCTCCAAGACTGGAGCCTGACCATTAGATGTTTTAGTGTCATATCAAGGATACTAGTTGTGGAGTTATCTTTACCTATCTACAGAGATGCATTCGGTGTATTCTACAACCCCAGCCAACTTGGCTGTGCATTTTTATGAGAACATGTCCATGTGTTTGCTCTAAATACTGTGTATATTTTGTGTTTTAAGATATAACATAAATGATATAAATTCTTATTTTTAGTCAGCATGAACTAATAAAAAGCTGAACAAATTCTAAAAAGTCAGTGTTTATTATACACAAGAATTTTTTCCTACTTCATAATATAAATTTAGAGGTGTTTGTTATACACAAGAATTTTTTCCCACTTCATAATATAAATTTAGAGGTGTTTGTTATACACAAGAATTTTTTCCCACTTCATAATATAAATTTAGAGGTGTTTGTTATACACAAGAATTTTTCCCCACTTCATAATATAAATTTAGAGGTGTTTGTTATACACAAGAATTTTTTCCCACTTCATAATATAAATTTAGAGGTGTTTGTTATACACAAGAATTTTTTCCCACTTCATAATATAAATTTAGAGGGGTTTGTTATACACAAATAATCAAAGTAAAATCTACAGCACAGCATTTAAATCAAAAACTATAATTCCTAATATTGCAACAACAAATAACTTTTCAAGATGATATATGGTAGTTATTCAAGTTAGCCACCCGACACTAAAACATACATGGATGGTAAATACTGAACAACCTTTCTGGGTATAAAGAGTACTGGCAGCAAAATTCTAAAGATTAATAGTGAGTAGCTGATAGAGAGGCAATTATGGATGAAACAAGTGCTTACAAGATTCAATTCAATGACTGATTTTAACAGCATATCAACCAGTCTAGGGTTATTTTATTAGTTTGATTGTGATTTGTGGCGTATCAACTCTTTTGGGTAATTTAATGCCAAATCCTCTGTGTGTGTGTGTGTGGGGAGGGGTTTGAGTTTTATGGCATATCAACCTTTGTAGGTTATTTAATGCCAAATCCTGTTCATACACATATAAAGGTTGGTTGGTTGGGTTTTAAGGCATATTAACCCTCGTGGGTTATATAATACCAAATCCTGTGTGTGTGTGTGTGTGTGTGTGTGTGTGTGTTACTTGGGTTTTATGGCATATCCACCTTTGTAGGTTATTTAATGCCATATCCTGTTTATACACATATTAAACCTATGATTGTAAACAAATACTTTATAGATAAACTTTTTAAACAAGCCAGAGCTCATTTGTTTGCACAAGTTAAATGGTTTCAAGTATTGCTATCTAACACTAACAATTCTACATCAGCCATTTGTTTGCAGACAGTTAAATGGTTATACAAATGATTAGTAAGTGAATTGTTCAAAGGTTTGGTTGGGTTTGATGGCATATCAACCATTGTAGGTTATTTAATGCCAAATCCTCTTTAAACAAATATATTAGATGTATATGATTTGGTTTGGTTGGGTTTTATTGCACATCAACCATTGTAGGTTATTTAATGCCAAATCCCGTTTCTACATATACATTAATTACATATGATTAGTAAAAAATTTTGCTGATTACATTTTTAAACAAGCCTGAGCACATTTTTTCCAACAGTTAAATAGTTTTAAGCATTTCAGTCTAATAAGAATAATTCTATTGACTATAAATCATTTGTTTGCACACAGTTAAATGGTTTCAAGTATTGTAGTTATTATATTTTCTAGATTGAGGTTGGCAACTATGCAGTCAGTGTCACTATCCATACTTTCTATGCTATAGGATTTTTGTAGAGGTTTTGTCAATCCCTGGCCCTTGCACTTTTTATTTCTTCTTACTAGTGACTTTGTTCTTGATGTTGAGGGGACTGTATAGAATTTGTCTGGGATCAGTTTGAATGTGATTCCTGGTCTTTCATTGTTCACTTTGGTGTTCATATGTATTTTTCCAGCTTGGCTAATGGGAGCTTGAGGTTTTTTGTTTGAGTTATTCCAGTTTTTTGGGAGACAAGTTTTTTAGTCTGTTTTTGGTGGATGGATTTTCACTTTTAGGAGGAGTGGTTCATGTTTCCATGGTAGAGTCTATGTGTGTTTTTCCTTGGACTACTTCATTGGATTTCTCTTAATTTGTGATTTCTTGTTGAGTTTGTGCTTGTTGAAATTCATCTGAGTGTAGCTTTTTTAGGTGCTTCTGAAACTTTGGCCAATCATTTGGTTCCACCAGAATCAGTTCTCTCTACCAGAGCTCAATATTTGTTGCCTTGGTTGATTAGATAGATTCTCTGTGTAACAAAAGCATGTTTTCTCCCATGTAGGACCCCTATTATTTTCCTTGCCTCTAGGAAGGTTATATATTCCTCCTCGTGCTTTACTTGAAATACCAAATACTCTGCATTTGGTAGGGTGGAAGTTTTTTTCCTTTTGAGGATGTTTTTGGCTTGTCTCCGGCTGTCCATCTTGACAAGCAAGTTTCCATTTCTTGTTTTCTTTATGTTTTTTGGGGGTAACTCTCATAGTAATAACCATTTTCTATTCAGAAAAGGGAGAATTTAGCCAGGCAGACATCTCCCAAAGGTTCAATGACAATAAATCTGAGAAAGTGAGTCGCTTCATTCTCCAAGTCTGATGCGGATAAATTTCTTTTAGTTTTTTCATTAGAAGGTGCCATAAGTGATGTATATTTTTTACTCGTCTTATGCTCCACCAACTACCACAGAATCCAACTTGTGTTGAGAATGTACCAAGGAGTAAACCTTGGTTAAGACGGGGATACACAACCAATATACTTGAGCTGGGAGTAGGTTTTTAAGCCCTTGCCAATTTCAGGTTTTCAGCAAATGCTACTAATTGTTATGTAATTTAGCAAGGCCAAATTCCTATTCTCTCAATGTAGCTGACCCTCAGCCACTGCCTTCAAGCACCTATAAGATAAAATGGGTTGGTTTAGTTTGGTTTTATAGCATATCAACCTCTGTAGGTTATTTAATGCCAAATGCAGTTTATTCATATATATTAGATATATATGACTTGTAAACATAAGTCAACGAAGTTAAATAGTTCCAAGTATTGCTATGTATTACAAACAATTCAATTAAACATCAGTCATTGGTTTACATACAGTTAAATGATAGTGTCTTACAGAGATGTAGTCGGTATATTCTACGACCCCAGTTGACTGGGCAAACAATGATTTGGGAGCTTGCTGCAGATTGAAAGATATTGTTGGGACAAAATATATAGGTGCTAGGGCTTGACACGACCAGCTGATTAATCAGGTTGGGCCTGTCTGACTGCTTGTCTATACCATTAAGAGCCAAAGTGGTATGTAGTAAGTTACTTGACCACTCAGTTTCTAATGGCACCATATTATTATCATTATTATTATTCTACTCATTTGAGAGTTTTCCCACTTGTGTTAGCCATTAGTTTCCACTGGAGTCTGAGTGATAGCAAGTCTCCTTAAGACTCCAGGACTCTTCTCAGTATTCTGGCTGATCTCAACAATGCTGTAGTTTGGATGGTTTCCACTTGTCTTCTTATTTCCAAGTCCTCCAGTCTCTATACCAATCCTTTGGTAACTATACCAACTGTTCCAATTATAATTAGTATCACCATCACTTTCATGTTTCATAGTTTTTTTTTCAGTTCTCTAGAAAGGTCTATGCATTTATCTCTCTTTTTGCTTTCCTTCAGTTTTCTCCAGTGATCAGCAGGAACGGCAAAGTCCACTATTTGGCTGGTTCTCTTTTTTTTTTTTTTGTTGACAATGTTACAGGACACAGTTCTCATCCCAGAGCATGGCAACAGATTTCTTGTTTGAGGTCAACCAGTGGGTTGACCTTTATCGAAAGCCGATCACAGGATCTGGATGAAACTCGCTACCCAACTAACCTAGATACATCCCTGGGGAACCAGAAACTAACATTGGGATTTGAACATGAAAGCTGAGGGTGGAGGGGTTCCTTGAGGTGTGATGGTTAAAGAGCTGGATTGTAGAATCGTAGTAAGCAAGTCCAAACTCCAGTTGTGTTATTACGTTGACTTTCGGACAAATACTCTTTGGAAAGGTATGAACCCCCTTATCCCCCCATTTATGGGTTGAATAGTACCACTACTGTTCTTCTAGAAGGATAGAGTTGGCATTAAATAACCCAAGAAAGTTGATATGCCATTAAGCAAGCATGAAAGCTGATAATTGGATGAAAGGCACTACATGGAAAAACCTTGTGACGGAAAGGCAAACTGAGAACCAGCAGTCAGCATCAAGATAACCCATCGAAAAGCACACAAAAAAATACTCCGGGTGGAAAAGAAATAACATGGCGGACACCCAGCTTATTTCTCAAAACAAGAAACCAGAGAGAGAGAGAGAGAGAAAAGACGAGAAAACCCTAAAATACCTCCTGAATTAATCAAGTCCTATATTGCTGATAAGCACAGAAAAAACGACTCTTGAAAAGATGAAATTGACCAAAGAAAGTAAAAGTGAAGATAAAAAGGAAAGAAAAGAGAAGAGAAAAGAAAGACATTTATGAAATCTTAAATGAAATAAATAAAGATTATGTCTAACTTTGCTTTAATAATATTATCAGTTTGTTAAATTTTCTTTGGCTTACATTCTTTAGGGAATTCCTACCTCATTTTTATTTTTAAGGCCATGGATGGATTCTGCAGAATGTTGAAAGAATATTCATGTTAACGATATTTATGCTTAATATATTATAGACCCATTTGAGCAGTAGTTGTAATAGTGGGCAGAGTCCAGGATAAAGTGTTGTAAAATAATTAGAAAACTTGTGCGAGGACTGAAATTTTATCCACATTTTTGCTTTAATCTCATTCACCCATTCTAACAACCATCCGATCCATATCAACTATCACAAGGTCTGGTTGTCTGGTTGAGGTTTGATGATCCGTTTGTATCTCAAAATCCCAGAGAATTTTGTGTGTCTCATTTTCTCGGATAGATTCTGGGTTGTGCATTTACCATTTGTTCGTATGGTCAAATTTAAACTTCTTGCACTATTCCCAGGAGATCACCTTGCCCACCCAGTCATGTCTAGTCTTAAACTCTCTTTTATTATAATTATTATTATTACTATTTTACACTAGTCTTGTGAGTAGCATCTCCTTAAAATTTTTTTTTTAGATGAAGTACTAAGGTGAGTCAAAAGTTTTGCTATATTTTGGTAATGTGAGGTACAATTGGCTGTTCTGTTTACTTGTCGCTGCCTCCCACCAGACAGGACTTGACACAAGGTCAAAAGCCCAAAGGCTGATTAAAGTGGGGATGAAAGGGAAGGTCGGGAACGAGCCGACACTTGAACCCTGCTGGTCTATGCTGCTCATCGGCTCACTAAGTGCAATGTGAGCCTGATGGGGCAAGCAGTTTCACGAACCCAAATGTGGGTTCAGGCACTTATGCTGGGTTATGGCTTGAACTAGACAGCAAGGTGTAGTGCCATACATCTGGATGTTTTTGCTGAGCTCATCTGATACTCTCCAAGTGCTACTCTCTAGATTTGCTTCTCCGGCTTGAAGTACAGTTTTAGAATCTTCACTTTTAGGCCTACTTGACCTTACCTGCTCGTTACAACCCAAGTTAAATTTCTTGAACTATCTGGTTACCGTAGTGTGATAGACTGTGTTTTCATTTTTCACCAAAACATGTTTTGGGGTACTTTTGAGTCATTATGGCTCAGTTTGAACTTGTAAAGCATAAATTCCTAGATTAGATGTTGTGCACGTTCATCTATGCAACTTTCAAATCACATACAAAGTGAAACAATATATAATGTGTCAACATATAATACTACTAACCACAATGGGTACCTTCTAGGCCAGCTAGAACTGTTTCAGTCATGTGATAGCTGATACCAAAATATTGCAAAACTTTTTGACTCTTAATTTGTTAATTTCTTTTTATTAGCTAAAAGTAGCTGTTGTATTTTAACCAAAGCAAATAGAGACAGGAATTCAGATTTCACAAACATCTTATCCTTTATTTCCAATTAGCATAATTATTAGGGATAATATGTACTTAAGAGGTGCATATTACTGTTGGCTGGAATAAGGTTCAGCAATACTAATGATCAGCCGAAATAAGTTTTAATAGCACTCCTGATTGCAGAGATGTCGGCCTTTTGCCACGATAAGAAAACATAGCAACAACTCTTTTCTGTGCTTTGAGGAGTAGTAAGTGCTGTCATTTCAACAAGAAGTCTAAGATAATCACAATCAGATGAAATGTGCATGTGACTCATGGTATATCCTAGCAGTCAATTTACTGACACCTATTATGCTCTTATCATGATTAAATGTAATATTGTCTTTTTTTGTCGTATTATTTAGTCTTGGCCCAGCGGTTAGAGTGTTCGCCAATGGCCCGGGAGACCTGGGTTCAATCCCAGGTCGAGTCATACCAAAGACTTTAAAAATGGAACTTGATACCACCTTGCTTAACACTCAGCATTATAAGGTACGGTTCAAGGGTAAAGTGGAGCAATCCAGGGAATGGAGTAGCGCCCTCCCCAACACCTTGGTGTAGTAGCTATCGAAAAGGGAGCCTTCGGGTCACCCTCGACTATGGTCGCTAACTTTTTTTACTATTTAGTCTTTCTTTTACTTACCTGTAATTCAGAATGGAACATTCTTCCTGTATATAAATAATCCACTCAAATGGTCTGCAGTAATTGTGGCAAAAATTGTTAGAAGAATTAGCTTCAATTGTAGCTACACTTTATTTATTCTCCGTCCCACTACTGGACAAGTACGGCATCAGGCCTTTTTTAAAGTGGGTCTGGACACAGGGCTGCAGCCAACATGCGTCCGGCAAAATCCAAAAATACCTTCGGCCCAGTTGACATTCCACCAATGGGGGCGACTTAGACGCCAGGAAACAAAACAGCAAACAATTGGTAAAACAATTGTAGCTGTCATATGAAGTGGATTGCTTATATACAAGAAGAACATTCCATTCTGAATAACAGGTAAAAAAAGGGAAGACTAAATAATACAGCAATTACCTTAGTTTTTTGGCCGTGTATGTTATATTTAGAACAGCACGATTAAGTAAGTTATATTTATGGTCCAAACCAACTAAAGTGTAACGAACACTTCAGAGAAATAGTCCCTGAAATGTATGTTTGTTTACTATTCATTTTTTTCTATTGTGAACATATTTTCGCTAAAAGCTCGTTACATGTCTCTGCCATTGACTAATTTACTGTGTAAATTTAGTTTCAAAACATATATATATATATATATATATATATATAAATCTTAATTTTTTGATAAAAAGTCAAAGAAATGTTTAATTTAGAATAAATCTAACTCCTCCTAAAAAAAAAAAAAAAAAAAAAAAAAAAAAAAATCAATGTTATATATGAGAGATATTTTTTCCCGAATTTCATAGCCAAATGTTACAGGTATGTATTATACACAACTAATAACGATGATTTTGTTTTCTTGCCATAGACTGATAGGCTGAGTGAGTTGTAATAAAGACATTAAAAATTAATACAGAAATATAAGTCAACATTAATAAGTTGGCAACCATAGTCGAGGGTGACCCAAAGGCTCCCTTTTCAATAGCTACTACACCAAGGTAGTAGCTACTCCATCCTCTGTTAACATTAATAATAGTTGACAATTCAACAATTAAAAAAAAAAAAAAAAAAAAAAAAAAAAAAAAAAAAAAAAAAAAAACGACAAAACATCAGACATTTGAATAAATGATTTATATGTTTATAACTTAGAAAAATCTATCAAAATATATTTTTTATGCAAAATTATTGATTGATTTTAATGGCATGTCATCCCATCTGGAATTATTTTAGGTTAGAGAATCACATTCATTGTACATTTATATTTGCATTTCTGTAGAGCTATTTCATAAAAGTTTGTTTTTTTTCTTTCCATTTTAATGATATGCTGAAGTCTTTTGGAATTATTTTCTAAGAATTACATTATAAAGTATTGATTATGTTTACATTCATAATATTTGGTATAATTTTATTTCTCTTATGAAGGACAAAATGTTATTCATGCCGACATTTTCAAATAGGTCATTCATATTGTTTACATTGAAAAAAAAAAAAAAAAAGAGAAAGTATTTTGATATCTAAATCTCTGCATTTTATGACAAAATGTTTAACAGTGTTGGGTGTTTAATATGCTTTGATTATTCCTCTTATTCAAAGAGGTATGCAAGTCTTATATGACCAATGTGCACTTGGAATATAGAGACTTGTTCCTTTCTGGAAGTTGATTTCTTCTTTTGTAGGTTTTATCAGGAAGAGTTTATTGTACATGTTGTTATTTTAGCATTGTTGTACGTAAGAATTTATTGATTTTGGCTTTCAAGTCAGTGTATAGAATTTTGATTGGGGGTGGGGGTGGTCATCAACTTGGCTGCTGAGTCAGCTTTTTCGTTTAAAGCAAAATCAAACAATTTGAGTAATGTAAGAATAATATATGTTCATTCTACTGATATCAGGCATATATATATATATATATATATATATATATATATATATATATATATATATATATATATTATCATGATGTCATGCTATCAGCATGGATATTTCTGACCCTCTCTTGCCACCCCACCCTATCGTCCATTGCTTTTGGCAGGTCTTCTGGGCTACATCCAGTATCTGCACAGAGCTGCTGTATGTATGTTCGAGCTGGACGTCCTGCCTTTGTGTGTGTGTGTGTATATATATATATATATATATATATATATATATATAAAAACACCTGCCAAAATCTCCTCTTTTCATTTCTCATCTAACGAGCAAAAATATAAATAAAAAAAATATCAATAAAAAAAAAAAAAAAAAGAAGAATAAAACCCCTAATTTGTATGAAATAGAGTTTAAAGTGAATTAAAGAGAGCTTACCATTCTTCCATAAGTCAGAATAGGCAGTGTACATTTTTCACAGCAGTGTATCACAGGATCTGTTACTTTTGTACCAATAAGATTCACCTGAAAACAATTGAATTCCATTTTATAATTGCAATAATTAAAGTAGAAAAAAAAAAAAAGAAAAAAAAAAAAAAAAAAAGGAAAGTCAATTTATTAGGTTATTTGGAAAGTAATGTTGCATTTTTGTATAAAAGAATAAAAACTTGTTCACATATAAAATTTACTTGTCAAGAATATAATCATCATTCTAATCAAGATGGTACCATCTATGTATTAAATAACAAGTTTCTGAAATTAGTAGACCAATTCATATACCTCGGTAGCAACATCTCATTAACTAAAGCGATGTCAACATACGCATAACTAAAGCTTGCACTTGTATCGACAGCTTAACAGCCATAGTGAAATTTAATCCCTGATAAAATAAAATGGATACAGTTTAGTGTGATTCCCAAGACACAGAGTTTGTTGTATTATCTTTTATTTCATTTGATAAAGATTATTTCTTTTCAATTGATATATGATGGAATGAGAATTGATTTTCTATCACATATAAATAAACTGAAGTTTTACTTTTAATAGTAAAAAATATTAAAAACATCTTTTTATAATTTGTGTGATTGAATATCCAGATTATTACGAAAAAAAAAAAAAAAAAAAAATCTTATCTCAGAGATTTCAAACATTCGAGAATATAGAGTTAAAAAATGATTGCTTGATTCTATAGGCAAGTTAACCCACTGGTTTCATTTTATGCCAAGAGGTTAGAGAATAGCATTCACTGTATGTTCAGATTTATATATATTTTTTGTGTGTAGGTGTTTCTTTAGATTTTTATTGCACACAGTCCTACTGAATACAAATAATTTTTAAACAGATCTATTTGCCCTGTAGATGACGGGTTACTCTACATTCCTCAGAACTCCAGAATTGGAGCCTCACCCTCAGATACATTTTAGTGTCATACCCAGTACACACCTTTTGGGTATGAGTATGTGTCGAGAGAGAGAGAGAGAGAGAGTTTTACCCCATTAGCAGAAAATACAGTCAGTATATTCTAAGCACCCTCTGACAGAACAATTCTTAAGTGAAATATTATGAGAAGAAAAAAAAAAGTTCTAATTATTTTAATAACGCTTCAGTAATTAGGGTTTCTGATTTTGTCAAAAATGTTTTTGATAAAGAATCAAAGAAATAAATATATTTATAATACCTTATGGCTCCAAAGAAGAGGTTGACAAGGAAATATGGAGTCGGAGGGACTCATGTTCTTTGAGACAGAATTGTCACAGCTAGCATTGAGATCTGTACAAGAAAGCAAAATAAAGAAAATTATAAACAGTAATCAGATTTCAGAAAGGAAAATAGTTAAAATCTTTTGAAGCTTTTTTTTCTTGTAATAATAACATTAAAAAATTTTTTTTTTCTTTTAATAATAACACTAAAAAATATTGTTTTTCCTTTTATTAATAACACAAAAAATATTTTTTTTCTTTTATTAATAACACTGAAAAATATTTTTTTTCTTTTATTAATAACGCTAAAAATTTTTTTATTAATAAAAAAATTTTTTTCATTAATAAAAAAAATTTTTTTTCAGTGTTTTTATTAAAAAATAACACTGAAAATTTTTTTTATTTTTTTTATTAATAACAATTTTTTTTTCTTTTAATATTAATACTAAAAAATTATTTTTATTAATAACAAATTTTTTTCTTTTAATAATAACACAATTTTTTTTTCTTTTAATAACTACACTAAAAAATTTTTTTTTACTTTTAATAACACTTAAAAAAATTATTTTCTTTTATTAATAACACAAAAAAATTTTTTTTTTAATGATAACATTAAAATTTTTTCTTTTAAAAATAACACTAAAAAAATCTTTTTTTCTTTTAATAATAACCCTAAAAAAGTTATTTTCTTTTACAATATTTTTTAAATATTAAAACTAAAAGATATTTTTTTCTTTTATTAATAACACAATTTTTAAAAAATATTAACACTAAAAAAAATTCTTTTTTTTTAGATTAATAACACAAATTTTTTTCCTTTTAATAATAACCCTAAAAAAATTATTTTCTTTTATTAATAACATTAATAATTTTTTTAATTTTAATAACACTAAAATCTTTTTTTTCATTTGTTTATAACAAAAGATTTTTTCTTTTGATAATAACACTATAAATCATTTAAACAAAAATTAACTAAATTTATGTTATTTTTACTAAATGAATAAATCTTTGCTGCTTTTCATAGAAATGCAGATTTTGTATGAAATTATATTCAAATACAAAGCAAAAAGTGCAAGAATTCCATTATACCCCCCCCCCAAAAAAAAAACTAAAAAGATTTTAGTCAATACAACCAAATTCAAGTTGACAGTACCATAATTATTTGTGTATAACATGCACTCCTAACTTTAGACTATAAAATCATGGAAAATCTTTTTTGAATAAATATACATTTACTTTTTAGAATTTATAGCAGCTAAATTTGGCGTCTGTTCAGGTTTTGGACTAAAAACAGGAATTTATATAATTTACATTTTGTCTTAAAATACAAAATGTACATGTCATTTAGGGCAAATAAATGAACATGTTTCCATAAAAAAGCAACAAGCTTGTGGCAAAAATAAACTTCCATTAGGAAAAACAAAATTATTAACAAATACACATTCTAGTGAATATTTCTGTTTGACAGAATAAAATATATTCCAGTTTGGATAATAAATATAACTTACTTTTGGTGATTCTATCCCAAATATAGTGATGTATGTGGCCAAACGAAAAAAAAAAAAAAAAAAAAAACTAATTATAAAGTTCTTGTGTATAATACCCCCACCAACCTCCAAATAGAGAAATCTGGGAAAATAGTGAGTCTTATACATCAATAATTATGGTATTTATCATTATTTGCATTTT